>BSBK01007013.1:607500-1207500 GCA_027943335.1 Chamaecyparis obtusa | reverse complement strand
ACACTGATTTTCTTTGATAACCGAGTGAACTCGGTACATGCTAATTTTTCTTTGATAATCGAGTGAACTCGGTAAGCACTAATTTTATTGCCAGGCAGACCGACTGAGCTCGGTAGGTACTGATTGTTGCGGACTATGACATTGTGTGACATCAAAGACAATACATAATTCAAGTAGCAATTTTCTTCAGACAATTGTTTCCAACACTATTTTGGTTCCTTATGTCCCAAGATCTCCTATCATAACTCCTCCATCATATCCACATGTACCCTCCACATCCCATTCACTTCATCCACCTACCTCACAACATGTGCCAATGTTGGTCCTGACAACATCTCCCTATCATGCTCACTTTCCATTATTCCAGCCAAACACTTTCTACCATCATCTCTCTCACCCCATGCATATCCTCCATCTCAAACATCTCATCCATGCCTCTACATAATCCATCCATCCTAATAAGGTCATACCAATATCCAGTCAAAAAAAACCAACAACAAGTCAAAAAAGTCAAAAAATCAAGAAAAATATCAAAAAAGAGAAAAGAAAAGAAAAACATTCTTCCAATGAAAAGTTCTTTCATAAGTGCATTTTTTTCATGAGAGCTTTATTTAATATGGAAAAATAGATGTGTCATACCATGGCACAAAAACCAAGACAATAATGTGATCCTTTGGATAAAAATAAACATATTGCAAACAATAAATGTTTCCATTAATCCTGAAGTATATAGCTTTATGAAAAATACCCCGCAAGCAGAAGACAAAACAAAAAATAAAGGACCGTGAACCATCCTGGCGACTCTCATCACTCAGTGATATGTTGGAGTAGCATAGGAACATGACCAAATGATAAATCAATATAAGATAAGACTCACTAAACCAAGCAAGCCAACAACTATTATAATCTAGTTGTCAAAATTGACAGTGTGTTTGATTGATGATGATGATGATTATGTCTAGTTTGAGGAATGAAGTATCCCATATAAGACTAATAGTATATGGTTTCGAGTATACCACACCTTGTATAAGACAAATGAAAGGTTGATAAAGGACTGATTGTTGTTGTTGTTTGATTGATAGGACAAGTTTGATCTAATTGATTTCTTACTAGATTGGATAGTTTGTTTGTTAATATGTAATTTCATTAAGCACAATGTTTGAAAAGTCTTAAGATTGCATTTGTTGAATTGTTTGTCTATCGCAAGGGACATTTTATTGCAGGCATTGAAAAAGATTACATAAATTGTTTATTACATTTTTTTGAAGGATTGTTTGATTTTTAGGGATTTTTAGGGTTTTGAAATATTTAATTTTTTTGTGTTTTGTTAGGACATTATATGCTTTTTACTAATTTTTTCAAGACTTTTTATGCTTTTTAGTTATTTTTTTAGGACTTTTTATGATTTTTGGTGCTTTTTCATGACTTTATCTCATTTTTTGGATTTTTCAGCATTGTATTTTGTTTTTTGTGGATTTTTTTAGGATATTATGCAATTTTTTAGAATTTTTCATGACTTTAATATTTACATGAGAAATAATTATTGAATTCCCCCTAGTGTATAACAAGGTAGGGGCATTATGAATGGATGAACTGGACAAGTAGAAGGTCAAAGGTTTCTTGGTATGTCTTGAAGTTGTTTGGATGAAGGACAAGGGTTTCTTAGTATGTCATTGAAGCTCTATTTAGGTTGCCATGGACTATCCATAGAATAAGATAACATGTTTTTGAAAATTTGAGGAATTGGACATGATAATGATAGGGTAATGAAATGGTACTTTTGGGTACTAGATGGCATATGATGTACAAGACTAGACATGTCAAGAGGTTTTTGAAAATATGTTTTGCATTTCATGTCCTTATTTTATATCAAGACCAAGAAAAGGACTTGGATAAGAAAATGATAGGATATGGATAGGATAAGAAAGATCAATAATGGATAATAGTAAGGGATATGGATTGAAGGTTTGCGATAAGGTAGGAAATATAGACAAAAGGTCATGACAAGATAGAAGGTATGGACCAAAGGTTGCTGATAAGATGGGCCATATGGACCGAAGGGATAGGGATAAGATAGGTGATATAGACCAAAGGAATTGGGATAATGTAAAGAAAATAAGACATGTGATGCTTCTAGGGAGATATGTATCCTTGTCAAGATTAAAGTTGGGAAAAAGGGGAATTTGGATGTTGATAGATAAGGGATATGATGGGACATAGGGTAATGAAGAAAATGATAAGGATAATGGAGGATAATGGATAGGAAAAGCACAGGTGAAATCTTCCACAAAGTATAGAATGCAAGAAATTCAAAAATTATGCATGATGTTTGTTTGCTAGGTTTTCACTATTGGAGAAAATTAGTTCTCTTTATTCTTTTGTTTGTTTGTGTTACCAAGACGCTTGTTTTCTAGGTTTTCATCAAGCCAACTATTTTTTCCTTTTCTTTTTTTTTCTTTTTTTTCAACTTTTTTTTGTTCTTTTTTTTTCTATGTTTTTGTATTTTTGACATTTTGCAAGATGATGGATGCATTGCATGACATGAACAAAGGACTCAAGAATCTTTATTCTTTGTGGGTGCTCTTGGAAGATGTGCAATAATGGACCATGACTATGAAAGTATACTTAAAGGAGTTGGTAGGGTAATGACAAAGGGATATGATAAGGATTAGGCATATGGTTGGATAGGTTCAATGAGAGGTTGGAGAATAGTGTTGGATAATGGATGGAATGTAAGAAGGATTTCTTTTGAGTGGATGGAAATGGAGGAAACAAAAACATTGGCACACACATTGAGGGGTGATGGAGTGATGAAGGAAAAGAGATGTTGGATTTGATGGAGGAATGGATATGAATTTTGGGACATAAGGACCCAAAATTGATTTGGAATATGGAAGGATTTTGGATGGAGGGATGCCAATTTAGATTTTTCTTTGGGATTTTGACCTTCAAGGAGATTCTTTGGAATCCACATGCATTTTTATTTTTCATTTTTGTGTGGGTCCTTAGAAGGTATTGCTTTCACAAGAGATTTAGGAACCCATATATCTTTTGACTTTTATTTTTCCTTAATGGGCCTTTATGGCCTTTTGGACATTCCTTTTTCTTTTTGGATCATATTTTTCTTTGATTTTACATGTCGATTAGACTGGACATGTTTATCCTTGACTGCATATGGATTACTTGATTTATGGACTTTATATTTGGCATCAAAATTACTTGGAAAAGGACTACAACTTTTGTACTCCTAAAGAGTTAATTTGTTGTCTTTAGTTTTGTTAAATTCATATTTATTTTCAAAGTCATTTGGTTATTGAAGAAGGAGTTGTAGAAATCATTTGGTAAAGAAAATAAGTCATTCGATAAAGGAAAAGACAATTTTGGTAAAGGAAAATGAGAGATAGGCACCAAGCAAAGGAAGGAAGGCACCAAACAGTTACCGAGTCACAGTAATTACCGATTCAAAGAGAAAGTTAGTTACCAAGCCAAGTATACATGTTACCAAGTAAGAATAAAATGTGTTACTGAGTAATAGTGGCCAACATAACAAATTATGCCAGATACATTGAATCTGGACACCGAGCATAAAATATTTTTAAAAATTTCAAGGAGATCATTTTAATTCATTGGAGATATAAACAAAATGATTGCACATGATAACAAGGTGAAATAATCCAATGGAGATTAAGTGGAATATATACATGGGAGATTTAACCAATGCTAGTACCATTTAAGGAGAAGAATCTAGAACATTTCCATAGTTTCTAGATCAAGTATAAAAGGACTAGTGTATGAAGATAAGAATGTGAGAATCAGAGAGGAACTATAGAAAGTAGGTGATGATCAAACAAAGAAGAATGTGAAGGTGATGAAAATAAAAGCAGCTACCAAGTAATAGAATAGTTAGAGAGGAACTATGAGTGTGAATCAGAGTTAAGGATACCAAGTATAGAAGTTGGATTGTGATTGAAACACAGAATGAGATAATATGATATTGAAAATATTGAGTCTGACAAGAATATGTTGATGCATCATTATAGGCATTTTTATTACTAGTTTATAGTGTAATCAGAGTTGTAAAATACCTTAACCGGGTAGGCCCTTATAGGTCTTAATTTGTAAATCCTTTAATAGGGTACATCTCTTAGATTAGAGTTGTAAAATCCTTTAGCCATGTAGACTGAATAAGTGTTTATACCACTAGTAGGGTAAATACTCTTAACAGGGTAAGCTATCGAAAATAGCTAAATTTTGTAGCTCTAATCGAGAAACCTTTTAACTATAATAGTGAAGGGTTGTGGGTACCATCCCCACCATAGTTTTTCCCTCTGACAAAGGGTTTCTATGAGACCAAAAATCATTGTGTTATGAGTTATGTTTTATGTGTTGATTTCTATATTTGTTAATATTTCATGCAAAGTGTATAATTCATTAAATGGTTAGTAAATTTGATATAAAAAAATTGGAGTACTGATTCACCTCTCCCCTCTTAGTAATTAACTTTCCATAATTAATCCAACAATTGGTATCATATTTGAGTCTCTTATTTAGAAGTTTAACCACTTGAGAGGAAAGTTCTGAAAAGATGGAAAGCTATACATATGAAAAAGGTAATTGACAATATGAACATGGAACTAAAATTTGCAAACAATTAAATTCATGAACTAAGAAGAAAGTTGAAGCATTCAATTAACAAGAGAAAGGAGTTAGCCCATTGACTAAAAGATACACATGATCAGATTGAAAAACTTGAAGAACAAACAGAGGGAATTTTTTCTGATGAATTTGAAGCTACCATATCATAGTCGACTAAAAAGAACAAAATCCTAATAGAGAAAGTAAAAACATTGAAGAGGGAACAAGAAGCTCAATCAATAAGAATGTGTGAAGTCCTGGAATAAAAAGGAAAAGCTGAAGATGATAAGAGAATGATAAAAGATGAGAGAAGGTATATGAGTGCAATACTGAATGAGAAAGATGTGGAAATATAGAGGTTGACACAAAATCACTTTAATATGACAGATCAATTAATCAGTGTTAATAAGGACATTGCAAGGAAAGTTGAAGAGATTGTTGGACTGAGATCATAAAATGAACATATGAAGAATGAACTAAAATCTTAAAAGGATGCAAATGAAGTATTGAAAAGGAATGAAGAAACATTAAGAAAATAGATGAACAACTTAGAGGTCAGAGACAACTAAGAGATATAACTGGACTTGGGTTTACTAAAAAAATACTATTGAGAAGGGAGAGTCCTCAAATCAAACAACCAACCTAAATACTGCTACCCCACCAAAGACAAAGAATCCTATTTGTTATCATTGTGGGAAACCTGGTCATACAACCAATGTCTATGAGAGTAAAAGAGGTAAACCACTAGATATTCCTAAATTTGATGGATATTGTTACAATTGCAATAAGTATGATCATAAAGCATTTGAGAGTAGATCGAGGATTGATAACAATACAAGGAAACCAAAATTCAATGGTTACTATAATACTTGCAATAGATATGGTCACAAGTCTGAATATTGTAGGACATAAAGGAAGAATGTCAAATGTGTACCTAACTGATAGAATACTACAAACAACTGACAAGGCTCAACAATACCATGGGACTATAATACAAGAATTTCATGTACAACAAGTGGGATATTTGGACACATTGTAGAAAAAATTATTTTGATACATGGTAGAAATAAAAGAAGGTCATGGATAAATCCTAGAATGGAATGTTTTCACAGTCATAAGGTAGGTCACCTAGCCAAAGACTATAGGTACCGAGGAAAAGCTCCAATTGAGGAAGAGACAAATGAAACTGTTCAAGTAAATGTTGAATAAATAAGAGATCATATGATTAAAATATGGAAACGAAAGTCTCCAGATGATGGAACTACACTTGGAACAATTGGTGGCACCTCATCCTCTATACCAGGTGCACCTATCTTTACCTAATTGGTCAAAGGAATGTGTAGGAACTATGATCTAAATTTCAATCTTAAATCAGTTCCTAACATTTGTGCAAATATCCACATAAGCATATTTAGATGCATTTGGATAAATGTTGTGAAGTTAACATTTCATGTTTGATCAGTAAAAGTCTATGTTATTTTGTTTCATTTGGTGTAAGTGTAATTTGGTAATCGGTAAAAAGGGAATTAGTGATAGCATTAAATGCTAAAATTATAGCCATTGGAAACCCTAGTCAAGGAAAAGGTATAAATAGACCACTTTGTTATTTCATTTTTAATATAATTTGAGCACATTACAAAGATAATTCTTCCGAGAGCATTGGAGCATTCGATTTGTGAAAGCACGACCTCAAACCTATTATCATTAAGAAGGTTGATCATGTCAATCTGAAGTACAAGCTACCTCAAACTAAAGTAGTTGAACCTAAAAAAATATAATCTCTATCTTCAATTCCTCTGAGAGTTATCTTGATCGAATACATTTGTGCCTTCATCCACTGTAAGATTAAAAAAATATGTCAAACTGATATCGACACAGTATTCTAGAATCTGTGTGAGAATGGGAACTTGAAGGATGAACATATTCATTTGGAGACTAAGGGTTTAATGCATACATTACATGTACCAATTGTATTCAAATCAAAGTGGATGAGAATTGTATTGAGTCGAGTTCATGATTAATTTATGTGGCTCGATGCACCAGTCAAGATCACAAAAGATTTTTTACATATTGTGACTAGATATCCAATCTGTGGCAGATTGAAGGCAAACAATAAAACCAACAAGAGGAAGTTGTGTGAGTTGACACAAGAAAAATGGAATGGAAGAGGTCTCAAATTATCAATTGTTGAAGATCCTAAATCAAGATTCACATGTAATGTTATATCCTAAGAATCTTCCAATCATCCCTAGTAGATGGTGTACCATGTGGAGAAGTAGATATTGCATATAAAATAATCAAGGACATGAAGATTGATCTATGTGAGATCCTGCTAAAATAGTTTGATGACAATATGAACACCATTTGAAAATCAAAGACCAACACTTTGAAGTTTGGGTCATTGTTGGTATGTATATTTTTTTACTTTCAAAAGTTCTTCCCATCAATCGGTAATGTAGTATGGAGTGTGAAGAAATCGATTATCAATCAGATAAATGAATTCTTTTAGAGCCTAGGAGATAACTTTGATATTATAATGAATGCACAAGAAACTCAAAATTCCATCTCAGTTAGTGGAAGATCACCGAGACATAATTATTTTTGAAGTGGATACTGACACTTGCATTATGAAAGTTGTAGAGCCAAGGACTATCTAGCTACAGCCAATGGGATATGAAATTGATATAGACACTACATCATAGTAGATTAAAGATTTATTAGCTAAACCTATTAACAAGAGATAAAATTAGTATGGGACATATGAGGAAGTGAAGGAAAAGATAAAACTAGGTATATTGATACCTAAGGCTCAGAGAAAAACAAGTAGAATGATCATTAATTTGTCATGAAATCTGGGTGTTACTATTGAAGAAGATGAGGCAAGCCCATCTGAAATCCAGGGAAAGAAAATAAGAGTGAAAAAGGAAACACCTATCCCTAAGGGATCAATACCATTGACAAGGTCTACTTCTACACTGAGGGAAAAGAAGAAATCTAAGGTAGAGAAACCAAATCCTAAAACATATATGAGGGAAAAAAACATCTGGTAGACTGAGGAGAAAGATGAAGCTATAATAAGATAATGAGATAATATCACAAGATTTAAGTAAATTTAAAGTTGTGCAAAACCAACCCTCAAAACCTGAAAACTTAGATGCATTTCTTGGAAGTCTCAAGAATTATGGAGGTTTTGCAGGAATTAAATATGCAAAATATGAAACAAGGAGTGATGAATAAAAATAAAATATTGAGGAGGTAGTTGTGTTTACATTGCACAAATTCAAATCTATTCTAGTTGAAGTTTCCAATCGAATACCTGATGAGCTATATAAGAAAATTGATGCTAGATGGAAGTATGTTATGACTTCTAAACAGAAAATGAGGGAAAGATCCCTAGCTATTAGTGTACCTAAATTATCATTAGAAGAGATCAAAGAAGCATTGAAGGAGTACTCAAAGATATTTCTTTTAAAGAGTAGAGCATTAAAGATCATGGTCGGTGAGATAGAAGCATTGAAATAGGATATCGATGATATATGGAAGAAAATATTCCTTCCTAACTAGTCAACCAAGACTGAGGAAACTCAAGGAAAGTGATTATTGAGGATATCAATGAAAAAGACCTAGTAGAAGAAATAGCACATGATGAAGATGTCATGGTCATTGAGGACAAGGACACTAGACAAATAAAAATTGACGATATAGCTAATGCTAATTTCATGGATGAAGATCCAATTCTAGAATAAGTAGTTGATTTTCCTAAGATTAATGAGGTTATCTCAGAAGTTACTAAAGATATTCCTACTAATGTAGAGGAGAATTCCATTGAATAGGTACAAAGGAGACCAAAAAAAAGGAAACTGAGGACAACAAAGAAATTGAGACTATTACAGATCAGAATACCAAGCCAATCACCTATACTAAGACCTTAGGACATCAATAAAAAGAGAAAGAGAAGGATCAAGAAAAGGTGAATAAAGAAAATAAAGAATAGGAGAAGAAAGAAGAAAACATTGAAGAGAAGAAAGAGAAGAATCAAGAAAAAAAGAAAGAAGAAGAAAGAGAAGAAAGAACTGAGGATACCACTACAACAACTACATCTGATGCAATCAAGGCATCCTTCTCCCCTAATTTTTCTACTAGAGAAAGTGTACAAATATAAAAGAAAATTCCAAGAAAAGAAAGCATGAGAAAGAAAAAAATGACTTAAGCCAATCGATAGTAATTCTAAAGGTAGATATCTCCTCACTAAGCCCTAAAGAGATATCTAAATTTAGAGATCTACTTAAAATGAAATTAGCACAAGATAAAATGCTAACCAAGAAACAAAAGATGGATGTGCTAGAAAGTCTTAAAGATATACTGTGAGAAATTGTACCTGATGCTACTATCAATGAGAAGGGAAGTCTATTAAATCAATTGGAAGAACTAGTAAAACAAGTGAAAGAGCCTAGTATAGAGGCCACCGAGTATCTAATGCAAGTACATAGAAAGAACATGGAGAATAAGATTATTGAAGATTTACTTCAATATGTTGCATTGGATAAGGTATCACTTTTTGAATCGGTTGTAGAATTAGAGAATGAGTTAAAAAATATTCTTTCATTATTTCAAAAGTTTTATTTAATTTCAAACATTACTGAGGATATCAATAAGAAAGAGAATCTATTGAAAAATATTTGACCAAGTAGCTAATAAAGGTCACCACCAATCCTGGAATATTTTAAGTCTATTATCAAAGGTTGAAACACTTAATGGGATTGTAGCATGAGCTAAGAAAAGAAGAAAATAAGATCAAAATGGAACTTCTAGATTTGCAAGCAATTTTGATACCTTGAATTAATTCACTATAGAAGCATATTCACAAGGAAAAAGGATTAGTGAATACCCCTGACATTAGTGCTATGAATAGCATGATTGGATTAGCAACTGACATTGATGAGAAAATTGTGGTGTTGCAAACACTGAAGGAATCATGGGAGTCATCCCTGGAAGATGCAAAGAAGAGATATCAATATACTTTTTATAAGATTCCACCATCGAATCCAAGTAAATAATTTTCTTTGGTATATTTTTCAAAAAAGGGAGATAGACATATGTATATAAGGGGGATATAATATCAGTTATAAGGAGTTATGTATAGAGGAAGTATTGCCACATGGAGAGTTATAAGGAGGTATAGAGTTATAAGTTATATTGAGAGTTTATAGATAGTCAAATTTTGGTTAAGGACACAAAATTTTGATGACTTTGAAGTTATTAACAAATATGCCAAACTAATGCCAAAGGGGGAGATTGATACTCCTAAAGAGTTATTTTATTTTCATTAGTTTTGTTAACACCATATCGATTGTCAAAGTTAGTTGGTGAATGAAGAAGGAGTCATAGGACTTAGTTGGTAAAGAAAATAAGTCAGTCGGTAAAGGAAAAGACAGTTTCGGTAAAGTGAAATGAGAGATAGGCACTGAGCAAAGAAAGGCACATACCGAATAGTTACCGAGTCACAATAGTGACTGAGTCAAATATCAAGTTAGTTACCAAGCTAAGTATACATGTTAACAAGTAAGAACAAAATGTGTTACCAAGTAACACAAATTGACATAACAGATTATGCTAGATACATTGAATCTGGACACTGAACATAAAATATTTTTACAAAATTCAAGGAGATCATTTGGTAAATCATTGGAGATATAAGCAAGATGATTGCACATGATTACAAGGTAATATCCTCCAATGGAAATTAAGTGGAATTTATACATGGGATATGTAACCAATGTTAGCACCATTTAAGGAGAAGAATCTAGATAATTTCCACCACTTCTAGATCGAGTATAAAAGGATCAGTGTATGAAGACCAGAATGTGAGATTCAAATAGAAAGTATAGAAAGTAGGTGATGACTAGAAAGAGAAGAATGTGAAGGTGATGATGAGAAGAGAGTCTATTGAGTAACAAAACAGTTAGAGAAGAATTATGAATGTGAATTAGAGTTAAGGCTACCAAGTACAAAATTTGAATTGTAATTGAAACCCAGAATGAGGTAATATGATATTAAGCATATTGAGTCTAACAAGCATATGTTGATGCATCATTACATACATTTTTAGTACTAGTTTATAGTGTAATCATAGTTGTAAAATCCCTTAATGAGGTAGGCCCTAATAGATCTTAATTTACAAATCCTTTAACAGTGCACATCTCTTAGATTAGAGTTGTAAAATCCTATAGCAAGGTATACTAAATAAGTCTTTGTACTCCTAACAAGGTAAATACTCTTAACAAGATAAGCTATCAAAAATAGATAAATTGTGTAGCTCTAAGCAAGAAACCTTTTTACTATAGTAGTGAAGGATTATGGGTACCATCACCACCATATTTTTTCCCTCTAACCAAGGGTTTCTATGAGACCAAAAATCATGGTGTTATGAGTTATGTTTTATGTGTTGATTTCTATATTTGTTAATGTTTCATGAAAAGTTTATGTATCATCTTAAAATGGAAGCACTTCCATGTTAAGATCATTTATCCCTCTAATTAAGTGTTTTGGGATCATTTCAAGCACCTTTAATGGGTCCCTAGCTTTGATCTGGCTTTTTCACGATTTTCCACTTCTTTTTTGCACTTGATTCCTTCATTCTAGGTGAAATTAGGGTTAGGATCCCAAGGATTCTCCTTAATTTCCCTCTTTTTTGGCTCTATTTTCTAGGTAGGACTTAAAAATAGGTCCTCCTATACTTCATCATGTTCATCATAGGATTTTGTGTCTCTCCCTGGCACTCTACCCTATTCTGACATCATTTCTAGGTCTCCGGGCACCCCCGGGACCTCCTATTTCTCACTCTGACTAAGACCCTAAAATCTATGACCTTAAGGTCAAAGTCAACCTAAAGGGGTAAAATTATACCTAAAGGGGTCAAATTTGACCTTGACTCTAACCTAGGTTGGGGTCAAGCTTGTCCTTGACCCTGGGTTCAGGTTTCAAGGTCCCGTGATCTCCGGTTGTTGGGTTTCAGAAATAATTGTTTTCCCACTTCTGGGTCAGCTGTTTTGGTCTCCAAAATGGTAAACTCTTAAATTATATTTAATTTAGGTCCATTCCTAAAGGTTTGAGGCCTAATTGGAATTTAATTCCCCAAGGTGGCCCCTCTAGAGGAGTGTGCCCTAGATCACTATAAAAGGAAGCCTTACTCTCTCATTTTCTCCATCTCATTCCTTCATGCATCAAGCACTCTCAAGGAGATATTGGTGATCAAGTTTGGCAATAAAGTTCTCCCTCAAGAAAGCATCCATTAAAGCAAGCATCCATTCAATCATTCAAGTCCTCTTCTCCATTCGAGTTCTCCATTGAAGATTGAGGATTCAAGCATTCAAGCCATTGAAGGGATTTGGTTCAAGCATTCAAGATTCATCACTCAAACCCTAGATCTAGCCATCATGATGGTGTGATCTTCCTTCAAGATCCTTTTTTTCATCTTCAAGATCCATTCATTCTTCCCTCAAGGTGGATTCCAAGCATACAATCATGGAGGTTTGATTTACATTTGTTGATGTTATGTTCAAGCTTTCATATTAACATACTTGATTACATTTCAAATACAATTTGCATATCTATTGAATATCATAGCTTTGTTGTTATATTGACTTCTACTACTTGCTAGTATTCTCAATTTCAATTCCATTATTAAGGTTGATTCCAAACCAGGGTTTGACTAAGGCAAACCCCTACCCCAACAAACAAAACCATTTTTCTTGCAGGCGGATCTAAGCTTGGATTTGGATACCATTTTTGCCAAACTTTAGAGATCTACGAACAAAGTCAAAGTTGACCTTCAGAATAAATATGTAGCCTTTGACTGTTTATGAGGGTCAAAGACTACCTACTATCGGAAAGATAAAAGATTTCTGGGTTTTATTCATCTCGGCGTTTCCAGTCTAGAATAGGTTGTAGAATTGCCTGAAACTATACACAGACACCAGAAAATAGGTATTTCCAAATTAATTTCATCATGAGGTATGTACTTTATTTTATCTGATTTCAAATATTTCCCTTACAATTCAAATGTATGTGTAAAATATTGGCTTTGGGGTCTCCTTTATGTGCAAACCATTGTTCTAGGACCCTATCCACATTTTTATACCTATACATTTTGGTGAACCCGACATACTTACCCCTTTTCTTTTGTGGATTTAGATGCCCTATTGTGCTAGATCTTCCTTTGCATTATCTTGTGTGTTTACCTTCACTTATCCATCTTGGTGAACCCGCGATAGAAAACTCTTGTTGTTTTTGGTGTTAGATTTGCATTTTATGTTAGATCTTACATGCTTATAAAAGTAGATTTCCTTTATTCTCTTGCATTTATATTTCAAAAATACAAAAAAAAAAATTGCAAAATTTCTTCAAAAATACAAAAACATTTACATTGCTTTGTGGAATTAGATACCCTATTGCTTTGTGGAATTAGATACACAACATTCTCCTCTTACCTTAACATTACATGATGTTACACCTAGAAAGAGTTTATCTAGTGTGTGTGATGTTGCTTTGTCCTCTTTTGAATTCCCTTGTAAGGATATATTAGAGCAAGAAGAGGACTTTAATCTATCTCTCCATCATCTTTCTCTTTATGGAGATGATTTGGGGTTTGATGTTAACTCTTCTCCTAATACATGTCTTTTCTATGAGCCTACTTTAGAATATAATTTACCTTCTTTCCCCTCTAGGGATGATAATCCTCCTATTTGGGATGAATCTTTGGATTTGGATGTTGATTACTCTCTTCCTCATGACACCATTGTGGATGATCCCTTGGATAAAGATATTGATTTATCACCTCCTCATGAAGAAGCTTTGATACAAGAGGGTGATTTATTAATGGATGAAATATTCATACATGATGATAACTCTTTTTCTAAAATGCATGTAGACATTTTAGTGAAAGAAGATGATATTATAGATGCTTTACCTCCATTTGGGATTCCCTCTATTTATGAGGCATTAGCAGAGAATGATATAGATTCCCTTAATGCTCTCCCTCTTATTGATGATCCTATGGAGAATCAAGATCTTACCTCATCTCCTCCTAGGATGTCCTCTTTTCTTTCTTCTTGTGAATCTATTTGCAGTGTTGAGACAACTACCATGGTTTTTCTAAAACCCTTGTTGACTATCAAAGGTTGTCCTCACATTACTATCAAAGGAAAACCTGTGGATTCTTTCACTGATCAAGATTCAATAGCTCACACATATCATACAAGGAATAACCCTCAACCTAATCCGGTGGTTTCTACTTCTTTACCACCTTCTGAACCTATTCTTCCTCCTCCACCCCGTCTTCCTAGTAAGGAGTATGATTTGATTAACCAATTGAAAAATACCCCTGCTAGGATTTCTTTATGGGAGCTTCTTCAAACTTCACCTACCTACTATGAAGCCTTGCAAAAATCTCTAGCAACTCTTGTCACTCCACCTCCTAATCAAGAGAATATCAATAACTTCTTACAATGCATGCATGCTACCCTGGGTCCTCCTGATATTGTATTTACTGAAAAAGATTTACCTTCTAAAGAAGTTTAGAGTCAATATGATGCTCTTATGGTTGATGTTTATATCAATAAAAGTATCATTCATCAGACCTTGATTGATAATAGATCTGGGCTTAATGTTTGTAGCATGGACATGCTCAAAGCGATCAACACCGATCTTTCAACTATTCAACCTGACAATGCTCCTATTTGTGGCTTTGATAACATTACTAAGAACACTTTAGGCATCATTACTTTACCTATCAAAGTAGGACCGGTCTACCTATTCATGTTATGCCTAGACCTCTCAATTATAATCTTCTTTTGGGTAGACCTTGGTTACATGAGATGCATGTTGTCCCTTCCACCCTTCATCGTAAAGTCAAGTTTATACATAACAATGGGATGTATACACTTCATGTAGATGATGCACCTAATCCTTGTCTAAATATTCAAAACCACATTACTCCTACTCCTAATAGTAATCCGTCTTCCTCTAATGCTCTTCCTAACGATGATTGGGGAACCTTGGATTTTAATCCTACCTTTATTGGAGAGTATAAGATTAATGATCTTGATTTTATGAAGAAACAAAGAGAGTTTGAACAATGATTTTTTCCTTCTAGTTCTAAATCCCTTCATAATAACTTTGTCGCTGCTTCTACCAACAATAAATCTATCAAACCTACTAATGATGACATAGTGACTACTGAAGTTCCATTGACTCCTTCTAATATGGCTTCTTGTTATGGTCCTAGTTATCATTTCCTTGTTAAACAAGGATTTAATGGTCAAGGATGTGGTAAGCATAAATAGTGAATTCAAATGCCCTTACACACTAGGGGGCATGAGAATTCTTATGGATTGGGATTTAATCCTCAACAACAAATCAATGTTAACAACATCTCAAATAGCACTTCAAAACATGATGAAACTATGAAGGAATTTGACCAAGAAGTTCTTTTTCATAAACTCCTTCGTGCTAAGATGATTACTAGACCTAAACACAAAAAGAAATGTAGTCCACACTTGAAGACTCTTCCTTTTTGTTTATATCATAGATTTTATGATCACTCTACTAATGAATGTCAAGCTTTACATTATAAGATTAGGCAGCTCATTGATAGTAATGTTATTTATATATCATGTGGAAATGAGTTGTATTTCAATCTTGTTTTCTCTAAATAACATTTATGTTCCTATTATGGCGCTCCACATTATGTAAACAATGGTAGCCTAATACTTTGGGCCTCATTGTCTTGCATAGCATTGCAATCGATATAATAGGTCCCCTTTCATCTTTGTTCCTACACTTGGGGGGCAAGGATGTCATCTCCTTCTTTTCTATCTTTCTGGGATTCACCTCTTTCCTTGGTTAAGCAATATCTATCTATTATGTGATATCCAATTATACATGAACATTTTGGTTTGCATTGAGGATCTTTTTCCTTGATCACAACTGATTTCATTGTTTCACATTGGGTTTCCATGGTTGATATATATCTCACCTTGGAAATTGAATAGTGTGCTATCCCTCACAAGGGTTACTTTTTCATTTCTTGCATGATATCTCTTTGCATTCATCCCTTCCATGACCTCATAGGAGTTGTGACCTTCTTGGCCTGGACTAGGTGTTATCTGTGGATATTGTCTTGATGTTGAAGAAGGCTTTATCCTTGTTCTTTTCTTTCCTTAACATGTCAAAATAGTATGTTTTTTCCATATTAAGGAGGGGGGCATATATAGGGCCTCCCTCATTCTATATTATGTATTTTTGTTCTAACCTTTTATTTTGTAGCATGCTAAATCTTGGAAGGTAATGCACATAAGTTGCTAAATCCTGAAGAGACACACATTTTTCAATTTTCAATATGCTAAATCCTCTGAAGGTAACACACATAAGTTGCTAAATCCTGAAGGGACACACATTTCCAATTTCAAATATGCTAAATCCTCTAAAGGTAACACACATAAGTTGCTAAATATTGAATGGACACACATTTTCAATATGCTAAATCTTCTGATGGTAACACACATAAGTTGCTAAATCCTGAGGAGACATGCATTTCATATTCATAGTGATACAAGAAGGTGGATCTATGGATATTCCAAAAGTCATCAGAAGACACATCACAATTTCAAGGCATAGTTTATGGGTGAACCTATTGGGCTCTCCCTCTAGGGTGATTCATGGTAAGGTGGGCATCTTACTAGGTGAGGTAATCACTTTCTCCTTTCTCTCTTTTCACTTTCATGCTAGTAGGACGAGATCATGAAGCTATGTTATTTATAGTGTTTCTCTTGTCTTTCTTATGTAATCATTTATGATTTTATGATAGCTTTCCAAATATGATATTATTATGAGAAATATTTCTTAGCGAGGTTTCTTATGCTAATTGATTTGGGTTATTTAGTGCTAACCCCTATTCTTTTGGTTTTCTCTTTTTCACACCCTCATGTGTGTATGATGAGTTAGAGTCCTTAGCTTGGGGGTTTGTATCCTTAGCTAAGTGTTATTCTATCTCTTTGTGAATCCACTTGGATCTCTTATTTCTTCTCCTTTACCAAGAGTTTGCATCGAGTCCATACTCTTGCTAATGTATCATCTTAAAATGGAAGCACTTCCATGTTAAGAGCATTCAGCCCTCTAAGTAACTGTTTTGGGATCATGTCAAGAACCTTGAATGGGTCCCTAGCTTTGATCTATATTTTTCCCCATTTTCCACTTCTTTTTTGCACTTGATTCCTTCATTCTAGGTGAAATTAGGGTTAGGATCCCGAGGATTCTCCTTAATTTCCCTCTTCTATGCTCTATTTTCTAGGTAGGACTTACAAATAGGTCCTCTTGGACTTCATCATTTTCATCATATGATTTTGTGCCTCTCCTTGGCACTCTACCCTATTCTGACATCATTTATAGGTCTCTGGGCACCCCCGGGACCTCCTATTTCTCATTCTGACTGAGACCCTAAAATCTATGACCTTAAGGTCAAATTAAACCTAAAGGGGTCAAAGTTGACCTAAGGGGCCAGAGTCAACCTTGACTCTAACCTAGGTTGGGGTCGAGCTCATCCTTGACCCTGGGTTTATGTTTCAAGGTCCCGTGATCTTCAGTTGTCGGGTTTTGGAAATAATTGTTTTCCTGCTTCCGGGTCAGCTATTTTGGTCTCCAAAATGGTAAACTCTTAAATTATATTTAATTTAGGTCCATTCCTAAAGTTTTGAGGCCTAATTTGAATTTAATTCTCCAAGGTGGCCCCTCTAGAGGAGTGTGCCCTAGATCACTATAAAAGGAAGCATTCCTCTCTCATTTTCTCCATCTCATTCCTTCATGCATCAAGCACTCTCAAGGAGACATTGGTGATCAAGTTTTGGCAATCAAGTTCTCCCTCAAGCAATAATCCATTCAAGCAAGCATCCATTCAATAATTCAAGTCTTCTTCTCTATTCGAGTTCTCCATTGAAGATCGAGGATTCAAGCATTCAAGCCATTGAAGGGATTTGGTTCAAGCATTCAAGATTCATCACTCAAACCCTAGATCTAGCCATCATGATGGTGTGATCTTCCTTCAAGATCCTTTTTTTCATCTTCAAGATCCATTCATTCTTCCCTCAAGGTGGATTCCAAGCATACAATCATGGAGGTTTGATTTAAATCTGTTGATGTTATGTTCAAGCTTTCATATTAACATACTTGATTACATTTCAAATACAATTTGCATATCTATTGAATATCATAGCTTCATTGTTAGATCTACTTCTACTACTTGATAGAATTCTCAATTTCAATTCCATTATTAAGGTTGATTCCAAACCATGGTTTGACTAAGGCAAACCCCTACCCCAAAAAAACAAAACCATTTTTCTTGCAAGTACAGGTGCGGAATTATGGATCTGAGCTTGGATTTGGATACCCTTTTGGTCAAACTTTTGAGATCTACGAACAAATTCAAAGTTGACCTTCAAAATAAAAATGTAGCCTTTGACCTTTTATGAGGGTAAAAGTCTACCTGTTGTCGGAAAGATAAAAGATTTATGGGTTTTCTTCATCTCAGCATTTCCAGTCTGGAATAGGTTTTAGAATTGCCCAAAATTGTACACAGACACCAGAAAAAAGGTATTTCCAAATTAATTTCATCATGAGGTATGTACTTTATTTTATCTAATTTTGAATATTTCCCTTACAATTCAAATGTATGTGTAAAATATTGGCTTTGGGGTCTCTTTTATGTGCAAACCATTATTCTAGGACGCCATCCACATTTTTATACCTATACAGTTTATAATTTGGTAAATGGTTAGTAAAGTTGATAAAAAATTTTGGATTACTGATTCACCCCTCCCCTCTTAGTACTTAACTTTCCATAATTAATCCAACAAGATTTATGAATGGATAGGAATTGTATGGACACCTTTTGGATGGGTGGAAGGTTCTCAAAGATGTGTGTCTTTTCTAACTTGCATATGGGAAAAACTAAGTAGATTGTGAACTAGTGGATGGAGGAATATATGGACCTGAGATGGATGGAAGGGGTGAAGGTGGAGCTATATGTTTAAATTTGGATTTTGAAGGGATACCAACACCTTGAGAATGAGCTTTATGACTGAGGTCATGACCTTTAGGCATTTCTTTGACTTGAAAGGGTTCTAATATAGCTTTTTCATGCACACTTGACCTTTTTACTTGATAATGATTTTGAAAAAGAGGAAACTTTCTACAAGATGCAAGTCCATTTTGAGGTGTGTATGGAATGGAAGGACTGATAAGGTCATGAAGTAGACTAGACTTGATGAAACTAGTGGAACCCATTTGAAGTATGAGGGGTTCATGAACATATTTCACCAATGTGTTCAAATAAGGAAAAAGAGGTACAATAGGATCCTCTAGTGGAATAGAAGCCATGATAGGATCATCTAGTAGGATAGGATCTTATAGGAAATCTAGAGGATTAGGACAAGGAATGAAGGGATAGGGAGAATTTGGAGGACAATCTAGAGGGATGATGGGATCTTGTGGTAGAAATGAAGGCAAGGAGATAATTTGATCTTGAATTGGAAAGGAATAATTGGTAAGGATGGAAGGGAGGTCATGATATTTCTTAGGAAGGGGAAGCTCAATAGGGTTTGGAAGGGAAATTTTCTCTTGGCATGGAAAGGGATCATCTTTGATAGGAGAGTTAGGGACAATAGGATCATCATGAGGCTCAAGGGAAATGGGATCTTGGTCAACAATTAGAGAGGGTTGGTCATAGATTAGATCTTGATATTGATTTGTTTTAGGACAAATTTCTTCATGCTTTGAAACATCCTCTTGACATCATGAGGTGTGAATTGGAATATGCAAGGGAGATTTTGGAAAGGAGTCAGTATTTTGGCATGAGGAAGATGGCCTTTGGGTGGGACTCTCTTTAATGGGATTTATTGAAGATGGAGGAGATGGTGGAATTGGTTCTAGAATTTGGGAAGTATGAGAGGGACTTGCATCAAAATATGAATTAGCTTAGATTTATTCTGTGGATAGCCCTTGAAAGGTTTCATCGTTGGACATATCATTGGTGGGAGATGGAGGAAATTTCTCTTGAGAATCTTTAGGGAATGAAGGAATGGTGGGGGACGTGGGATTAGCTTAGATTTATTCTATGGATAGCCCTTGAAAGGTTTCATCTTTGGACATCTCATTGGTGGGAGATGGAGGAAATTTCTCTTGATAATCTTTAGGGAATGAAGGAATGGTGGGGGAGGTGGATGCTTCTAGATGGTCAATGTATTGAAAGGAAATAGTGTTAGCAATATATTTTCATTAGTGTATTTCATCAAAACCATTCACACCGGTTAAAGAACACCAGTCACTCACATTACTTAGATGACACCGGTAGATAAAGCACATAGTGTATGCACCAGTCAACTAAGTAGTTAGATAAATTGGTAGACTGAACCAAGTACTTAGTATTGGTCTTATTCAGCATCTAACGACAAATCGGTACCGATCTAACTGATAGATAAATCTAGTCTAGGTTTTGTGGAATAGCTTGAGTTATAGTTTGAGTTAAGAGCCTAATTATCTGAGACATCCAATACTCTGATGTGAAGTTAACCGTTCAATAGATTCTACAGATGATCTCAAGATAAACTCTAGATCATGATGCATAGCTTTCTTGCATTGCATATTTTATGGTCAAATTTACTCCCCGGTCGTTCCGTGAGTCAAGAGGGTCACTCTTGTATTAATATTAGTCACAGGATGAAAAGTATGGTGTTGTTGTTGATAAGTGGAGATTGTAGAGAGAAGAGGAAGAATATCTTCTGAGGAGTGTTATAAGCACAAATGTGAAGTAAGAAAAGAAGATCAATAGCCAGGCAAACAAGGGAAGAGATCTACAGGTATGATCTAATCAGACAATCAGTTTCATTATAGATCACTATTTTTATAAGGTATTATGTCATATACAAATCCCTATAATAGGGTGAACCTAATCAGTTCATTGTAAAAATCCCCTAACAGGGTAACATCTTGTTGTTGTTCAAAGTCTTGTAACCAGGTAGCTCCTAACAGGGTTTAGATCTTAATAGATCTTTTGTAAAAATCCCTTAACCAGGTAGCACCTTAACTAGTGCTTTGTATGCTCCTAACAAGGCACCTTCATTTAGAACTAGTGAAGTTGTGAGCTCTGTCTCACCATGGTTTTTTCTCTCTAACCATGGGTTTCCACGTACAAATACTTGAGTAGATCTATGTGATTTGGTTTATACTTGTGAATGACTATTGACTTTCTATGTTGCATTCAAGAATCTATTTACAAGTTTTAAAAAATGCGATTTAGTATTTTCTAATTCACCCCCCCCCCCCCTCTTAGTAACCGGTAAGGTAACAGAAATTGGTATTAGAGCACAAGTTCTCAATACAATAAAAGTTTAACAACTTGAGAAAAAGATCATGGAGGGTTACCAGTACCAAAAATAGCTAGAGGAAGTCAATGACATTATTGCCTCACTAGAGAATAGACTGAGGAAGTCACTTGCAAAGTGAATGGAGTTGGATTTGCAATTAAATGAGAGAAATGAAACCATCAATGAACTCTCTGGGTAGAGTGGGTCTGATGAGGCCAAGGAAGTGGTCTCTGAGCTTACGAAAAAGAATCAAATCCTAACTGGTCAGATTGTTGATCTCAAAAGGGAGCAAAAGTTGAATGCTCTAAGAATGATTGAACTGATTGAGCATAAATGAAAAACTAAAAGTGAAAGGAAAATAGTAGTCAAGACATCAACAACCTCTAAAAAAGCAATGAACTGGGCAGAGGAAGCTGCAAGATCCAATGAACTCCTCATTATGCAACTCCAAGAGGACTTGTTAATTGCCACCCAAGAAAAATCCAATATGCATAAAGCATGGCAGGTTAGAGATGAAGCATGCAAGAAGCTGGCAATCGAGATATATCAACTCAAGGAAAAAATGAAAGTCCTTGAAAGAAGGAATGAAATACTGAGAAGATACAATGAAAGCTTGATCAAGCTCGATGAGCAACTCAATGCTCAATGAAGGCACAATGATCACACCATTCTCAGATTTACTAGTGGAGTCACCAAAAGGAACGATGAGTCATCCAATGCTCAGTCAAGCAAGAAGAAAAAAAGGAAGATGCCAGCACAAAGAGGTAGGAAAAACTTCTACACCTCTTGTAAGTTTAGTGAAAGACTAGGTCATGACACTAATGACTGCATAAATGCACTGATAAGAACCAACAATAGTTACTATAAAAATTGTTGCAAAAAGGGCCACAAGACCAATGAGTGTTGGTCTAGTCCCATATCTGTGTCCACCAAAAGTAGGGGAAGCTTCAAGGGATATTGTTATAACTATAAAACATTCAGACACAAGGCTGAAGAATGCAAATCAAAGACTATGGCATTCAGATCACCTAGACTGGTATTCTCAAAAAAAAGGTAGAAACCAGAATGCAACCACTCATCCAAATAAAGGGATGCATTAAAACAGAGAATCACAGAGTGAACCACCTAATTTGAGAGGGATGAATCCATGGAAAGAAACTGGTATAGTCTTCCATTACTACAACAAAGTCGGTCACCTAGCCAAGGACTACTGGAACCAGATCAGGAATAGAAATAAAGGAGTGGATGGACTGGTGGTGAAGATCTTGAGTTCTAATATAAGGAACAAAAAAGATAAAGGAACCAAGAAAGTAGTGAAGAAAATATGGTTTGTCAAGGAATCAAAGAACTTTGCCGAGGAGGCAACGGAGGAAAAATTGTCATCACAAGATGGTGATATTTCTTTTGCTAACCAAGTCTTTAGGGCCTAGAGGGAACCAGTAGTACAACTATCATTCCCAGTAGAACTAGTGAGTCCTATCTCACTCAGGCTACAAGTCAGATTGGAAAGACATGAGGTGATCAACCAGGATATGCCTAATCGAAAAAGCTAGACTACCAGTTAGTAAAAGCATCAAGAAAGGTTAGGTATGGAATTTATTACTATAGTCATTTAACAAATAGTTACCATTTGGTAATTAACGTTATGCCCTAACCCTATAAAAGTAAAGAAGGATAACTCTTTTCTTTTTTTACCTTACAATTATATGTTATCTAATCTCTGCTCAAGCAATATTCTTGCAACTCAATCATTGAGTGAGATTATCTGTCAAACCGATCTAATCATCTCTAGCAACCAAGTGAGAGCAATGGCATCCTCATCATGTGAGGCAAAGCTTGTTCTTGTAAAACAAATGGATCATAGTCCTTTTGACATCTCACCAAATCAAGACAAGGAGATCAACATGGCCTATGTGCTCTCCTTAGTACCTAAAGGAGTTCTCCTAACAGAAGACATAACTATGTTTATTCATGCTAAGTAAGAAGAACTAGGACAAATGTACATATAGAGTGAGTATCACTCTCTATTTTTAGATGGTAATCATCCCAATGGCTAAGAAAAGCTAGTATCATCAGGAATCATAAATGGAGTCTTGTATCCAGTTATCTTCAAACCTGAGTGGATTCAAATGGTAGTCAGTCGGATGCATGATCTAGGATTTTGGCTTATGAGAGGAATCTGCACTTCGATCATGAAAGATGATCTTTATAGGCTAACTGGGTTTTGCAATCAGGGAGAAGCACTTACTCTAAGAACCATATCTAATGTAGTGGTGGCTAACCTGACAAAATCAAAATCCGACAAGCGATTGATGATCATAACTAACATTGAGGATCTAGTTGTTCGGTTTGCATTGGCAGTAATCGGTTACAAAGTATATCAATCAAGCAACCTCAATAGCATACTGGGTGGAGGCATACATGTAGCCTACAGAATTATTCATGAAAATGCACAATATGATATATGTGAAATGCTAAGAGGACAAATCTTTGAAAACATGAAGAAGATGGGCATCGTCAAGAAGAAATCACTAAAATTTTGAACACTCTTGGTTTGTCTCTACTTCTATTCTAATTTCTTTCCTAGGAGAGGAAAAGTAACATGGACAATAGATCAACTAGTCATGATTCAAATTAGTGATATGGCTAACAAACTGGGAGACCATTTTGACAAGGAAATGACCAATCACTTCAATGCATTTCAACTAAAAATGCATGCTAGAGAAAGAATCCCATCAACTATTGTTGACAAATACAAAAAGGAGGTATGTTTTCTAGTGTCTACTAACTTCTGCATCATTCAAGCAGTAGAACCAAGAAATGAGTACGCACTTGAGTTTGGATACAAAATCACAGCAAAGTTTGCAATGGTGTATGTAAAGGCCCTAGCAAAAGGAAATCTGGATCTCGACGCTCAATGGTTTGGAACCTATGAGGAGATAGAGAAGAATTTAAAGTAGGTGCCAATCAAGAATGTCTATGTCAAAAGATTGCCCGTGCCAAAGAAGAAACTGAAAATAGCACAAAAGAGAAAAGCTAAACCGGAGCCAAGCACACGGGAGCAAGAAGTAGAAGAAACCGATTCAAAGGATACGGTTCCACTTAGTGAAAGAAAGAAGAGGACCGGCAAGCAAGCAAAGGTGGAACCACCAAGAAAAGATAAACCAATGATAGATGAATTTATAATAGGACTGAAAGAAACTGGAGGAATGGGTAATGTTATTAGAAGATACACTTTGGCAAATGATGAAGACCGAAGGAAAATTAAAGATGCTATTATTGAATGCCTGCATAAGTTCAATCTAAGCCCTACAAAACTTTAGAAAGTATTGCCTGAGGATCTATTGAATATCCTTCAAGGCAGGCGGAAAGCTTTAATTGAAAAAGAAAAAGAGCTAAGGATTCAAGCTCTGCTAGAAGTGCAAAATCATCTCACTCTAGAAGAAGTGAGTCAACAAGCTAAACTACACTAGCAGAATTTCCTGATAAAGAAAAGAACAAACCTCTTGCTGATTGGAGAAACTGAGAAAGTCCATACTGAAGGAGTAGCCATCTAGAGCAATCTACTTCAGATACAACAACAAGTAGATGAAGCATGCCAAAAGGAAACAAATCCATTGGTTTGTGACTTTGGGAAAGGAAAAGGAGTACTCAGAGTAGACAAACCAGTCATCATTGACTTAACCAATGAACTGACCAATCCTACCCTTCTTGTATCTCCAGAAAAAGGTAAGGCTCTCACTATGACTGTTAATGACATTGTAGCTGAAATTACAAATTTTGGAGAAATAGATAATGCAGCCAAATGGTATAGCATGTTAGCTGAGGAAGACAAATAGGCAATAGAAAAATCTCTTGTTGAAAGTCTACTGGACTTCATTAAATCTCTTAGGGATTATAGAGGTAAGTTTCCTCTTGAACTGAATAGCAAGCTTCAAGAAAAATGGAGAACCAGTCTGGAAAGAAACTCACAAATTAATAAAGCACTAGAAAAAGCTAGACCTAGCTTAAGTGATAAAAGTATCATCCTTCTTTTAGGAGATGCGTCTATGAATCTAGATACAAATTACAGAGTCACCAATATTCTCAATGGTTATGAGAATGAAGTCTTTAAAGAGACCTTGGATTTCTGGTTGTAGTATGATTCAATACCCTTGAAGAAATAGGTCCTGAGGATCACACCGCTACAATTGTTGATCCACCTATTTAGTTTACTACAACTCAGACTTTGATATCTAATGAATAGGAAGTTCTCACAAAAAATTTAACTTCTAGTGGACCAGTTATAGTGGGACAAACTTCCATCAATCTTCCTCCTAACGAATCAGATCAAAGAGGTGTAGGGATCCCTACAGATGATCTTCATATAGCTGAAGAATAGCTGCAATCAAAAGCCCCATCAAAAGAGCCCTCACATCAAGTAGAAGATGCTATGCCTGAGATTCATGTTCAGCAACCAAAAGCCAGACCAGAAGAGGGAAATAAGACAGACAAATAGGATGCAAAAGAACATGAGCAAGCTCCAAAGGCACAAGAACAGAGTAAAGAGAAAGATCAAGAAACTCTTTCCAGCTCCTCTAAAAGAAAGATCACATCCTCTGAAGAATCTAAAGCAAAAAGGAGCAAAGTAACTGATACAATAGTTGACATCAGCAAAATGTCAACAAGACAGCTGAAAGAGCTTACTAAAAGAAAACAAGATATAGTTCTAAAAAAAGTAAAAGATATCCTATGCAACTTATTGCAACCATCAGTGAGGATCTGGCTGATCTAGAAACAGTGGCAATTGACCACTATGCGCAGAAAAGAGTAGAGATTCTTCAAAAGCAAGTTGTAAATATAAAGGCTATTCTGCTAAACAATCTAAAAGTTCTTCAACAATAGATTCAAGTTGTAGAAAATTTGTTAAGCAAAACTTCAAATTTTGAGATTTTCTTAACAGATTTAACTGACAAAGCTAAAAAGACTTCAGAAGAAATAAAAGCTTTGTCCACCCAATTTGACATCAAGAATAAAATGGCCACAACTTTCAGCAAAGAAATGGCTAGTCTTGCTCTAATCCTTAGAAAGACTGCAGAAGAAGAGAACAAAAGAATTCAAGACATCATTGGATTCCATATGTTTTTGGCCCCAACACTTGATACCATGAACCAAATAGCTACATCAACTAATGTTCTAATCAATGAACTGGACTACAAAACTATAGATGATATGGAAAACATCATTGTCTCTCTCAAGGCTGCCCAACAAAACATTGAACATGTAACTGGTCAATGGGCACCGTTTCTACATTATGCCAAGAACATCTATAAGGATATTTTCACACAACTTCAAATGTGAAGGAAGCCATAACCCTTTTTCTTATGGAGGAAAAAAGGGGAAGATAGTTATGAACAAGGAGAAGTTAATGAAAATTGGAGGCCTCGGTCAAGGGAAGTTTCGGTCAGGAGCAAAGCATTCAATCAGGCAAGGGTAGTATTCTATTCCACTGACCAAGGTTTGAACAACTATTGTATGAATGGTTTTTGTTTTTGACTATTTTTCCACCAATGACAAAGGGGAAGATTCTTAGCAATATAAGTAGTCATTAGTCTATTTCATCTAAAACCATTCACACTAGTCGAAGATCACTAGTCACTTGCATTACTTATATGACACTGATAGATAAAGCACATAGTGTATGCACCAGTCAACTAAGTAGTTATATAAACCAGTAGACTGCAAGTAATCAGTATCGGTCTTATTCAGCATCTAACGACAAACTGGTACTGATCTAACTGATAAATAAATCCGATCCAATTTTTATGGAATAGTTTGAGTTACAGTTTGAGTTAAGAGCCTAATTAAGCTAGACATCCAGTACTCTGATGTGAAGTTAACCTTTCAATAAATTCTACGGATAATCTCAAGATAAACTCTAGATCACAATGCATAGCTTTCTTGTGTTGCATATTTTATGGTCAAGTTTACTCCCTGGCGGTTCTGTGAGTTAAGAGGATCACTCTTGTATAAATATTAGTCATAGGACACAAAGTATGGTGTTGTTGTTGATAAGTGGAGACTGTAGAGAGAAGAGGAAGGATATCTTCTAAGGAGTGCTACAGGCACAAAGGTGAAGTAAGAAAATAAGATCAACAGCCAGGCAAATACGGGAAGAGATCTACAGGTATGATCTAATCAAACAATCAGTGTCATTATAGATCACTATTTTTATAAGGTATTACACATATACAAATCCCTCTAATAGGGTGAACCTAATTGATTCATTGTAAAAATCCCATAATAGGGTAACATCTTGTTGTTGTTTAAAGTTTTGTAACCAAGAAGCTCCTAATAGGGTTTAGATCTTAACAAATCTTTTGTAAAAATCCCTTAACTAGGTAGCACCTTAACTAGTGCTTTATATGCTCCTAACAGGGCACCTTCATTTAGAACTAGTGAAGTTGTGATCTCTGTCTCACCGTGGTTTTTTCTCTCTAACTGAGGGTTTCCACGTACAAATACTTGAGTAGATCTGTGTGATTTGGTTTATGCTTGTGAATGACTATTGACTTTCTATGTTGCATTCAAGAATCTGTTTACAAGTTTTGAACAATGCAATTTAGTATTTTTTGATTCACCCCCCCCCCCCCTCTCAGTAACCGGTAAGGTAACAAAAAATAGGTGTTTCATCCATGTGATCATTTTGGAATGAGGAATTTCTAGATAAGGGTGCATTATTTTTTTCATCCTCTTTATATAATGTTTGAAGAAACTTCTTTAAAAATTTGGATGTGATTTTTCACTGCTTGGGTGAACTCTATTTCTGACACTACATTAGTATTTAAATTTTTTACAAAATTTTTGGATTAAAGATATGGCTCAATAGGTTTATTAATAATCATGTTTGATTGGTGTTCAAAAGATGGCATATTTGAACTTGTGCTTGTTTGGGAAAACCTTGGTATTGATTGGATTGTTTGCATGACTCAAACAAGAGGTTGTGAAATTATTTGAGAGACATTCAATTGCATTGGAATGAAGATAAATTCATAATTAGGTGGTGGTCCTAGTTGAATTATTCCATGCCCTAGTTGAAATTTTGAAGGGTATGCCAAGTTTGGGTTAGAATCTTCCATTTGTCTTGCATTAGGAAGTGTTTGTTATGATTCCATAGGTCTTGGGTCATAATGTTTTTGGGCTTCCTTTCTTGAAATATGAATGGGTTGATAGTAATGATTGGATTTTAATGCTCTTCATTGATCCTTCATCTCATGATCACCAAAAAGTTGCAACAAACCATCAATAACACAAACACCAGTTATGCCAAGAGAAGAAACACAATTTGGAATGCTGAAACTCAAAACAAGACATCAAAGTGACCCAATTTACCAACTACGCAAAAACAGTGACCAACTGCACAATTCTAGTGACCAAATATGTAGTTCTAGTGACCAAGTGTGTAGTTTCAGTGACCAAGTGTATAGTTTTAGTGACCAAGTTGTAGTTTCAATGACCAAGTATGCAGTTTTAGTGACCAAGAGTGCAAAAACCTAATCAGGCAATGAAACTAACTCAAGACTTGCATAATTTGATTTTTTAACAACATTTGGACCTATAAAAATCTGAAATTTGAAATGAAACATGATAAATTTAAAACCCCTAGTTAGGCTATGTGTACACTTGAATTGATTTGAAAATAACTGAATTGAAAGTAGTTTGAATTGAGACCCTATCTAGGTGAGGTTCATTTTAAGAGCACCAAATTGAAATATGAAGTTCTGTTTAGATGCCCAAATCCAAATGTGGGATATATTAACCAAGATTAGGGTTCATTTACACCATTTAATGTCTTAAAATGGAGAAAACTAAAAGTAGAAAGTAGTAAGTTGCATGTATAAGCCCTAAATCCTAACAAATGACCCTAAATAACTAATTGTGTAGTTTCCTTCACCAACTGCATAGTTTCTTGACCAAGTGCATAGTTCTAGCTTCTAACTATGCAGAAACTATCACCAAGTATGCAGAAATAGGTACCAACTATGCAGAAACACACTAGGACCTACAAATGCATAAAAAATATACAAATTTAGCCAGATAAGTGTGTTTTCACATTGGGTTCACCAAATTAAGGAAAGGCAAATGTGGAAAATATGTACACAAGAGGAACCATCAAACTCTAAATGTGTATGCAATCAACCTATCCAAACACAAAATAAATTAAGACAAAGATATACAAACTAAAAGCAAAACTCCCTTAATTTGACAAGTGTGCCCTTTCTTGCTTCTCCAAAAGAGTTGATGTAGCTCTCATATTGGCATAATTCACTTAACATATGAAATAAAAATGGACTAAAGTGGTCACAAGAATATTTGAAAGATTATGGTTAGTTTGATTCAGAAATTGATCTCAATTGATAGGATTGAGAGACCAAAATGCAGATTTGGCAACATGAATGTGCAAATAGAAGATTGTCGTAATTATGACATGATTGATTGCACAAATTGAACCATAATAAAATGCACAAATTAAGGACAATTTGGAAGGGAAATATGGAAGAAAATTAATAGGCTATTAGGAAGAAAAATTAGTGGGAAAAGGTGAAGGGAAAGGTGTAAGAAATCATGAAGCATGATTTTAGGGGTGGACCCACAATTAGGGGGAAGGAATTTTTGAATTTTGAAATTCATATCTCCCTCCAAAATGGAAATTAGAAATAGGAATTTAGGAAATTCCAACATAGAAAATTAGTTAATTAATTAATATTAATTAATTAATTAAGTATAGAGATATGAAAAAGAGGGGATAAATAAAGTCAATTTATTTATTAAAAAATAGGGATAAAGTATGGGTTATTTACCCCTAAGGGATATATTAGTTGATCGTTGATCAAATTGATGAATTTGATGCAAATTTGACTTGATTTGGATGATCTTGATGAAGGTTTAGATTGATTTTGATAGTTTTAAAATAGTTTAGGAATGACATTGATGAACTTTGACAATGCCTTGGATTGATTTGAAAAAGAATTTGATAAGGTTTTATTCTGAGATAAGATGGAAAATACAGAGGCATCGAAGAACTTTGACAATGCCCTGAACTAGTTTGAAAATGATGAGGCATTGATGAACTTTGATAATGCATTAGACTGATGGTGATGAAGAATCAATGAGCTTTGACAATGCCCTAGATTGATAATGATGATGATGATGATGAGGCGTAGATGAACTTTGATAATGCCTTGGACTGATACTGATGAGGCATCAATGAACTTTGGCAATGCCTTAGATTGATTTCATAGGACTGAAATGATTTGAAAAGGTTGAGGCATCAATGAACTTTGATAATACCCTAGATTAATAATGATGAGGCATCGATGAACTTTGACAATGCATTGAATTGATTTGATAATGATGAGATTGGTAAGATTGACAAGGATTCGACAAGATTGGATTGATTTGAAAGTGATTTGATCAAGCATCGATGAACTTTTACAATGCCCTAGAACTGACTTCAGAATGATCAAATTTTTTTGAAATGATCTTGGAATGATTAAGAAGGGATTATGATTGAAATTTAGGAAGGTTTGATATGGTTTAGGATTAATTAGGATTTGTTTTTATGAAATTGACATAATTTAGGAAAATTTAGGATTGGTTTAGGAATGTTTAGGATCAATTTAGGAATGTTCCAATGATAATTTAAACTTGGTGGATTCGACCAAAGATATCAAGTTTGCGATGAAATATGAGGGAAATGTTAGTAACTAATCAAATGAGAAATGACACAAGATAAAAGACATGTTAAAAAGGAGGCACATAGTTGTGAACCATTTTTATGCATCTACACTAAGATATGAGAGGTTGAAATTGTGATAATGAGCAAGGAGAATGCATTTTTGTTACAAATTATAACAATCAAAAGAAACATTTACATGGAAGTGAAAAATAGATTAGAGGGGTCTATGTAGTGATATTAGTGTTTCCTAGATAAAAATTTCAAAGAAGATAGAGATCTTGTCATAAATTAAAAGAGAAAGATTATAGTCATATAGCACCAAAAGAGTATTAATGTTAGGGCCAATGATTTTGAAAGAGCTTAAAGTTGCAACAATAAATGCAACAAGAGAGTCAAATTTATAGTGCCATGAATATCCATGACATAGGTCAAAGAAACAATGATGTTTTTGTTATAAAACAATGCTAATCACTATCATAATAACCAAGAAGTAGAAGTACAAAAATTTTGTTACTATGTAAAAGAACAAAGATCAAGAGCATGGAATTAGATACTTAGCCAAACACTTGATCAAATATAGGGAAATCATGCAAGGGTGGAAGTACACAATGACTTCATGAAGCAAAAAAAATAGTGAATGGATCAAATGTATTAAAAAGACAGTGAATATGATGTTGAAGGACATGTCATATACAATAAAATATTAAATGTTCACTAATGTGATAACAATAGAAAATGATAGTGATGGTATATGTCATAGGCCTATTACAAAAAATAATGATATGTAGAGAGAAATGATGATAGTAAAGTCAGTGAATGCAACCACAACAAGGAAGAAATGAAACATAGTGACATGAAGGTGTGGATGTTAAGACATGTCATTGTTGTAGAAGGGAAAATATATGGTAGTAGCAACATTTTTGTGAAGCATGGATAATGACAATGGTGCAACCAAACACAAAGGAGCAGTAGTCTTAAATAGATATATGAAACAGATTAAAAGACAAATTTAAGAGATGTAAAAGAGCAGTGAATGTAACAATACTAATGGATATAGCTTAGTCATAAAGACAAAAAGAATGAAAGAACTCCATAGTACATGTTTGCAGTGATTGAAATTACCATAATGTTCTTAAATGTAGTGCCTCCCTCATTTTCCTCTTAGCACAAGCAACATGATGGTGTGGTTTTGACCTTCATAGTCATTGAGTATGATCATGTTGGCCCCATGTGAGGGTGAATTCTTCAAGAGGATTGTTTCAGAGCATATTTTTTATGTCCTGCGTGAACTTGGAGATGTAGGATGAGGTCTTGGATCACATTTTGGTGACCCTTAGAATTAGGGATGAGTTGATCCTAAGAATGTAGTGATCATCATCTGTATAATGTTTTATAATGGCATCATGATATCCACCTTGTTCAGCTATGCCTTGTGTTATTTAGGAGGTTATCATTGGGATCGTGACAGGTGTATTGAGGGACCCTAGTCCGATCCTGTCATTGTATTCTTTTCTACATTATAGACTCTATAATTAGAAAAATTATGTTGATAAATTATGGATTTATATTTTGATGAATAGAGGCTTAACCACTGTTTATGATGTACTCTTTTTCATGTTGCTTATGTACTCATGTCAATAATTCTAGGATGCTCTATGTTTGAAATAGGATTAATTGAATTCAACTGATCTTTATGATAATATAGTTGAGTGAATTTTTTGTGTAGATTGGATTAGTACAAGGAAACTTAAATGATAAAAAGGTGAAATATATATTATAATGTAGTTAAATATGTTGGAGATTTTCCAGCAAGCCAGTGTTGATTGTATGTTTGTCATTGATGACACCATGTGGTAAGTAGCATGCATGAAAGACTTATGTAGTAAGATTTTAGTATATGCAGCATGGACATTTTATTAGCATGATATCATGGATGTAGAGGTTAACTATTAGTACATATAGTTATATAACAGCTTGTGTCAGTAGTGTTCCTGACAGAGTTACAGGCAGTGTTCTATGAATGATTATCTGTACAGTTATCATGGAGCCTTGCACATTTGGATATGTGATGAAGACATATTAGTGATGTTACATTCATGGAAGTAGAGTTTGATGATTAGTAGAAGTGAAGTTATGTAGTCACTATTCACCAGTGTAGTTTCATGTGTTTATTCAGAAGAGACAAAAAAGATTATATTGGTACATGAGTTGTGCCTATCATTATGGTATGCACCCTTGGACTAGTGATTGGAGAAGAGTTAAAAAAATTTGGTTAAGAGCACATCATGTAATTCATCCTGAGGAGAAATTTTTAGTTAATTTGGTAGAGCTGACAGTGTGTAGCGTGCATCTACACTTATTGTCTTAAACAGGTCCCAGTTTGTGATGCGTGCTTAGTAGAGCTGACAGAATTATTATTAGATTATGTTATGGTTTCTCTAATATGATTTCAAGGTGCTTCTAATAGGATGACTTTATTATATCATTTAGAGGAAAGATATTTATAGGCATTCATTTGTGCTATACATTGGAACTGATCTAGACAGCAGGTCAAAGTGCAGTTCACCAAAATCCAGGTATAGTGTGTATCTATTATTCAGAAGGTTGTAGCCTTCACCCCTTTGAGAAGTGTGCTCTCAGATAGTGCATCCTCACCCCTAACAAGGTTAGTTATAAAAGACTCCTAACAGGGTCCGACCCTTGACCAGGTCACTGCACTAAATGCATTGTAAAGACAACTCCTAACAGGGTTAAGGATCTTCTAACAAGGATCATAAAACACTAGTGTAGATTATTAGTGGGTGTCAATTCCCACTGGTGTTTTTACCTATTTGGGTTTCCCCATAAGCAAAATATTGGTGTTGTGTTCAAGTGTTCTTTCATTGTGTTTATGTTTTATGTTTAAGTATACTTAATTTGACAAAGAATTGAAACTTGTAGATAACTAATTCACCCCCCCCCCCCCCCCCTCTTAGTTATCTCTTGGGACTATTCCTAACAATTGGTGTCAAAGCCAAGTACCTCAAAGAGAAAATTTAACAACTTGAGGCTGATCAGATGGCATTCTTCAAAAAAGAAAATCCTAAGTTTGATGGAGAGAATTATCTTGACTGGAAGAACAAGATGGTGACACATTTGGAATGCATTACTTTTGAAGTTTTTGATGTAACTATCAAAGAAGTCAAGATCCCTACTTTAGCAGACCTTGCAAAGGATGATGCTACTGACAAGCATAAAGAATTGTTCCATCAAAATGCAACAGCCAAAGAAGCCCTTATCATCACCCTATCTGATAGTGAGTTTTTAGAGATAAAGAAAGTAGACACAGCCCACAAGATATGGAAGCACCTAGAAGACATGTTTGAAGGAGATAAACAAGCAAAGGATGCATGCAGAAAAACTTGGAAGAAGAGATATAATGCATTAGAGATGCTACCTAAAGAAAACATTAGAGCTTACAACCAAAGGACTAATGAAGCTGTTGTAAGAATCAAGAATAATGGTGGAGAGATCTCCGAAGAAGACATTATGGATAAGTTAATGACCACTCTCACAATAGAGTATGAAAACAAGATCAACATCCTTGATGAGACCATGTAGATTACATCAAATTTCAAAAGAGAGACCTTGATCAACAAAATTTCAGCTTTTGAGATTTCAAGATTGAAGACAGAACCTAAAATTGAGACAACCTTTAAAGCATCAGTCCATGGTAAGAAATCTGAAAACACTTCTAGTAATTTTGATGATGATGATGAAGAGAAAGCACTAGATGATTTCATTGCTATGATTTCTAAAAGATAAAATAAAGGAAAAGGGAAATATGAAGGTCAATTGCCATTTAAATTCTTTTCATGTAATAAGATTGGTCACTTTGCATCTAAGTGTCCTACAAGGGCTAAAAAGTTCAAAAATGACTACAAGCCTAATTATTCAAAAGAATTTTACTATGCTAGAGATGGAATATCAGATGATGATTTAGCTGAAGATGAAATTGGATTCATTTCTATTATAGAGAAAATGAATAATGAAATGAATCATGGAGATGAGAAAAATGAAGAAAAGTTAGCATTGATTTCACAAGCAGACATAAGGACAGATTGGATCATAGATAGTGGTTGTTCACATCACATGACAGGTGATAAAGATAGATTTGTTCATCTAGATAAATACAATGGTGGCATGGTTAGATTTGGGGATAACACTCCTAAACCTATCATTGGTAGAGGAGCTATCACATTGGATGGAAAGAACAACACTGATAATGTTCTCTATGTATATGGTTTGAAGCATAACCTTCTTAGTGTTGGAAAGTTAGTTATAAAAGGTTATTAGTTGGAGTTCAAAGACACCAAGTGTATCATTAACAATAAGGATGGTTTTATGATTGCATCAGGCTCAAAGACTAAAGGTAATGTTTTTCAACTTAACTCAGAAGCAAGTTGTTTTGTTGCTAAAATTGATGACAGTTGGTTGTGGCATAAAAGACTATGTTATATCAATTTTGATAACATAGTAAAGATAAGTAATGTGAAGGTGGTTAGAGACCTAGCTAGCATAGCAAAGCCAATTGATACTATTTGTAGGGAATGTGTGATGGGAAAGCATGTAAGGAATTCATTCAGAAAAAAACACAATTCAGTAGAGAACAAGTTGGATCTGATTCATACAGACCTATGTGGACCAACTCAAACAAGATCCTACTATGGTGAAAGGTATCTCATTTTGTTTTTTGATGATTATACTAGAATGATGTGGGTTTCATTCTTAAAAGATAAATCAGAAGCATTTAAGAAGTTTAAAATATTCAAAGCAAAGGTTGAGAATGAATCTGGACTAAATATAAAGTGTCTAAGATCGGATAGAGGAGGAGAATTCACCTATAATAGATTCTATGAGTACTATAAAGAACATGGCATAAAAAGATAGTTAAGTGCACCTAGAACCCCTCAATAGAATGGGATTGTAGAGAGAAGGAATAGGATCATCCTTGACATAGTGTGCACTAACATGATTGAAGGAAAAGTTGCACACACCTATTGGAGAGATAGGGTCAATACAACAGTCTACGCCATCAATAGAATATAATTGAGGCCAAGCGCAGACAAGAAACCTTATGATCTATGGTTTGGTAATGTTCCCATAGTAAAATACTTTAGATACTTTGGAATCAAGTGTTACATCAAGAGGGATGAAGTAGTAGGCAAGTTTGATATAAGAAGTGATGAAGGTATTTTCCTTGGTTACTCTACTAAGACCAAAGCTTATAGATGTTTTAATCTAATATTGAAGAAGATTATTAAAAGTACTCATGTTAAGATTGATAAAAATTTTATGGTCTAAGAAAGATATCATGATTATTCACCTATGATTGAAGAAGAACCCAGACCTTCCACTAGTGAGATAGTTGTTGAAGAGATGTTTGATAGTATTGATGTATTGCTCAATGACCCTGAAAAAAGTGAAGAAGAAACTCAGAAGGTAGATGAGACAATATCACCTAAAGTTCCAAAGTTTACATCTAGATATCATTCTAAGGATGACATCATTGGAGATCAGAGCGGAAAAGTCACAACAAGATCAAAAGAAAAGAGTTCAGCAAGTAATGAGGTGGTATGTTTACTATCTTAGATTGAACCTTTAAGTGTTGAAGATGCATGTAATTATTCAGATTGGCATGATGCTATGAAAGAAGAACTAGATCATATTATCAAGAATGATACTTGGGAAATAGTCCCAAGACCTAGTGATAAGAATGTGATTGGAACAAAATGGATATTCAAAAAGAAGATGAATGAAGATGGTATAGTAGTAAGAAATAAATCAAGGTTAGTATTTAAGGGATATGTGCAAAGAGAAGGTATTGATTATTCAGACACATTTGCACCAGTGAGAAGATTAGAAGCCATTAAGTTATTTCTAGCTTATGCAACATTCAAAAACTTCAAAGTTTATTAGATGGATGCTAAGTCAGCATTCCTGAATGGAGAGTTAAAAGAAGAAGTATACATTGAGTAGCTAGAAGGATTCACCCTATCAGATAGACTTGATATGGTATGTAGATTGAAGAAGGCCCTCTATGGACTTAAGCAAGCCCCTAGAGCTTGGTATGAGAGACTTGATGGATATCTAACAAAATTTGGATTAAAAAAGGGAGCAGCAGATTGTAACCTATTCATAAGAGAGACATCTGAAGGTTTACTTCTTGTAGCCATATTTGTTGATGACATTATCTTTGGGGGTAATGACAAACTAAGTGCTGAATTTGCTAAGGACATGCAGAGTGAATTTGAGATGAGCATGATTGGACCTATCAAATACTTTTTAGGATTAAATGTGCAGTAGATAGAGAAAGGTATTTTCATTAATCATTCCAAGTATGTGAAAGAGATACTAAAGAAATTCAAGATGGATGATTGCAAGCCAGTGGGCACACCTATGATAACAGGATGCAAGCTTACAAAAGAAGATGACTCATCAGTAGTAAATATGACATTGTATAAATATATGATTGGTAAACTCATATATCTTACTCAAACTAGACTTAATATTTCCAATGCAGTTGGCATAGTTGGAAGATTTGCAGCAGAGCCTAAATAAAGTCACCTCATGGCAGTAAAAAGAATATTTAGATATTTGTAGGGCACTATAGATTATGGTATATGGTATCCTAATTCAGAAAATGTTGAGCTTCATATATATACTAATGTAGATTGGGCAGGATGCGTTGATGATAGAAAGAGTACATTAGGTGGAGTAGTGTTTCTTGGTGACAGACTTGTCACTTGGACGAGCAAGAAACAAAATTGCATTTCTTAGTCAACAACAGAAGTGAAGTATATTGCAGTAGCCTTGAATTGTTCTACAATTGTTTAGATCAAGCAAATGATAAAAGATTTTGGAATTAAGATTGATTATCCTATTGTTATTCATTGTGATAACACTAGCACTATCAATATGCCAAAGAACCCTGTGATGCATGCAAAGACAAAACACATAGAGATTAAGTATCACTTCCTAAGAGAGAAAGTGGTAGAGAAAGAAGTCAAGTTGGACTATGTGATTACTAAAGATTATTTGGCAGACATATTTCACAAAACCTTTGCCAAAGGATACTTTTGAGTATCTGAGGGAGAAGCTAGGAGTAATTCCCTTCCCTGATTCTGCTTAGAAGAAAGAAGGAAGAGTATTAGTCCTCAGGGACTGATGGATGGTTGACTACTCTACTTCAGGAGTAGTACCAATGCTTAAACTAATTGGCACCCTTTGCCATTGATGTCAAAGGGGGAGTAATATATAGTCATGAAAAATAGAATTAAAGAAGGAGTGATATACTAAGGGGGAGTAGTACTCAGTTATGGAAGTAGTTCAATTGAGGAAATGGAGAATGTTGAAGAATATTGCAGTAGATGGAGGATTCATCCTTGGGGGAGTTTTTGATGAGGAAATGGAGAATGTTATATAAGAATTGTTCATTTGGATTGGTGGTATTTTTCATTCCATATGTTTCCATCAATGCCAAAGGGGGAGATTGTTGGAGATTTGCTAGCAAGCCAGTGCTGACTATATGTTTGTCATTGATGACAACATATGTTAAGTAGCATGCATGAAAGACTTATGTAGTAATATTTTAGTATATGCATCATGGACATGTTATCAGTGTGATATCATGGACGCAGAGGTTAACTATTAGTATAGACAGTTATATAATAGCTTGCGTCAATAGTGTTCCTGACAGAGTTACAGGCAGTGTTCTATGAATGATTGTTTGTACAGTTATCATGGAGCCTTGCATGTTTGGATATGTGATGAAGACATATTAGTGATGTTACATTCATGGATGTAGAGTTTGATGATCATTAGAAGTGAAGTTATGCAGTCGCTATTCACCAGTGTAGTTTCCTATGTTTATTCAGAAGAGCCAATAGATATTATATTGGTACATGAGTTGTGCCTATCATTACGGTATGCACCCTTGGATTAGTGATTGGAGAAGAGTTAACAATGTTTAGTTAAGAGTGCATGATGTAATTCACCTTGAGGAGAAAGTTTCAGTTAATTTGGTAGAGCCGACAGTGTGTAGCGTGGGTCTACACTTATTGTTTTAGATAGGTCCAAGTTTGTGATGTGTGCTTAGTAGAGCTGACAGAATTATTATTGGAGTATGTTATGGTTTCTCTAATATGATTTCAAGGTGCTTCTAATAGGCTGACTTGATTATATCATTTAGAGGAAAGATATTTATAGGCATTCATTTGTGATTGCTAAGGCATGGTTCAGAGTTAATTGTGAAGAGCATAACAGAGTGTGCTAAGTGTTGAGCCATCAGCAAAAGGTCTATGTGACCAAGTAAAGAGTTTGTGCTATACATTGGAACTGATCTAGACAAAAGGTCAAAGCACAGCTCACCAAAATCTAGATATAGTGTGTATCTATTATTTAGAAGGTTGTAGCCTTCACCCCTTTGAGCAGTGTGCTCTCGGACAATGCGTCCTCACCCCTAACAGGGTTAATTGTAAAAGACTCCTAACAGGGTTTGACCCTTGACCAGGTCACTGTACTAAATGCATTGTAAAGACAACTCCTAATAGGGTTAAGGATCTTCTAACAAGGATCATAAAACACTAGTGCAAATTATTAGTGGGTGTCAATTCCCACTGGGGTTTTTACCTATTTGGGTTTCCCCGTAACCAAAATATTGGTGTTGTGTTCAAGTGTTCTTTCATTTTGTTTATGCTTTATGTTTAAGTATACTTAATTGGACAAATAATTGAAACTTGTAGATAATTGATTCACCCCCCCCTCTCAGTTATCTCTTAGGACTATTCCTCACAAAATATTATTTCCTTGTGTATGTAATTTCTAGTAAAAGTGTAGTAGGAAAGGTGTGTTGAGTCGTCAATTGAGTAGGTAGTATGTACTCTTTATAAATATTGAAATGTTACTATTGGATGTGAATGTTTACTTAAATGAAAATTTGAATTTATATTACATTGAGATGTGAAATAATAGGAAATTGATTTTAGGTCTTAATGTTAAGAAAGAAATTATAGGTATTATGCTTTGGTTACTGACTCAAGAAATGTAATTCAAAGTGATAATGAAATCAATTGAAATTTTAATATTATCTTGATTATGAAAGGGTATTTGATATGCCTGTGAATATTATATTCCTAGAGATTTTATAATTAAGGAAATTAACAATGGATGAGTCAAAATTGTAGGATGTTGTGAAAATTGAAAGTTGATTTTATAATGTATTTGTGTGTGATTATTTATGATGAATTTTATATGTATATGTCATTTGATCTTTCATAAGCTACTGATATTTTCATCTAGTGTGTAAGAAATTGACCATGGAATTAAAATGAGGCGAAATTAAAGATGGATGCATGTGAAAATCTTCTAAAGCCAAGGTTAACTCCAAAGGGAGAAATAACCTCGTTGTTATGTAATAAAGTTACAAAGTAATGTTTGAATGTATTATTTAAATTGTGTTTACTTTATTTTATATTTATGTCTACTTGGCATGCCATGTGTGTAGTGATGTGTTGTAACTTTATGTGGTGTCAATTGACACATGTGTATATGAGTTGGCATGGCCAAGTAAATTTTTTATTGGTTGTCTTCCACCTTTGAGTCACCTTGTACTATCCCAAGGTTAGGTATCTTGGTTGTTGAGCCTTGCGAGAGAATCTTATTTTAAATTTTCATGGGTCAACTCTTAGTGGACTTTTGAGAGGTTAAATATAGCCCTAAGGGTTAGTTAGGGTTAAAATAAGATAATCTCATAGGTGAACTTTGGGTTGGGGGTCAAATTTTGACCAATAGGATGTTTTTGTCTCATTTTTGCCTCTTCTAAAAATGTCTTTTTAGAGTGTGACAAAATTGGGAAGTGTGTCATGTCTTCCTTTCTTGCAAATTTTGAATTTCCCTCTTGTTAGAGAGAGAACCCTTGGATAGTGTTTCCAATCACCTTTGAGGTTAGGTAGGATGTTAGGTAGGGTTTTCCTTTTTGGTGGGATGAAGAGAAATTTTGTAAGTTGATTACCCACTCTCCAATTTTGGAGACTTTTAGTGGACTTAGTAGGTTTTGGTGGACTTAGCAAAGGAAGGTTTGTAGGAAGGGAGCTCTTCTCAAACCCCATTGTCATAGCTTAGAGAAAGGTTGGTGCTATTTAATGGAAGACTCACTTTATGTACTTGTTTGAATATGCATATTTTTGTGTGATGTTGTATATGATTTTTGTGAAACTTTATGCTTGCCTTTCATGGCTTATTGTCTAAGTTTATTTGCTAGTTTTGTTTTTGTGTTCTTAATTTATTAGGGTGTGCAAGGCTAAACTCACCCTTGGGAGGGAAGAGAGCCTTGATGGGTGAAGGGCTTTAGTTGGGAATGCCCATTTAGTGTAGAGTCCTTCTTCATGGAGGAAGGGGATGAGGCATGGATGTATGGGCTCCATGTTACCATTTTTGTTATCTACATATTTGGGGGCCATAAGGGTTGTTACTTGAGTATGAAAATGGAAGGAATGATATTTTGGTTATGGCCTTGTGAAGGCAATGGTATTTTGGTTATGGTCTTGTGAAGGTAATGGTATTTTTGGTTAAGAATGCAATGGTATTTTGGTTATGACCTTGTTGAAGACATGGTTCATATTTGTATGGCTTCTCCTACTTGGGTACTTTCCACCTTCACCCCTTTTATGGGTCCAAGGAGAGTCATTATGCAAAAATCCTTGGAATGGGAATTTTATGTATTTGTGTGTTTGTTGGTTTTTATGGTGTATGTGTGATTGAAGATTGTTTGTTACCCACATCTATCTTTGTTTCCCCAAGCTCGGGGGTGACCACGTAATGGCCTAGGTTGGGAGGCAAGCCTCCATGGTCTTGTAGCTTCTTTTTGCAGATTTTCAAAGGATAAAGCTTGCTAGTTTTAGTGAAGAAAAATAAGATTTAGTCAAATTTTACTTGCAGATTTTTATGTGTAAAAAGGGCTAAAAAGCCATGTGTAAAAGAGTAGTGTAAAAAGGTCATGTAAATGACTAAATGCATGATGAATTCTTGTAAAAGTTTATATTTGAATGTGAAATGTTCTACATAAATTTCTATGTATTTCTAAAGAAAAAAAATGTAAAAATGAAGATTCCTAATGCTTTGAATGCAAAAAAAAAAAAGGCTTGTTGCTTTGTTTTCCAATATGTAAAAAAAAGTTAGATTTTCTTATGATTGTTAATCTCTTCCCTATGTAATCAAAATTTACTTCAAGTATTTAGTTAAAAAAGAAAAGTTAATGTAGATTTGTCTTCCTAATTACCTATGTAAGAATAGATTTAATTTTGATATCATTTTAGTTTTTTTTTTTTAAAGTCTTGTATATACACCTATGTACATATATACTTGTATATATAGAGAGATCTATACACCCTAGTGGAATACATTGCTATGTTGGTGTTTAAACAAAAAAAAAAAGACTTAGTTATTCTCTATCTTTTGTCTTGTTGATTTTGGAAGAGTATATATATACATAAATATATGTGTATGTATATGCACACCTTTGGTGTGTATATACACACATGTATACTTATGTGTATACAAAACTTGAAAATCTTCATCTTCTTCTTACTCTTTGCTAAACCTATAATAACCAAATGAGAGATTAGGGTTTTGGTAGATGTTTTATTTTTAGTCTAACCCTAATTTTGAATTAGGGTTAGGGTTGGCTTTTTGAAGCCATTTTTAAATTTTAAATTTTAATTAAATTATTATTAAATTTTGTATAAATTTTAAACTCTATTTTTTTATAATTTAATGACTGTTTCACAGTCACTTTATTTTGAATTCTCTTTTAATATTATTTTACTAATCATTGAGATTTTAAAAATATTCATTTTTATTATTTAGTAGGATTATGTTTGCATTTAAATCCCTATCTTATTTTAATTTAATGGTTGTTGACTTTTGACAATCACTTTAATTTGAATTCTGATTTATTTTTTATTTTTATTTTCATTGGGATTCTAAAAAGATTCTTTTATTATTTAGTGAGATTCTAAAATTTTGTTTTTGGATGCCATTTTTAATTAAATTTAAATTTGATAATGTTGAGATATTAATAAATGGACCCTTATTCTTTTTAATACTATTCTTGGAATTTTTTATTTTTTGAATTTAAAAATTAATGCCTATTTCCAATTGAATATTATTTTTATTTTTATTATAATGCTAGTGGTTAAATTTAATATTTAATTTACTAATAATATTTTAATGTATTAATGGGTTATTCTAGGGAAAATTATTTAATGTCTTAGGATGGGACTTAGATAAATAACTTTCCCTTAGCCTAAATGATAAATTTATTATTAAAGTTTTATTATGGTTATTTTAATATTTTAAAAGTTTTATTTAAATTAATTAATTAGCTTTGATAACATTATGTTTTGGGATTAAATTGTAGTATTTTAAATTAATTATTATTAACATTATAACTTTAAAATGGGTAATAACTTTGTAACCCTAGGTTTCACATAGGAGTGTTTTTATGATCATATTTCATCAGTTTAATGTTTTCTTGAGATTTGATATTTTCATATTTAAAATTTAATATTTATTTCTAATTGCACATTATTATTATTTTTAATATAACATTGGTGGTAAAATTTACTATTTAATTTATTTATATTATTTTAATAATTAATGGGTTATTTGGGGGAGATTATTTAATGTCCAAGATGGGACTTAGATAAATATTTCTCCCTTAGCATTAATGTTAAATTTTATATTAATGTTTTATATGGCTATTTTAATGCCCTTAAACTATATAATTGAGATTAATTAATAAACCTTGGTAACTTTATGTTTTAAGTAAAAATATAATATTTTGAAATAAAATATTTGAACATTATTATTTTAATGAGAATAATTTTATAACCCTAATTTTTGCATAGGGTTATTATCTTGGTCTTATTTTATCATTTTATTTGTTGATATTATTTTTGTGTTTTCTAACCTAGTTAGTAACCTAGTTCATGATAGGAGCCATTAGGGTTACTAATGTGATTGATTTAATTATTTATTTAATTTTACCTTTTGGGTGTGTTGACCCAACCTTTGAATTTTTACTATTATCTAAGTTTTAATTTTCACTTTTGTTATCTCTTGTTAGAACCATGTTAGGGTTTCTTATAGACCTAGTTAGGGTTTCGAGAAAACTAATGCAGTTAACAAATAAGGGATGTTGGAAAGCCAACGCATGTCATGATACCCCTTGTGAGTAAGCTTGTGTTGGGTTATGCATTCATACTTGTTGAAGTGTTCCATAGTGTGTTACCTTGTTGTTCTTTGTGTATTTTAAAAAAAATTATTGTGTGTGTTTTGCCCTAATTTTTGGGCATGACATTAAAATACAATGTTAAAGAATGTCAATGAGACCTCTTGTACCAGTATTTTGGCAAATATAAATGCTTTAAGATGAAAAATTAGTCATAAAGGAGCAATCAAAAGGATGTCACAAGAAAATTAGCAAAGGTGGTAGTGGTATGGAAAAGGGAACATAAAATACAATAGGTTCCAAGGTTTTGGGGTACTTCCCATACTATGAAAGAATAATTTGTCAAAATGGAGGACCTCACTATATTAATGACACCATTAATGTTGCAAGACATTACGAATATAATAAAGAGAAGTGATAAATTGAGAGAAGGGAGTAACCACTTTTCCATGGCATCATTCAATTATTCCAAGATAGATTCAATGGCTATTTTACAAAGATTCCATGACTATTTTTGCATATTTACAAATGATGGCGGTCATAGTGAAAAGAGAATAATGAAGGAAATAGTGACTTCTAAAGGCAAAAAATAGTGATATCTAATCTATGGTACACTAAAGGCACATAAATATCACTATGGCATAGATTAAAAAGTAATAATATTTGAAGTTGATACCAAATGCATAAAGAATACATTCATATAGTGTTTTGTACATCAATAACATGAGAACTAGAGAAACAAAGATTGATGGTGGAATATGAAGATAGTGAGACTAACAAAGGAAAAAATCAGTAAAGGTAAGGCAATAAATCAAATAGGAATCAATATTATAAATTGAAGACAAAGATAAGAAAAAAGATCAAACACAAGGTACAATAGTTTGGAGCCTAGAAAAAGGAGGTTTATAAGCACATCTAGTAGTTCCACTTCAATTAAAGACCCCACAAAGGTTATACATTAGTTGAGGAGGTTTTTAAGGCTGAAAATAGTAAGTCTACCTCACTTATAACACCCTTTTTGCCTAATTTTCTCTCATATACGAACAAACAAAGTTCAATCATAAAATTTTAGGGAGATTTTGAGGATTGGGACCATTAGTTAAGGAACATTTAAAGGAATTTCTTCTAGTTTGACTTGAAGGTTTATTTTGGTTCTATTTGTTGTGAGGATTGAGACTTCCTTCTATAACTCCTTGTGTATCTTTCTTTACTACTTCTTCCTTCTTGGTTTATTGCACATGACAAAAAGAAGAATACATTGTAGCTCAATATCATGAGATTGTAACAACAAAAATTCCTTTATTTTTCTGATAAAATAGTATAAAATTTCCTTCTCAGTACTTCTTGTATTATGTTATGGATGAATGATTTGATGAATTTTGTCTCACTCAATCAGAATTTGATATAAGGAGATGCATGATTAATGTAGGTCCTAGATTGTGTTAGCTAATTTTGGTAGTTTGTAATTATGAAAACCAATTATTTTTGTTCAAGCAAGCATCGGATTCATTCCTTTCTAAGAAATGCTTATGCATCACATGCTTAGTTGAGTTGTGTGACTCATATCTATTTGGTTGAAATATTTTGTGAGTTAAATAGGTTGTAAATCTTAACTAAATTTGGTGCATAACCTGTTAGTATAGTTTCATTTCAAGAGCACTTACTTCTCCCCCTTTTCCTAGAAATTAGTATATTAGGTGAGTACCAAAAGAAGGAATTGGACCTTCACTGGAGGACTATTTTCATTATAGGTCACCCACAACCAAGATATGTTCCCATGTTTCACTAGTAAGTTGAGTCTTACTTAGCAAGGGTGCATTATTAGGTGACAATAGGTAAATTTAAACCAATAATTATAAATTTTTTATTTCTTCACATATTTTTAATAATAAAAAAGATAAAATAGATAAAGAAGAATTCTCAAAAGTTATAAATCTATTTTAGAGCTTCCTCATGTTTCTAATGAGGTTTCAAAAATTAAAAAATGTATTATAATTATGATCATAAATAATGACATGTATAAGAGAAATAATAAAATGAACATAATATCTTAAGCCACTACATAACTACACATTGCATAAAATTAAACATCTAGAACCTACAAAAATCATGAAGCACATTCATAACCTCTACAAATGAGATTTTATACACAATCAAAAGGGTTTTTTTTTATTTGATCCTTTGAGATGAAAGATTCAATATCCTTTGATCTCTTGTGATTCCAAGGGTTTTCATTTTTATAATTGGTTGTTTTTTATATTATAGCAGCAAAAACCAAGGTGTTGTCACATAAAAAAATAGTCGAGTGGGTGTAGAGTTAGTAGATTGATGCCAGCAACACATTAACAAAACATTAATCATTAACTACTAACATAAAAAAACATCACCAAAAAATGATCAACCAGAGCATCAAAAAGGAATTAAAGTCTCTAGTATTGACATAGGGGCAGGGTAAATACAAGCAGAATCAAGCAAATTTGACTCAACTTGAACCAACAACAAGCCCTACCCAGAGTTACACACGGAAGAAACATATAATTCACGTGAAATAGTGAAAACACAATATAAAATAAGGCAAGGTAACTGGTGACCAAACTAGTACAATTATTATAAATCCTTCAATATGCCCGGTTGTAAGGCCTTCCGAGTTTCGGTCCTATACAAAGATAATTATGAATTCAGAGTCTCAACTCACATATTATCTTCTTTTATACTTCTACTACTATTCTACTATCACTCCTACCTACTTCTAAACCAACCTAAGCTTCTATATATAGATAGCTAAGCCACAAGTTAGCCAGTCAGGCATTTAATTACATTATAGGTCCACTTAGGAAGAGAAAACCAAAACTACTAAAAGAATGAACACATCATGATGAGAAGAAACATTTAGGTCCACACATGATCTAAGAAAAAATCCCTAACTTTTCAAGGTCCTATTTCCTCATACGAAACCACGCAAGGCAAAGAGTTTCCACATTTCATGTGAAACTAGCTGGAAAGTTGATACCCGAGGAAAATGATGATAACTCTTAAATCCAAATGAATTAAGATTTGGGCTCTTAGGATTAGGTTCAAAAATAGGTCCACATCATTGCATTAACTTCATATAACAAGAAACCAATAGTTGCAATGGCTACAATGAAAACAACCTATAGGAATAGAAAAACATGAAATGTTTTTGGTTGATGCAAGATTGCTCAAAGACCCAAGATGCTCTTGCATCAGACACCTGGGGTAAATAAAGAATTTATGTCCTCATTAGGCACTACTCATATTTAGACCTGAATCATAAAGATCCAACTCAACTTTTGTAATCCATGAACTATCTTCAACTGGCTTGTCTTTCCACTAAACTAGGTATTCCATGTAGTCTTTACCTCTGGTACTCTTGCTTACTCCACTATTCAAGATCTTCTCAATACTATCTTTATTATTCTTAGGATAATCCAGACCATCTTCTATCTCATTTGTTGATTCAAAATACTCAAAGATATCAGCAATGTTGAATATAGGTGATATATCCATGTCCTCTAGCAATTCCACTTCATAAGCATTTCCACTGTCAAATTTCTTCAGAATCTTACAAGGTCTATTAGGTACAAGAAAAGGTGTATACAATCCCAAATTCTAACTAGTTCCTTTTGTTGTTTGGAAAATTCTACAGCCCCTAACCATTCTCCATATATCTCTATAAATCTGTGGCCAAAAGTATCTTTTTGAAATTAGTTTCACAATCTTATCAATCCCAAAATGTCCAGCAAGTCCACCACTATGTTTCTACTTTATTATGTTCTCTCTCATAGATCCTCTAGGTATACACAACTAAACTCCCTTAAACAACATGTCTTCTTGAATGAAATAATTATTCCACTTATCACTCACTTTTTGTTCCTTAAAATCTTTCCAAGGCTCTTCAAAATCAAGGTCAATTTCATAAAAACATTTTAAATCATCAAAACCAAGTACCTCAACTTTCATTTCTATCAGTAAATTTCTTCTCCAGCTCAAGGCATCAGTAACTTTATTCAACTGTCCACTTTTATGCTTCAATGAAAAGGAAAAATTCTACAAGAACTCAACCCACTTCATATGTCTCTGATTCAATTTATTCTAACTTCCCAAATACTGCAAAGCTTTATGGTCAGTATACAACACAAAATCATTAGGCATCAAATAATGTATCCATTTCTTCAAAGCTTGAACAATATCATAGAATACTTGGTCATAAACTAAACATTTTCTGTTATCATCATTCAACTTTTCACTAAAGAAAGCTACAGGTCTTCCTTCTTGACTCAAAATAGCTCCAACTACACTTCCACTAGAATCACATTCAACTTGAAAAACCTTACTAAAATTAGGCAAAGAAACTGTAGGCAACTCTGTAATTCTTTGTTTCAATTTTTCAAAACCCTTTTGTGCTCCATGTGTCCATTTGAAATCCCTTTTATCTCCTCTCATAGTTTCATTCATAGCATTACAAATAGAACTGAAATTTTTGATGAACTTCCTATAAAAACTTGCCAATCCATGAAATGATCTTACCCTTCAACATTCTCTGGTGTAGGCCAATCAAGTATAACTCTTACTTTCTCAGGGTCCATCTTTAATCCATTAGCTAAAATAACAAAACCAAGGTACACAATCTCTTCTTTCATAAATGAACATTTTTTCAAATTAATCAACAACTTTTCTTCCTTCAATCTCTGCAATACTTGTCTGATATGTTCAAGATGTTCTTCCTTACTCTTAATGAGTATCAAAATGTTATCAAGATATATGATCACAAACTTACCCAAGAATCTTTTTAAAACTTCATTCATCAGTCTCATGAAAGTACTCGGTGCATTAGTCAGATGAAAAGGCATAACCAACCATTCATACAAACCTTTATTAGTCTTAAAAGTAGTTTTCCATTCATCCCCTTCTCTAATCCTAATGTGATGATAACCACTCTTCAAATCAATCTTTGTGAAATACTTCTCTCCACTCTAACTATCCATTATGTCATCCATCCTAGGCAAAAGAAATCTATACTTTACTATTATCTTGTTTATAGCTCTAGAATCCTTGCAAGTTCTCCACTCTCCATTCTTTTTTGGTGCTAACATAGTAGGTACTATACAAGGACTCAAACTTTCTCTAATCAAACCTTTCTCAAGTAATTCTTACACTTGTGTATTCAACTCAATCTTTTCATTAGGTGTCAACCTATGTGGTGCTTTATTAGGCAAACTAGCTCCAGGTATCAGATCCATACAATGACTTATACTTCTCATAAGAGGCAAACCATTAGGTACATTATCAAAAATGATGTCATGAAATTTAGTCAACAAAGGTTTAACCTCAGGTGCATGCTCTAACTCATCTTATTTCTCAGTTTTCCTTGGAATTAAAGAAAAAGAAATATTATGTTCTTTCATTTCTCTTGCAAACTGTTTACCCTCAACCAAGCATACTTTGATCATAGACAGTGACTTTCATCAACCTTCTCTACTAAAGGCAACAATATTTGTTTCTTCCCATCCATCCAAAAAGTATATTGATTCAATCTACCATCATGCAAAGATTTCCTATCATATTGCCAAGGTCTACCCAAAAGAATATGACAACAATCCATATGCATAATATCACACAAGACTTCATCATGATAATTCCCAATTTTGAATTTAACAAGGCATTGTTCACTTACAAGTAGTTTATGCTCCTTCTAGATCCAAGAAATATGGTAAGGGTTAGGATGTCTCAATCTCTGCAACTCCAACTTGTTAACTAGCTCTTCGGATGCCAAATTATCAGAACTTCTACTATCAATGATTACTTTGCAATATTTGTCAGCAATCTTACATCTTGTTTTGAATAAACTCTTTCTCAGAATAGGTTCCTCATCAGCTTCTTCATTCCAAAAGATCCTTCTTAGCATCAAGTTCTCACCATGTTCAGGTTCATTAGATAATTCATCAACTTCCTCACAAACTAAATTGTTTATGTCATTACCTCCAGTCTTCTTTCCAGAGTTAGTACATTCAAAAGCTCTATGTCCTTCTTCACCACATTTGTAACAAGTACCTTTAAACCAATATTTATCATCTCTTTTTCCACTATTGTTATTCCTAGAGTAACCAGTATAGCTACCTCTAGAGTAATTACCTCTTCTACCAATAGGTTCATCTTTCCATCCTTTATCTTTCACTACATTGTCAGATCTACTACTTTCTCCATAAGTTCTGCCTCTACTTCTTTAAAATCTGCCACCTCTTCCTCTCTGTCTTTGATCATGTCTTTTTGTCAGATGCTCTTCTACCTTCAAACAAAATTGGTATGCTTCTTCCACACTATCTATTTTAACATAGATGATCTCATCTTGAATTGATGTCCTTAGGCCATTCAGGTATCTAGCCACCTTCTCAACTTCATCATCCACATGTCCAGATCTAATATCCAATTTGTAAAATTCCTTAGTATATTCTTTCACACTCATGTCCCTTTGTCTCAAATTTTGCATTTTTCTCATTAAACTAACTTGGTAATCAGTTGGAAGAAACTTCTTCATCTTTCCAAGTATTTTCATCCATGTCTTGATCTTTTCTTTTCCTCTCTTCTATCTCTCAGTTTGCAAATGATCCTACCAAAGAGATGCATGACCTTTCAACTTTTTGACTGCTATCTTAACCTTCTTATTATCAAGAGTACCTTCATACTCAAAGTATTTATCCACCTCATAGATCCAATCCAAAAGTGTATCGGTCTCAAGTTTTCCATCATAGTAAGCAAATTCAACTGCAGGTCTGGAGTTAGCATTAGATAAAACTCTCAAAAGTCTTTCCTCATCCTGCTCAACGTTAGGTTCATGATTAGGTGTTGCCTCTTCTTCATCACTAACATCTTCAAGATGTGTGCCTCTTCTCTGGGTTGTCTCTATAGCTTCAAGCCTAGTTACAATTTGTCTCAACATATCCATGATAGCATTATCATTTCCTCTACCACAAACCATCTTGTTAATTAGGTTCTAGAAAGATCGTAACCTTCTGCAAGTTATATGTCAAATTTTAGATCTGCCACCCTACAACCAATCCAATAAGGTTCTCCATGATCCAATCCACAAGAAAGAACTCACTCTGATACCACCTGACACATGGGCAAGGTAAATACAAGCAGAATCAAGAAGATTTGACTCAACTTGAACCAACAACAAGCCATACTCATAGTTACACATGGAAGCAACATATAATTCACATGAATTAGTGAAAACACAATATAAAATAAGGCAAGGCAACTAGTGACCAAACTGGTACAATTATTATAAATCATTCAACATGCCCAGCTGTGAGGCCTTTTGGGTTTCAGCCTTATACAAAGAGAATTATGAATTCAGTCCCAACCGTATATTATCTTCTTTTCTACTTCTACTACTCTTATACTATCACTCCTACCTACTACTAAACCAACCTAATCTTCTATATATAGTCAGCTAAGCCACAAGTCGGCTAGTCAGGCATTTAATTACATTATAGGTCCACTTAGGAAGAGAAAACCAAAACTACTGAAAGAATGAACACAACATGATGTGAAGCAACATTTAGGTCCACATGTGATCTAATAAAAAATCCCCAAATTTTCAAGGTCCTATTTCCTCATACGAAACCGCGCAAGGCAAAGAGCTTCCACATTTCATGCAAAACTAGTTGGAAAGTTGATACCAAAGGAAAACGGTGATAACTCTTAACTCTAGATGAATTAAGATTTGCGCTCTTAGGAGAAGGTTCAAAAATAGGTCCAAAGCATCACATTAACTTCACACAATAAGAAACCAATAGTTGCAATAGCTACAATGCAAACAACCTACAAGAACAGAAAAATAGGAAATATTTTTGGTTGATGCAAGATTGCTCAAAGACCCAAGATGCTCTTGCATCAAGAATTCATATCGAGTATACTATCTACATTACTAAAAGTCTAAGCTCCTTTTTAATTGCATCACACTTTATACAAATTAGTAGATTAGTCCTCTGTGAGGAACTTAAAAATTTCCTTGTGATTAGCCTCCTCACTATCATCATCTCCTAGCACTTTTGTTTGTAGAAAACACAAACATATCACTAAACTATGCAATACATGCATGGGAAATCTAGAGATACTTCCAATTTTCCCTTCAAGTTCTATAACTATGGCCTTAGCCTCTACTCATTACTTGGCATCATTCATTCATTAGATGCCACATAAAAATACTAGGTAGGAGGGAAGTCATCTTCATGGTCTATTTCTCCATTGTACTATACTTTGTCTTCAAATTCAAATATCTTTCCTTGTAAATCAAGCATTTCCCCCTGGTCTTAATATGTATATCCCCTCGATATTTAGTACCAAGTTTATCCTCAATAGGAAACCCTAAATGATTTTTGTTTTGATTCCCATTTTCCATAGTATCACAATTATTTCCCCCAATAAGAAGTGTCTTCACATGGTATGGTATGCATTCCTTATTCCTCCAACATCTAACTCCTTTTATAGGCAACCCCACAATTTCCATAACATCTTCTATACTATTGCCTTCCCTAAAAGTATGATTTATGGTAAAGGAATCAAATCATAGTAGAAGATTTTTTATATCCTCCATAATTCCTTCTACAAACCAATTTTCATTAATTTACCCTTTAATAGAATCAATTATAAGTTTTGATTATCCTTTAATGCCAAGAGTTTTAACACCAATTCAAAGAGTAAATTTAACTCCCCAAAAGAGGACCATGAATTCAACTTTATTGTTGGTATAGCCATTAAGGATACCAGCATAGACAAAAAATTGTTCTCCTTTGAAGCATCTTATAATCCCTCCACCTATGTAACATTTCCTTTTTTGATAGCTCCATCAAAATTGAGCTTATACCAGCCAGCAATTAAAAGTTTCCATCTTGTTCCCTTCCTTTCTAATCTTTTTGAGTTATCAAACTTATCATAAGTCATTGGAAGACTCCAAATCTTAGCAGTTTTGTCATCCCACTTAGTTTGAGAGTATCTAGGAAGCTTCCAATTGGTAACTGAAAAGTTCTTAGATAATAATCTACACATTATTTTGAAGACACTTCCACTGAATTTTCAGTCTCCCTAAAGATTTGATTGTTCCTTTCCTTCCATATGCTCCAACAAACATGGAGGGGTATTCAAATCCATAATTGTCTCACTGGGGGGTTGTAGGTAAGACTCCTCCATTCTAGTATAAATTTTTGGACATCACTACTGAAGACCCATGGTAAATCAAGATTTTCCAACATTTTTTGCCAAAGTTGCATAAAAATTTGACAATGAAGTAAAAATTAGGAACAATTTCTTCTCCTTGTTTACATAGAATGCATCTATTGGATAGTTAAAATCCTAACTTGACCAGATTATCCTAGGTTACAATTATTTTATGCATTATTTCCAACCAAAAGAAATTGATTTTGGGAATTAATTGAGGATTCCAAACTTTTGTCTAACACTCTAGAACACTATCATACTTCTAAAATAATTTATAAGATGATTTTAAAAAAAATCTCCTTTTTGGTATTTTATCCAAAATAACTTATCCTCCCTAGGGAACAAAATGAGTCTAACCTTGTTGATGGTTATTTTATTCATTATTTTCCACCAAAAGAAATTTATTTTGAGTATTAATTGAGGATTCCAAACTTTTCTCTAACACTCTGGAACAATATCATACTTTTAAAATAATTTATAAGATGATTTAATAAAAAAATTTCCTTTTTGGTATTTTATCCAAAAAAAGTTATCCTCCCTAGGGAACATAAGTAGTCTAACCTTCTTGATGGTTATTTGTATCTCAATGGACTTTTGAATTAGACCAAGACTATTTTGGCAACATTTTGTGATATATCTCAATGGACTTTTGAATTAGACCAAGACTATTTCGGCAACAATTTTTGATATCCATCCATCTTAGCAATGTTGTGGTGTAATCAACAACCTACTGACAAAAGAGGGTTTTTGAAATCTCCATCACATTCATATAGTTCAAATTATCTTCCAAGGCCTTATCCCCAACCCAAATATCCTCCCCAAACTTGATTTTACTTCCACTACCAAACCACCATTTTTTATCTTCCCTAATAACACTTCTAGATTTGATGATGTATTTCTAGATTCTCAAACTTGGGGGTAGCCATTTGAGGAAATAATTATATAAAAATGATCAAAGTTGAGATATTTATCTCTCATGAAGTTGTACTAGTCCAATTTCTCTAGATCAAGTTTTCATCCCAATAAGGGCTTTATTTAGAATTGACAACTTTCTTATTCCAAGGCCACCTTGGTGCTTCGGTTTGCAAAAAATACCATATTTAACCAAATCTAATATCTTATTTTCTTCAATTCTGATCCAAAGAAAGGTTCTCTAAATTCTTTCTAGTTTATCTACCATAATCCCAATGATTTTGAATAGGGAAATAAAGTAAATAGGAATACCCTAGAGGGAAGAAACAAGAAGCTAAAACTTTCATGCATTTCTTAACAACTTACTGTAAAGAATATCCTTTACATATAAAAGAATTGGGGAAGGTAAGATTCTCTTCTTAATCCCAAGTTACCAAAGGAAAGATCCAAATTGATTAACCACAAGAAAATAGTCAATGCATAAATGAATCAATCGATTAGTAATAAGAAGAAAGAGGAAAACCTTACATTTCATTTTGGAAGAGAGTATTAAAATCTTAATTGAAATGAATTGAAGACAAATACTAACCTCAAAGTATAGCAGATCTAGAAATTGTTGTTTTCTCATGTTTGTACCAAGTTTTTGGAAATTCTGCAATCAGATCTGGAACAAAAACACAGAGACGGAGAAAACCTAGAAATATTTTTATTTTTTGAGCTAGGTCAACCTTGACCCAAATATGGGGGTACAATCATGCCCCTTTATGTCAACCTTGACTTGCACTACTCCAATGGAAATTTTGTTCACGGATCCTGAAAGTTTTCCAAAAAGGGTATCCTAATCTGCTCTGTAATTTATTGTTTTATGCCTACACCTACAAGAAAAATGGTTTTGTTGTTTGGATGAGGGGTTTGCCTCGGTCTAACCCCAATTTTGGAATTAACCTTGAAATAGAATTGAAGTTGTAGTAATAAACAAAGTAAATAGAATAATTCACCTTTCTTATGTTGAAACCCTTGTGGAGGATTCGAATCCTTGAATCCACAAGTATGGATGCTCCAAATGGATGTAGAATTGTAGGATGTAGGATGTCTCAAATCAATTGCATTTAGATCTTCAACACTAATCTTAAATGGATCTTGGAATAGGAAGAATCTTGAATGGAAATGGATGGAGAAATACTCAACAAGAGGGCTCCATAGAGCTTGAATCCTTCAATAGATACCAATGGATCTCCTTGATGAATTGAATCTTGAATGCTTGAATACTTGAATGCTATAATGGTTTAATGCTTGAATGCTTACTGTTAGCTTGTGGTGATTGATCAGGAAAGTACTGTACACTTTTTCTCCTACCCTCACCGGGGTTCAGGGCTGGGCCGGGCCCCGAGCAAATTTTTTTGGGGCCGATATATTTTTAGCTATTTTTGGGCCTACATGTTGTAACTCATTCTAACCCTAAAGTGGAAAAATATTGTATTATATGGCTTAGGGTTAGGAATTTCATGATGTATGGTTTTAGTACTTGTGGTGGAATTGAGATGTAAGGGATTACAGATTGTAATCAAGTTGTAATCACTGGATAATAATAATATTAGACTCATTATTGGTGGATGTAGCCCAGGGATTGGGTGAACCACATTAAATTTGTGTGTCTTCTATTCTCTTCTGTGTGGTTTATGTTTTTTCTAATATTGGTTATATTTGCATGTAATTGTTACTTTTGTCTTGTTAAGCCTAACAAGTAGTATCAGAGTGAGGTTGTTTTTTTAATTATCCTCTGCAGGAAGATCTCACGGTTTAGTGGAAGTCTCATGGTTAAGTGGGAGAAATGGTAGACAAGTGTAAGCTAAAGGTTGACAAGTTTAATGGGAAGAACTTTTAATTATGGAAAATGTAAATGGAGGACTATCTCTATCAGAAGGATCTATGGCAGCCATTGGAAGGAAAAGCCAAGAAACCAGCAAGCACTTCTGATGAGGAGTGGGCTATTCTTGATAGAAAGGCCCTTGGTAGTATTCAATTATGTCTGGCATAATCAGTGGCATTCAACATTACACAATCAATGATGACTGAAGATTTGATGAAAACCCTAGTGAAGTTGTATGAAAAGCCCTCCACTTCAAATAAGGTATTTCTTATGAAGCATTTGTTTAATATGAAAATGGTGGAAGGTGGGTCAGTTGTTGATCATTTAAATGAGTTTAATATAGTTACCAGTCAATTAACTTCAGTTAAAATTATTTTTGATGAAGAAGTCGGGGCTCTCTTGATTTTGTGTTCTTTGCCTGAAAGCTGGAATGGATTGGTAATGGTTGTTAGTAACTCTTTTTATGGTTCTAATACCCTAAAATTTGATGATGTTATTGGTGTTATTCTGAGTGAGGAAATTCATAGGAAAAGCTCAAGTGGATCCACATCAAGTAGTGTCTTAAATGCACAAAGTAGAGGTAGAACCAATGAGAGAGGAAACAACTCTAGAAATCATGGGAAATCAAGAGGAAAATCAAAGGGAAAGAGGTCTAAATCCAAACAGCCAAACGATTGCTAGTACTGTGGAAAACCAGGTCATAAGAAGAAATATTGCTGGTCTTGAAAGAATAAAGAAGGAGACAAATAAGAAGGTAACAAGGAGGCAAATGTGGTAAGTAATAAACCCAAAGAGGATGCCTTGCTTCTTACTTTAGAAAGTATTGATGATTCATGGGTTTTAGATTTTGGGGCTTCATTTCATGCTACACCCCATAGAGGTTACTTTCTTGATTATGTTCAAGGGGATTTTGGGGAAGTTTATTTGGGTGATAATGAACCCTATCAGATAGTTGGAAAGGGAAAAATTAAGATTAAGTTGTAGAATGGGAATCATTGACTACTACAAGAGGTAAGACATGTTCCAAGGCTGAGTAGGAGTTTAATTTCAATAGGGCAACTGGGTGATGAGGGTTGCACAGTTACTTTTAATGATATAAATTGGAAGGTTTCAAAAGGTTCCTTAGTAGTAGAAAAAGGTGTGAAAGTAGGCACCTTATATCTTTTTATAGATCATATTGTTCCTTCTACTTTAATTGTTTCACAAGATAATGAATGTTCAAGAACAGTGGTTGCAGTTGAGAAGGAAGAACATCAAATCATTGTTGTAGATTCTAACACAACACTCTGGCACAACAGACTCGGGCACATGAGTGAAAAAGGTATGAAATTACTTCATTCAAAGAAAGTGTTACTTGGTCTAAAATGTGTCAATATGGATTTCTATGAAAGTTGTGTTTATGGAAAACAAAAGAGAGTTAGTTTTGTAAAGAGTGGGAAGGAAAAGAAAAATGAGAGATTAGAGCTTGTGCATACAGATGTATGGGGACCAGCTCAAGTATCTTCCCTTGGTGGCTCTCTATATTATGTTACATTTATAGATGATGCAACAAGAAAAGTATGGATTTATTTCCTTAGATAGAAATCCGATGTATTTCAAACTTTTAAGAAATGGAAATGCTTGGTTGAGAATGAGACTGGTAAAAAGCTAAAATGTCTCAGATCTAATAATGGTGGTGAGTATTGTAGCATAGAATTTAAAGATTATTGTTACTCTAATGGCATTCGTAGGAAGAAAACTATACCAAGGACTCCACAAGAAAATGAAGTGGCTGAACGCATGAACATGACAATAATGGAGCATGCAAGGAGTATGAGGTTGCATGTTGGGCTGCCCTTAAACATGTGGGAAGAGGTTATAAACATTGTTGTTTATTTAATCAATAGAGGCCCCTCTACTCCTTTGGACTATGGTATTCCAGAGGAAGCATGGAGTGGTAACAAGGTGAGTTATTCTTTTCTCAAAACCTTCGGTTGTGAAGCTTTTACACATATAGATTCTGAAAATAGAACCAAGTTGGAAGCTAAGTCAAAGAAATGTGTATTTTTTGGATATGGCATTGATGAATTTGGTTATAGGCTTTGTGATTTTGAAAATCATAAAATTGTAAGAAGCAGGAATGTCATATTCAATGAGAAAGTGTTGTACAAAGATCTATTGCAGCAACATGAGAAGAAAGAAAATGATTATGTAGTACTGGATGATACTCCTAAAGATGATGTTCTAGTAGTTCCTTATGCTCTGCAACAATAGCAACAACAAATACCACACACCCCAATGAATGTTAGACAGTCAACAAGGCTAAGTAGACCTCCAGAAAGATTCTCTCCCTCTTTGTATTCTATTTTGTTAACAAATGTTGGTGAACCTTAATGTTATAATGAAGTTGTACAGGTGGATACAAAGATTTAGTGGGAGTCTGCAATGACAAAGGAAATGGACTCCTTACTGAAAAATCAAACTTGGGATTTATGCAAGTTACTTGCAGGTAAACGGGCTTTACAAAACAAATGGGTTTACAAGTTGAAAGAAGAGGATGGAGGTAAGAAAAGATTTAAAGCCAGGTTAGTTGTAAAAGGATTTGCATAGAAAAAGGGTATTGATTTTGATGAGATATTCTCTCTAGTTGTTAAAATGATTTCTATTTGTATTGTTTTAAGTATTGTGGCTATTGAAGATTTGCATTTAGAGTGCAGCTTGATGTTAAAACAACTTTTCTTCATGGTAATTTGGATGAAGAAATATATATGGTACAGCCACAAGGATTTAAGGTCAAGGGTAAGGAGAATTTGGTGTGCAGATTGCAGAAAAGTTTATATGGCTTGAAGCAAGCACCTCGGAAATGGTATATTAAAATTGACACTTTTATGAATGAGCATGGATACACTCAGTGTCATTCTGATCATTATGTTTACTTTAAGAGGTTGGATGATGATAGCTACATTATTTTATGCTTATATGTTGATGATATGCTTGTAGCTAGGTCTAACATGAATCACATTAAGGGATTGAAACAACAGTTAACACATTCTTTTGCTATGAAGGATTTGGGGGCAGCAAAACAAATCCTTGGTATGAAAATTTGCAGAGATAGAAAAAATAGGAAGTTGACTTTATCTTAGGCTAATTATATTGAGAAGGTTGCAACATTTCTCTATGGAGAATGCCAAAGCTGTCAGCACACCTTTGCCTTGTCATTTGAAATTGACTAACGAGATGTGTCCTAAGATATTAGAAGAGGAGGCTAAAATGTCTAAGGTACCTTATGCTTCAGTTGTAGGGAGCTTAATGTATGATATGGTATGTACTAGGCCAGATAATGCACACACAGTGGGGGTTTTTAGGTAATATATGAGTCACCATGGTATTGAGCATTGGAACACAGTCAAATGGATTCTCAGATATTTGAGAGGTACATCTAGTAAGTGTTTACACTTTGGGGGATCTACTACTACTGTACAAGGCTATGTTGACTCAAATTTGGTAGGAGATATAGATAGCAGGTGAAGTACTATAGGCTATGTATTTACTATTGGTGGGACAGCATTGAGTTTGATTTCTTGACTACAAAAGGTGGTTGCTTTATCCACTACAGAGATAGAGTATGTTGTTGTTACAGAGAAATCCAAGGAGATGATATGGCTTCAATTCTTCATGGAAGAATTGGGACATCCACAAATGGATAATTTTTTGCATATAGATAGCCAAAGTGCCATTTATCTTGTGAATAATTCTACTTTGCACTCAAAGACAAAACACATACAATTGCGGTACAATTTCATTCAGTCAGTTTTGGATGATGGGCAGTTAAAGCTGGAAAACATACATATAGATGATAATCCAGTAGATATGTTTACAAATGTAGTAACAAGGGAGAATTTGAACTCATGTTCAGCTTCAATTGGTCTTTTAGACTGAACAAAATAAAGGAACAACTGAGTCCAAGGTGGTTTGATCCAATGGGAGCCTCATATGGTAGCAGTATTGCTATAGAATCAGTCTCCAAGTGGGAGGTTTTTTTAGTGTGGATACTGATCAGTCACCAAGTGGTAGATTGTTAGCTTGTGGTGACTAATCAAGAAAGTACTTTACACTTTTCCTCTTATCCTCACCGGGGTTCAGGGCCGGGCCGGGCTGGGCCCCGAGCAGGGCTTCAGGGGTGCAGCCCCTGAGGCAATTTTTTCTATGGCCAGCTTGTTGTAACTCATTCTTGGGCTAACATATTTTTGGTTATTTTTGGGCCAACATGTTGTAACTCATTCTAACCCTAAAGTGACAAAATATTGTATAATATGGCTTAGGGTTAGGGATTTCATGATGTATGGTTTTACTACTTGCGGCAAAATTGAGCTATAAGGGATTACAAATTGTAATCAGGCTATAATCATTGGATAATAATAACATTGGACTAGCTATTGGTGGATGTAGCCCCTAGATTGGGTGAACCACGTTAAATTTTTGCATCTTCTATTCTCTTTTGTGTGGTTTATGTTTTTTCTGATATTGGTTATATTTGCATGTAATTATTATTTCTATCTTGTTAAGCCTAATACTTACTTTGATAACTTATGCATAGATCACCCTCCCTTTTTCTTTCTCCCTAAAATGAGAGGAGAAGGCTTCCTTATATACTAGTCTAGGACATCAACTTCTAAAGAGGTTGACATATGAGAAATAAATTTCCATTAGGCTCATACCCTTAGGAGTGCACCTAAATTAAATGTCTTTTAAGAGTCATGCTTTGAAGCCCGAAGCAGCTGACCTAAAAGTGGGAAAGAATTATTTCCAAACCCTGACATTTGGAGATCTTTAGAATTTTAAATTTATACCCTGGGTCAGGGTCGAGGTTGATCCTCACCTAGGTCAGGGTTGAGGTTGACCTCAACCCTAAGATCAAGAACCTCAAAATCTCAGAGCAAGATACCAAAAATAGGCAGGAAAGAAATGGAAAATAGGGTAGGACAGGGGAAAAATCCAGATCCAAGTCAAAGATCCATTCAAGGCATTTAACATTACCCCAAACCACTTACTCAAAGGGCTAAACCAATCCTAAAAGGAAGTGCTTCCATTTATGATGATACATTTATCCCTCACTTTAGCAAGAGTATGGACTCGATGTAAACTCTTGGTAAAGGAGATCACAAAGAAAAAGAAAATCTTATTGAAATCAAAGGGACAAAGCAATCCTCAAGTCCCCAGGGACTCAAGTCTTTGTAAACCCCAAGATTACAATAAGAGAGACATCACTAGAAAAAAGAGAGAAGAGGGTGTGATTACCTCATCCAATGAGAACTTATGTCCCATTGTGAATCACACAAGGAAATAGTACAACTGGAAAGATAGGAGTTGAACCACCTAGTGAATGTGGCTACTCACTAGTCAACCCATCAAGGACTCACCCTTAGGAATATTCTATTCCAAAAGAGCAAAGCCAAAAAAAAGAGAGATCCAGTCTTAAGGACACCTTCCAACCTTAAGGGACCAAAACTTTGTAAATCGAAACCAGAGGGATCAAGAGATCCTATAAGGTAAAAATCCATGCTTTAAGGATTAGTCTCTAATCCATAAAGGGAGAAAAGTTTTGAAAAATATTTTGAAAGTGTGTGTATGTAAAAGGTGAGCAAAGCATATGCCCCCATGTTAAAATCATTGCTAACACTTTAACATGAGTAATGGCTTGAACGAAAACATAAACAACTCCACTGATTACGTTTCCACTACGAGATGCTCCCAAGCAAAGACAAATCAAGGTAAATACCACATAAACATACAAAGAACACATAAGGGATCTATGTACCGTGGGGTCAGTATGATCATTAGATTATATATATATATATATATATATATATATATATATATATATATATATATATATATATATATATATATATATATATATATATATATATATATATATATATATATATATATATATATATATGATATTATTTCAAATAAATTGACATCATTCCCCAAAGAAAGTAAAACTACAATCACAATGGAGGAAAGAAAATGCAAGAGTTATGAAGAAGAGTCTTTTCAGACCACAACATGGAGACCAAAAAGAATCAGTACTGCCAAGTTGCAAATCCAAGTGGACTACACAAGGAAAACATTTACAAACAATAGCACAAGTATAACATAACATGAAAATAATATATAGAAGAATAGAGATACATATAGAGGAATAGTACAACAGGTTCGATTCCTTTATCACCTTGTACCAACAAAGTAACAAGGGTTGTATAAAAGATTAATCCAACAAACATTTAGCAAACACATTACGGGAGAAATATAATACAACAGGAAAACACATAAAAATCTTCCATGGAGGACAAGCCGATCAATCGCATTGCCTACTCTCCCCATCTTGGTCTATATCATTTAGGGAAGGTGGGAAACTTGCAAGAGTGACTATATCTAACACAGTAGGAACAATAGCCAGTTCCAAACAAGGATCCTCTTGAGAATCATGATGTTCGATACTAGGTGTAATTATCAATTATGTTGAAATCATAATAGGTAAATCAATATCAATGTCAATATTCTCATATTCATCATTAGGATCATCAAGAGTATCTTCTTCATCAAGACTAATCGAACTAGAATCTAAGATATGAATAGAATCATCATAATCATTCATCTTAACATCATTATTAACTTCTTCCAACACATTAGGCATAGGATGGTCAAAATAAGGTAAAGAACTTTGAAGAACAGAGGCATGAGCCTTAGCTTGAGCCTGATGTGTCTTATCACATTCATTGGTAGATCGGTTAAGTTTCATCTTGTTTGAAATATGTTGAGAATTAGGAGGAACAACCACCGGTTCCTTCATAGGTTCTATAGGAGGATTAGTAGGATTCTTAGTAGGCTGGAAAACAACACTAGGAGCTTGATTAATAGAACTAGAAGCAATGGATAAAGGGGGTATGGAAGGCATAGGCAAAAGACCATGGTTAAGATCCATCTGAGGCATGCTTAACTCAATAATCTTGTGATGTTTATAGGTTCTATATGAGAGAAAAAGGTTATCAGGTCAAGAAGAACATGAATTAGGTAATGAAGGCAAAAAGAAGTCAAGGGTAGCACAATCCCTGGGCCTAGAAGGTTGATATAAACTATGATTAATTTTTTTCACTTCTTCATCATGAATTAATTTAATACACTTATGGATAGGAGAAGCAACAACATGCATGGCATTCAATTAGGGAAAACCAAGCTTAACTTGAAAATGATCAAAAGTAGGGACAACAACGAAGGTAGTGTCCACAACTTTACCACAAAGTTCAACAAGAAAGTTAATAGAACCAAATGATGTATAGAAACCCATTACAAGTTTGGATCCACACATTAGATGTATCATAACAATTACATTGTAAGTTCTTCATAAAAAGGTTTTCTTCAGTAATGACATTGACTAAGGATGTAGGATCAACAAGACAACCATGCGTAGGTATCTTATAAATCCCAGCATAAATGTAGAGGGGACCATCAAGAGCTTTAATAGTCTCAGAATCATCAAAGGTGATCAAGAGTTCCCTAGGTCTTTTATTCTTAGGTTATTTTCAAGGTTTAGGTTGAGGTTTCGATTTAGGCTTAGGTTGAGGTGGAACTTGAAGTTGAGGTTGAGATTAAGGCTGGGATGAAGATATAGGTTGAGACAAAACAACATGCTCCACATGGTTAACAATATGATTGAGATCATTCATCTTTGAATCATAAACAACATCCAACAAAGATGGTTGAACAATGGTATTGGTATCATGTCTACGCAAAGGATTCATATAGATTTGGAGGTTTTGATTAAGATGAGAGACAAATTTGTTCCCACCACCATCAAAATTATCAATAGATAAAGCATTAGAATGAATTAAGTCTTGAACCTTATGTTTTAGAGAATAACACTTCTCAGTATCATGGCCATTCTAACAATGGTATTGACAAAAGGCTTTGGGATCAAAGGATTTGGATGCCATCATAGTAGGTAAAAGAGGTTGAATAAGAGGCAAATTAATCATATTAGCATTCAACAATTTACTCATAATAGAATGTAAAGATTCAGAAAGAGGAGTAAACATATGATTCAGATGAAAAGCAATGGATACAGAAGTGGCATTGTTGGATGCAACAACAACTTGATCAACAACTGCATTTGCTTGCTTTTTTATCTTGACATAGTTATTAGGTTTTTGAAACTTGTTGGGATTAGGAGCAACATCACTCTGATCAATTAGAACATGAGCCATTGGAGTGTTGCTCTCAGATTGACTCACTTGTAATTGATAATGATGAAGTGTTGCACAAAGTTGTTGAAAAGAGGTAAATTAGTGAGAAGAATCTTATCTCTAATATCCTTTTGTAAATTTAAAATAAACATATGTTGACTATCAATATCAGGAACATGATAAGAAATTTGAGTATATAAATGCTTAAATCTACCAATAAATTTAGTCAATTTTTCTTTAGTATTTTGTTTACAATTCATCAAATTAATTAAGGACACTTGCGGACCAATGTTATTTTGGAACTATTGGATAAAGGCATTAGAAATTTTTTGAAAAGAATCAATATAATAAGGAGGCAAGGAACAATACTATTGCAAGGCCTTATCACGAAAAGTTATAGTAAACAATTTGGCTAAAATCCTATGGTCATGAGCATAGTCACTACAAAGGATTTGAAATGTTTTAACATGAGTGACAGGGTCTCCCTTACCATTGTAATTCTCAAGATGATGCATATCGGCTTGCTGAGGAACATGAGCACGAATAATGTCTAGGGATAAAGGACTACCCATGTCACATATAGGAATACTAAAATTGGATTAAGTTAAGGATGCAAGTTGTTGTTGTAAAGAGGACATAGTTTAAGTCAGACTAATGATTGTGGAATCATTAGAACAAATAGGAGGTTTAGAAACATTAAAAACACTAGGGAAAGTGTAGGAAGCAATAGGAATAGAATACACAACCAATGGAACACTTGGAACCACAGTTGGAAGAGAGTTGGAATAGGTAAAAGGAACACTATGATAAGGTTGTGAGGTAGGTAGAGACACTAGTGGAACACTAATAGGAAGAGATGGAATAGATGTAGTCACTAAAGGAGGAGTATAAGTAGGAATGCTAGGTAAAGGAATAGAAGAAAGTTCCACACTAGTGACTAGAGGAGTGAATCCTAGATCTTGAGCTTCTTGAGCTAAAGGTTTTATATTTAAATGCACAAGATGAGTGATACCACACAAGAGATTAACACCTTGATCACTATCCCAAATAACTTTCTTAGGAGCCTCTATAGCTTGAATAGAATCTTGATTATGTTTTTCTTAAAGAAGCCAATTTCCCATTTTATCAAGTTCAGTTGAAAGTTTTTGGACTTGTTCAGGAGGAAATCTTAAAGCATCATCCTCATCATGAGATGGGTGAGAATATTTATGCTCCATAGTAGGATTGGAATCATAAGTGATCAAGTTGTCATCCGAGATCCTAAGAAAAGGAGAGGAAGACTCAGGATCAAAGGAACCCATAAGTATGTGACTTCTTCTAACCAAGATATTATAAGTAGGACTAGAGGTAGTAAAGATAATAGACCAATGCAATGCAAATGAACTAAATTAGGAAAACACAAGGCATGAACAAATAAATATTTTTGTATTTTTGCTTTATATGATTTTTTTGTTTTATTTTTGGAATGTAAATGCAAGCACATAAAAGAAGGATAATCTAATATACATGCAAGATATAACATGAAATGTAAATCTAACACCACAAAAGAAAGGGTTGTCATAAGCGCGTTCACCAAAATGTAAAGAATATCCTTTACATATAAAAGAATTGAGGAAGGTAAGATTCTCTTCTTAATCCCAAGTTCCCAAAGGAAAGATCCAAATTGATTAACCACAAGAAAATGGTCAATGCATAAATGAATCAATCGATTATTAATAAGAAGAAAGAGGAAAACCTTACATTCCATTTTGGAAGAGAGTATTAAAATATTAATTAAAATGAATTGAAGACACATACTAACCTGAAAGTATAATAGATTTGGAAATTGCTATTTTCTGGTGTTTGTATTGAGTTTCTAGAAATTTTGCAACCTGATCTGGAATAGAAACACAGAGACAAAGAAAATCCAGAAATCTTTTTCTTTTCTGAGCCAAGTTGACCTTGACCCAAATATGAGGGTGCAATCATGCCCCTTTATGTTGACCTTGACCTGCACTACTCCAATGGAAATTCTGTTCACGGATCCCAAAAGTTTACTGAAAAGGGTATCCAAATTTGCTTTGTAATTCATTATTCTATACCTGCACCTGCAAGAAAAATGGTTTTGTTGTTTGGATGAGGGGTTTGCCTTGGTCAAACCCTAGTTTTTTAATTAACCTTGAAATAGAATTGAAATTGCAGTAATAAAAAAAGTAAATAGAACAATTCACCTTACTTATGTTGAAACCCTTGTGGAGGATTCAAATCCTTGAATCCACAAGTATGGATGCTCCAAATGGATGTAGAATTGTAAGATGTAGGACGTATCAAATAAATTGTATTTAGATCTTCAACACTAATCTTGAATGGATCTTGGAATAGGAAGAAGCTTGAATGGAAATGGATGGAGAAAACTTCAACAAGAGGGCTCCATAGAGCTTGAATCCTTCAATAGCTACCAATGGATCTCCTTGATTAATTGAATCTTGAATGCTTGAATAATTGAATGCTTGAATGCTTGAATTCTTACTTTGATAAATTATGTATAGACCATCCTCCCTTTTTCCTTCTCCCTAAAATGAGAAGAGAAGGCTTCCTTATATACTAGTCTAGGACACCAACTTCTAGAGAGGCCGACATAGGAGAAATAAATTCCCATTAGGCTCATACCCTTAGGAGTGGACCTAAATTAAATGCCTTTTAAGAGTAACCTTTGAAGCCCAAAGCAACTGACCCAAAAGCAAGAAAGAATTCTTTCCAAACCCCGACATCTGGAAATCTTCAGAATTTGAAATTTAGACCCTAGGTCAGGGTCGAGGTCGACCTTGACCCAGAAGATCAACCTTGACCTTGAGATCAAGAACCTCAAAATCTCAGAGCAAGATACCAAAAATAGGCAGGAAAGAAGTGGAAAATAGGGCAGGACAGGGCAAAAAGCTAGATCCAAGTCAAAGACCCATTTAAGGTGTTTGACATGACCCCAAACCACTTACTCAAAGGGCTAAACCAATCCTAAATGGAAGTGCTTCCATTTTTTGACGATACACTTACCTTTCTACTCAACTAACTTTTGTTGCATTGTTTCTAGTATGATGTTCCAAAAATATGGGTAACATCCTTAACAATGAGAAGAAGACCAAGGTAGGTACTTGGTAGAACAACACACTCACAACCCAAAATATATTTTATTGTATTATGTAAGTCTTTCCTTGTGTCGAAAAAATAGATGTTACTTTTCTCATAGTTGATGTGCCGGCCTGAGACATTAGCATAGTCCAAAAGAAAAGTTTTCCATTCCCAAGATTCAACAACTAAGGCTTTCCCAAAACGTATAGTACCATAGAAAAGAATGCAAAAGGGTTGATGCATCTTTAACCCCTTGAATTCTTGTAGAGCTAATCATGTTAAGAAAGTTCCTTCCTAGTGTACACTCAAAATGTGCACTTCTCTAAGCCATTGATTCCAAGGGCATCCATGGATTGGAAACCTTGAAAAGCGACCTAGAGCTCCCTAGGCATGGAGTGCAAAGGTGTTTAGAGGGCTCTTAGCTAGAGCTATTAAGCATGCAACCTTGCTAGTAAATCATGCAATGGGAGATTCAAAGAGGCAAGGGTGAGAATGCTAATATCTTCAAGAATCACAATGAAAAAATGCAATGCAAACTATGCTAGAATGAGAATGCAAGAATGCAACTAAACTATGGAAAGGAGAGTGTTACAAGCCATTACTAGTTAAACTATGTGAACTAAGCTAAAGAATGAAAGGAAACTAAGCTAAAAATGCCATGAGAACTAAGCTACAATGAAAATATGAGGACTAAATGCAACAAGTTCTTCAAAAGCTCCAATGGCACCAAGAAAATCTACAACATAATATTAGTATTAAGAATGGGGATCCTAGAATGAGAAGAGAGCTCTCCTTTTAAAGATAAATGGACCATGGAGATTAAGAGGCTAAATATTTGATCACGGGTGGAGTTTGAAAGTGGGAGAAATCCTTGTGCACAAGTCTCCTCCAATGAGAAAGAAGTGTTGACTTTTGTGCCCCATGTGAGACAAAAAGCCTTTTCTTCTTATTTATTAAATAGGAATAATGCTTTATTTGTGCAACTTAGGATAAAAGGTAAGTGGGGGCTTTTTATTTAATAAAAGGAGAGGGAATTCCTTTTAATTAAATACAGACTTAGGATAAAATGGTTAATCCATAGAATAAAATTGAATAAATGATAAGATTAGGATTTGATCAAGAATAAGCAATTGATAAATTTAGCAAATAATGCTAGAAAGGGGCTAATAGTCCAGATGACCATTTTTGGGTGATTACATTTGCCCCTCTTTGACTAATGTGTGATTGATCTGGGAACACATTACGTCAAAGAATAGATCAACCAAGAAGGCAATAGATAGAGATCTGACTCCAAAGAATGAAATGCAGAGAGATAGCAAATCCTACATGGTTAGCCTGGTAGCGATAGTATTGAACACTTAGGAGAGAGATGGACAGTATCAGAACTCGGGATGAGAACTAACATGTCAAGCACAATAGATCGATAGATAGATCAGAGCAAATGGAATGGTCAAGCATATACTCTGGAGAATAGCTAATAGAATATGTCTGCCCCCTCAGGATCAAAATTGAAATGAGGTAGAGGGAATGCAAAAGCAAGATGAGAGAAACATGATCAAATCACCAGAAATCATAATCGAAGATGAAAGATAATAAAATAACCATCAAGTAGTGAAAATATGCCCTAGTTTGACTAGGTTTGACTGAGAAAGATATAGGATAAAGATAAAGTCAAAACCTCAGAGAGACGAAGTGGAGGAAATGAATGAAAGACTAGAAGGGTGAGAGAGATGGAGATGAAGAAATGAAGATTCCCTAGCGAAGATCGAAGGACCAGGCCTCAAAGGGTCAGCCAACTACGCAAAAGGAGAAATTTTAAAATGTGATTTTGATCATCAAGATGAACTTGAATTTCGATTTCGATCCCGAAAATGGATCCAGGACATCGAAATTAGCCAGGGTGAAATTTTCACAAAATTTTGAGATGTTTCAAAAATTAGGTCAAAATGCCATATAAGGTCAAAATGCTATATAAGGGGTGAAAAGGTCATTTTCAACTTCATTTGTCTTATGTGAGTTTTGAGAACTTTGAGAGATCTGAGAGAGACTATGGCTTAGCAGGTAGGCATTCCCATTCCTACACATCAATTCGAGTGCGGTCGGTTGCACAATTGGCCTCCTCAGTATGGTGCCCTGATAAGTTTTCATAAAAACTAGCCGTTTTGAGTCATTTTTTGCATTTAAAGCATGTTTTTGAATTTTTGAATTATGCTTTAGCAAAACATCATGCGATACTTTTAAAAGTGTTGCACACCTGATGTATACTCTATCGTGCGAGACTTCTTGGGGCCACAAAATGTCACACGACCGTCCAGGAAAGTATCACACAAGCTTGGATGAAATTTCATGCGACAGGGTGCGAACTATCACATGAAGCAAAAGTATCGCACCACTATACAAGAAAGTATTGCATGATATAGTATTATCAGACAGTGTCACACCAGTATAATAAGAAGTATCACATGACTTTAATTTGAGCAATATAACATGTGTAGAGATAATTTTTGCTTTTGAGATTACTTGTACTAATTTTGGACATCCATCACGACATATTCTAACATCTAGTTTTGTGGGTTTATGGCTTGCAAGAGGTTATGGTGGCGCTCACCATTAAAGCACTGAGGGTGGTCAGGTTGTGCTATGTCCAGGATCTGGATGATCCAGGGAGAGCGGCTTTGTCTCAGATGGGTTTCAGCTACTTGTTGGAGATGCCCCATATATGGGCAAACCATGGATTATTGATAGTACTGGCAGAGAGGTGGCATAACAAGCATAACACCTTTCACTTGCCAACTGGTGAGGCCACTATCACACTTGAGGATGTCTATCAGATCCTTCGTGTACTGAGCCATGGAGATGTAGAGAGCATAATCATGTTTGTAGAGATGTTCATTAATGTAGTGTTTCCATATGATGAAAACTGACGTGATTTTTTTTTAGCATAGGTATACTATGATCAGACTCCCATAGAGGGGAGGTAGGCCATTTAGGACCTCTTCCAGGATGTTACCATCTTAGAAAGACATCTCAGTTGGGACCGTCTGATAGAGGAGTATAGTTGAGACTATCCAGTGCCATGCATCATGTGCTCCATAGTAGCACAGGCTCTAATCACTGACCGAAGTCAGAGAGGGTTCCCACTAGGCTGGGGGAGACTAGTCACAGACCTGGTGGCATGACCTAGATGGATGGCATGAGGGCCAGCGATCCTTGCAGATATGTATCATGAGTTGCACAAGATCATCTATAGGGATGGTTGATCATGGGCATGCAGGGCCATCCTGGCATAGATATGGGCATGGGAGCACATAATTGTTGTGTGACCATGGGTACAACCTCAGGAGCAGAGGACTCCCTACATATATCAATATACTAGATTCATGTCATAGCCACATAGTGGGGACCTCACATATTATAGGAGGTTGTTAGCTGAGCTAACGATGTTTGAGTGGAGGCCATACAGGCAGTGCAAGCAGTGGAGGGATAGGGATCAGGAGCTTAGGTACATGTTATGCAACCAACCATTACTAGGTAGGCATATAGAGATTATGGAGCATTTTGTGATTACCCAAGTGTGGAGGTAGTTTGGTAGGTAGCAGAGAGTGGCAATAGAGACCACCACATATGCCAGGGTATGGGAGGAGGAGACACTAGGATGGATGTTGATGCTGGATTACCAACAAGTAGCATAGGAGATAGCGAGGTTGCGGTGGGAGCCATGGGACTACCTGTCAGACATGGTAGATCCAGGGGTAGACGTGACGTACATAGTAGATCATCAGAGACATCCATTCCTAAGGTTTACAGTCCCAGATGCACAACCATAGGCACCGGGTGGGGATGGAGAGGATGGAGGAGGGGGAGGCGGGAGGAGAGTGGAGGTAGTCCAGGGGTCTTGATCAAGTGGTTGCAGATGGTCACACCGATAGGCAAAGGAGGAGGAGGAGGAGGAGGTGAGACTAGTTCACCAATGGGTTAGGGCAGGGCAGGAGCAACCTACAGCTAGAGGAGGAGAGGATCTCTAGGCTAGGGTCCAAGCCTTAGAGTCTAAGGTGCAACAATTGTGGACCACGATCGCTATTTGTGATCAACAACTTATGGATGCAGAGGCTGAAATAGATCGGTGGGAGAGAGTGGCATGGGATGATGCTGCAGAGATATGGAGGGAGGTAGCACAGGTGACATACTACCATAGATTGTACATAGTAGCCATGCCTGAGGGTCAGCAATTGCCACTCTACTCCAAGAGGGTAGGGAGGTCGGACATGCCAACCGACAGGATGGGAGCACCGGCTCCACTAGCACCTCCTACACATAAGGGGGAGAGCCAGTCCTAGGATTAGGGTTTTGGATGTATAGACATGTCTTGAGACTTTATGCAGATTTTTGGATCTCATATTGTATTTGTATCATGATATATATATATGAGATGAATGGATTATGATATATCTTGTGTACTTATCTCATTGTGATGGATGTTTCAGTATTATTGTCTTGTTATATTGCTCAAATGTATGATATATGCTTATAAATGCTCATGTATAGTTTCTCTCATGGATGTATGTTTAGTTCTCATGTTGTGATATAGACTCATGTTTCTGAAAATGATCTTTTTTATATATGATGATAAGATTAACCCCTTGTGATGACAAGAATAGAAAAGGATGTGATATGAAAGACAAGAAGCGAAAGACATGATCCAGAAGAAGTGAAAGGCGAGTGTAGTTGACTAACAAGTCTATGAAAGATGAAAGGAGAGCTCTCTCCATATGCAAGATGAAAAACTAAACTAACATGAACCTAAGAGTGCAAGCTACTATGAAAAGTGGTTTACTTGCAAGGTTACAAAGCTGTTAGACTCTAATAATCATCATCGAGCTTTATTGGTAGTGTCACAAGATCATACAATATGCACTAGTATAACTATGGGTATATGAATATGATCTATATCAGATAGGTATGTGGGAATCCCACCTAAGCATCAAAGACATGTAGGTCAAGATGACTAGTACAGTGAGGTTCCCTAAGTTTAGTATAGCAAGATTATGCTCACATCGAGACACAAGAAAGTCAAGATGATCATAAGCATGCACTTGTAGAAAATAGTCCAGGATAATACATTGTAGATCCTCAGTGTCAAGTGTAATGAGCATAAATGCTCATGACAGTTAGGATCAACAAGATATACCCATAGGCAGAAAATAAATAGAACATGTCCTCATGCCCCCAATCTTCTAGCTATGCATCATCAAAAACTATTAAGGAGAGAACACTCATCAAAAGAAATCATCATAGATAGCACACAAAGAAATAAAGTCAAGCAAGTCTCAACGAGTTAAGTGTTTAAGTGTGTGTGTGTGTAGGTCATAGAGTCCAACTTTAAGTATCGCATCTGCTAGTGAGAAATATCATATCATTCTAGACTGCGGGTAGGATATCTGATAAGTGTTGAGAAACACTTGACGCTAGGGAAGTGTTGAAAAACATAGTTGGAAAGTGTTGAGAAACACTATTTGAACCAAGTTGCCCAAGAAACCTTGACACACAAAGAGACCCAAGATAAGCTAAAATAACGTATGCCCCCTAGACTAAGACAAGAGTCAATTCCAGGCTAGGAGAGACAAAGCGAGAAGTGGAGTGAAAGAGCACCACACAAGACTAATAGACATAGGTGCAAGGGTCTCAAGAAGTGCTTGTTTCGAGGTTTTCACTGCTTGGCATATTTTTTCAGGATTTTTTATAATTTTTTTTTATTTTTGCTACCAAGGCGCCTATTTCCAGGTTTTCACCAAGGCACTTTTTCTTTTTCTTTTTCCTTTTTGAATTTTTGAATTTTTCTAATTTTTTTGGAATATATAATTTTTTGGGTGAGACATCAAATTGCCTATTGCTAGGTTTTCACTAGGATGCTCTTTTTTTTAAGGACTTTATATGTTTTTTAGGATTTTTTTAGCATCATATATGAATTTTTTTTTGGAATTTTTTTTAGGATCAATAAGATATATACAAAGAGCTCAAGAACCTTAGGCATAGAACTTCTTCAAATGTAGAACATTAATAGGTTTGGCAAGCTCTTCTCCCTCAGGTGTAGATAACTGATAGGCCCCAGACCCAAATGCTATCGTGATGATGTAAGGCCCTAACTAATTCAGCTCGAACTTGCCTTTCTACTCTCTATTCTTCTGATTCTTAGGATTTTCTCTTAGGACTAATTCACCCACTTGAAACTCTCTGGGATGAACCTTCTTATTATAGGCAGTAGACATTCTCTTCTAATAAGTGTGCATGTGATCAAAGGCAGCCTTGCGGCATTCCTCCAAAGTAGTAAGCTCATGAACTCTCATGGCCCTATGGGCTTCATTGGTAATCAAACCATGTAGAGAGACTCTTAGTGATGGTATTTCAACCTCTAATGGTAAGACAGCCTTAGAACCATAGACCAAGGAAAAAGGTGTGGCACTTGTAGGAGTGCAAATAGAAGTTCTATAAGCCCATAGTGCAGGATTGATCTATAGATGCCTATCCTTGCCTGATTTGTGCACTGTCCTATGAAGGATTTTCAATAATTTTTTATTCGAGGCCTCAGCTTGGCCATTCCCTTGAGGGTAGTAAATAGAAGACCAATGTTGTTTAATTTTAAATTTTTTGCACAATTGTTTCAGGTCTTTATTCTTGAACTGGCCACCATTATCCGTGACTATGGAAGAAGGAATACCATTGCGGCAAATGATGTGATTCAAGATAAACAAGGCAACATGTTTTCCTGTAGCTGCAGACAGTGGGACAAGTTCAACCCATTTGGTAAAATATACAGTAGTTGTAATAATGAACTTATGCCCACTTGAAGAACTAGGATGAATCTTACCTACCAAGTCAAAGGCCCATTGTTGAAATGGCCAGTATGTAACAGAGGGAATAAGCTCATGTTTAGGAGCATGAATGAGATTCCCATGTAGTTGACATTTCTTGCAGGACTTGGCATATCGAATAGTGTCAGCTTGCATAGTAGGCCAATAGTAACTAGCTCTAAGCAATTTTTGAGCTAACGCAAGACCATTAGAGTGTGAACCACATATGCCATCATGGACTTTAGCTAGCGCTTCTTCTGACTCTTCTATTTCTAGACACCTAAGGAGAGTTCCATCTAGACCCTTCCTATACAAGTCACTAGAGATGAGGGTAAAATGTGAGGTGTTGCGGATGAGTTGGTACTTCTCATTGTGCGTTAGATTTTTAGGAATGATCTGATCTCGGAGATAGGAAAATATAGTAGCATAGTGGGATGAATCATGACTGACCATAGTGTAAATGACACGGTCATCAGGGGAATCATAGGTGGGATAATGCAACTCTTCCACCAGGAACTCAAAGCATGACTCATGTTCTTCCAATTGTAGAATGGATGCCAAAGTAGCCATGGCATCAGCAACCTTGTTCTTGGCTCTAGGAATTTGTTGGAATGTAACAGATGTGAAATAATTCCTAAGCGATTCTATCATCTTCTTGTAGGGAATCAAATTATCATCCTTTGTTTGGTAATCATTGTTTACTTGATTTATGACAAGCTGTGAATCTCCAAAGATATGCAATTTTGTAATCCTCCATTCTAGGGAAAGCTTAACACCATTGAGAAGGGCTTCATATTCAGCTATATTATTGGTGCATGGAAAGAGAAGCTTATAAAATTTAGGAATTGTGTATCCATGAAGTGTAACAAATAAGATTCCAATGCCAGCCCCATTCCATGTATGAGAACCATCAAAGAACATTTTCCATGTACGCTCTATGACATTCATCATCAAAGCATCTGGGAAGTCTATCTGAAGAGGAGCATAAATTTGGCCAATTGATCCATGATTGCTTGTCCTTTAATGGCTTTCCTTTTGACATACTAAATGTCAAATTTTGAAAGAATTAGCATCCATTTAGCAAGTTGTTTGGTAAGCGTAGCTTTACTTAAGAGGTACTTTAAAGGATCAATTTTGGTGATCAGCTGTGTAGTATGTTTGAGCATGTAATGTCTGAGTTTTTGGGACGCAAACACTATTGCTAGACAAGATTTTTCAATGGTGGTATAATTGAGCTCATAAGCAACCAAGGTGCGACTGATGTAATAGATGGCTCGTTCTTTGCCCATATCATCTTGCTGTGTAAGGAGAGCTCCTAAAGAATTCATTGTAGTAGATATGTAGAGTATCAAAGGTTTCTCTTGGATAGGCAGCATAAGAATAGTAGGTTTTGCTAGGTAATCCTTGATTTGGTCCAAGTTCTTTTGACACTCCTCATTCTATATGCAAGTAGCCCCTTTATGCAAATTCTTGTTGAAAGGTTGAGCTTTGTCAGCTAATTGAGAAATGAACCGCCTAATAGATTAGAGATGGCCTTGGAGACCCCTTAATTGTTTTATGTTGTGAGGAGGTGGCATCTCCATGATAGCTTGCACCTTTTCCGGGTCTACCTCTACTCCTTTTGCTGATATGATATAGCCTAGCAGTTTCCCAGAAGTGACACCAAAAGCACATTTCTTAGGATTCAATCTAAGTTGAAATCATTCCATGTGGTCCAATATCAAACTCAAATTAGATAAATGAGTGCTTCTTTGTTGTGATTTAGCAAGTGTGTCATCAACATAGTCTTCCATGTTTTTATGCATCATATCATGGAATATGGTAGTCATAGCTCTCTGATAGGTCACACTAGCATTCTTAAGACCAAATGGCATGACATTCCAACAAAAGGTACCACATGCACATGTGAAAGCTACCTTCTCTTGGTCTTTAGGGGTGATTTTGATCTGGTTATATCCGAAGAAGCCATCCATAAGGGAATACATTTCATAGCCGGTTGTCATGTCCACTATCATATCGATGTTTAGAAGTGGAAAATCATCCTTAGGGAATGCTTTGTTTAGATCTCTGAAGTCAGTGCATACACGAATGGACTTATCATGTTTGGAAATAGGAACAATATTGGAAATCCATTCAGCATAGTCAATAGCTCTTATGAAGTTAGCTTTTAGAAGCTTCTCAAGTTCAACCTTAACTAATAATGCCACATGAGGATGCATCTTTCTGAGTTTCTATTTGACAGGTTTTACCTCCAGAGCAATAGAGAGGTGGTGCATAATAATCTTAGTGTCCAAACCAGGCATGTCCGAATATGTCCATGCAAAGTTGATCTTTTTTTCCTAAAAAAATGTGGTAAATTGTTCTTTCTCCTCTGTCGAGAGGGACTGAGCTACATGGATTATCTTAGGAGACTCTTCTGTCCCTAAGTTGATTGACTGTGTAGGTTCTTTCATAACTGAAGATCTTTCCTAGAAGTAGCTGGGTAGACTACCAAGTACCTCATTCTCGGGTGCCTCAGAGAGGCTTTCACCCTTAGATACGTCTTTATTTTTACTATTTTGGGGTTCAGACACTGCCACAATATGGTTTTTTCCATTTGACCATTTCCTTTTTCTTTTGATTTTATGATTGAGGTACTTGATATCTGATTATGTCATATTTGTTGTAGGTTCGCTGGTGCAAGAGGTGACAGGTTCAATGACATTGAGGTAACCAGCAATCTCATAGTCATTTTGGAAGGAAGGCAATGTAGGTCTTTGATCCTGGGCAGACCAATCTATGAGATCTGGGCATATGAGAGGAAGCGAAGTGACAGGTTCAAGGTTATTGATGTGATAGGTATCATCTTTGGTGACGAGAGAAGTCGAGCCTATAGAGTAGGCTCCAAAAGTATCAAGATCTAGATTTGGCATAGAAGGACCAGCGTGGTTCACTAAAGCAATATGCGGATCAAACTCGTTAGACCCTACGTGAGACTCATCAACTACGTCGGGTTGGGCACTATAAGTATGAACCACATCAATTTCCATATCCACTATGGAAGATCCTTCTGAGAGAGTGTCCCATTCGTACTCATTTGAATCTGTCATTGAACTTCTACTGGGATGTTTGCACCAAGAAGGTTTAGGATACCTAGAAGTAGAGGCACCTAGGCCATTATGTGTGAGACCTTCTTTTTCTAGTTACTGCACAATATTTCTATGTTGTCTACCTCTAAATTCAGATTCATTAGGCACATTTTTTCTAGACGTAGAGGCTTCAGCTATGTCATCATTAGGGATGCATTCTTCTCCCCAAAGGAGTGAACTAGAAGGGAGACCATCTCCCATTTGGGCCATAGTGTATAGTGGTGATTCATCCATATTTGTATCTAAGTCACTAATCATGGGAGCATTTGTGGAACATTCAAGGGGGTCATCTTCAGCACTGTATCCTAGACCCATGGTATCCTTAGAGTGTTGACCATCGGTATGACTCAAAGGTTCAACTAGAGCATGTCCATTATTACTTAAAGGTCCTTGACCTTGATAGCCCATTTGCTACAAAAATGTGTAGCCTTTACCATAGAATCTAGGGGAGATGGGAGTAGCAACTGTCATACTCCTTCTTCCTCTCTATAGATCTAATCTCTAACAGCTTGTTCTTCTTTTTTTGCCTCTAAGGGTATGGATGCATGAACAAAGGTACCAAAAACTATCATGGTGGAAGTGGAAGGCTTCATCTTGTCTGAAGGTCTACCATATGACTTAGGAGAGATAGGCATAGCAGCAATAGAATCCAATGTGTATTCGCCCATACCAATACTCATCATTTTTAATTTTTGCTCAACAGTAATAAGGGATGCACTAGGATCATGAGAAGGTTTATTGTGTGGGACAAATGTTTCAGTGGCAGTGAGAGTATTAATAGAAATAGCATTGTCCCCAAGAATCACAATTTTAGCTCCATTGTACAGGAATTTGACGCATTGATGGTAGGTAGAAGGAATAGCTTGCATGTCATGGATCCAAGGATGACCCAGAAGAATGTTGTATGCAAGTGGGATGTCTAATACTTGAAACATAATATCTTTCACAACTGGACCCACTCGGACAGGCAGCACAATAAGACCCTTTGAAGACCTCTCCACTTCATCATATGCTTTGATAGTGATCTTTCACCTAGGATCTATAGCAAATTCGAACAATCCCAATTGTTGCACAACATGAAAGGAAACAATATTCAACCCCACACCATTGTCTATGAGGACTCAGTAGACTCGAGTATGGTAGACTTGGACCTCGATATGTAAAGAAAGATTATGTGGGTGACTAAGGGACATGTCATCCTCTGCGAAAAATGAGAGATAGTGAGGAGATGAGATATGATTGGCCATAGCCTAGAACCTATCTGGATCAATGTTATTAGGGACATTCACTACACATAGAGCCTTTTCAAGGATCTCTTTGTGCAAGGGGGATAGCTCAAGCAACTCAAAAATGGATATTTGGGCCGGTGTTCGTTGCAACTGGTGAACAAGAACATCACTATATATGGCTAAAGGAGCCATTTGTTTAGAAGATGAGGCTTGTTTGGGATCGTGAGCAATTTGAAGGATGATTTTGGCTTTCCCCCTAGTAATAGCATTCAGTGTCTCACTTTGGGAAGATAAACCATCAAGTGTTTGCAAGACCAACTTAGGCATATCATGATTGATGTCACTATTACCTTGAGATCTCATCATAAAAACACTCTCAATGGGCTCTAACATGTTGATCACATTCTCATTGTTAGTATATGTATAATCGATCTTGGCATCATGATTTTTCTTGTTCGCTTGAGAGGACTCCCCCTTTTCATACTCAAGTAGAGGGGTTTTGAAGGCCTTGTGATCACAATTCTTAACCAAGCCGTCTATGAGAACTATGCCTCCATCAATAAGATCTTGAATAGCATCTTTGAGCTTGAAACAATTATCCGTGTTGTGTCCCTTATTTCTATGGTAATTGCAAAAATGATCCTCTTTCCACCAATCAGGCTTAACTGGTGGATTGAAGGGATGAGAATGGCTAGGAAGCATAAGATACTTGTTGGCAACCAAGGTCTTAAGAATCACGTCATAAGGTTCAGCCAACTTGGTGTAGACTCATTGTTGATATCACTTCTTGGGTTTGTCTACGTATTGAGGTGTTAGGGATTTTTCTTGTGGGTCAAACATGGCAAGGACATTGGCTTGATTCTTAGTAAATAAGTTTCCAAGTTTGCAAGAAAAGCCTAATTGATGAGGATTGGATAAGATCCTCCTTCTGCTTTGAGCTCCACATGACTCAGGCGGATATTGCCTACAAATAGGTTACTATCTTTCAATTAAACTATGGAATGGTGGATTAGGTCTTCATTGTCATGCTATTGAGTTTCATAGAGGTACTTTATAGAAGATGATCCTGAAGATAGCTAAGAACAACCTATTGCAGGATGTGGCTAATGAAACTCCTAGTATGATAACATGAACAATGGCATAAGGGTGGTGAGTCCTTCTTCTTTTTATGAGTGAAACTCAAGGAAGGCTAACCTTTGATTCACTCTTCAAGGAATCAGCAACTATGGACTATAAAACATCAGGGACAATCCTATTTTTTAGGTACATGAACATGAAATGAAATGGTATTGATAGTGATGAATTTTGTGTTTGAAGACTAAAAGGTGTTTGGATAGCAGAGATTAGATCAGTGCCTAATCCTTTGGGCAAAGAGACTAACATAAATCAATAGAGGAATTTCTAGGAAACATAGTGAGATGCCTTACAAACCACATACAATTTGGATAGAGTGCCTTGCAAACTATCTTCTCAATCTGAGTTCACTACCATCAAGATCTTCCACAGATGCATTTATTCTCTAAATTTGTACATAAGGATTTAATTCTTTCCTTGAAAGAAACTCATGCAACAATTAGATAGCTACCTTACAACCAGTATGTTCCAAATGCCTTACAAATAGAGACATACAAGAATAAACACAAAGCAAAGAGACAATAACAGAACCAAGGTAGAAATTGTATTGTATTTCATGGAAGTGTATCAATACATACAAGTAAACTCTTTACTAAAAATCATAGAATCAATAATCTACTCTACAAAGCTTGTATTATCAGCATTCAACCATCAAGAATATGGAACCAGAGAAAAGAATCCCTTGGATTACCAAAAACTGGAACCAAGAACCAAAAAGATGGGAAAACCAGAAAGTTAGGAGACCCAAAAAGTTTTGGAACCATTACAAAATTAGGACTTTTACTACTTATACCACTAGCTATCTTGGAATCCCAAATAGTTTAGGATGCAACAAGCTTTAGATAGCTAGGGTAGGGTTTCACCAACTAAACCAACCAATAAACGGTCACAAATTTATTACAAGGGAAGAAACCCAGGCAACTAGGAGAAAATAGATCCTGAATAGATCCTCAATCATGATAATCCCACTAAGAAGGTACAAAGAACCATAAAAATGTCCAAAATGTCAACCCTTTCAGCCACCTACAACACGCCTCGAGCACAAAAAACATGGTACAATCCCTTGCAAATGATCATGGCACACCCTGGACCACACTATGATGGCAAACAAATCATCTCCTACTGGTTCCAGTCACTTCCGCATTCAATTTTGGTCCTTTTGGTCGTAGGAAACCCTCAAAAAATTTGAATTTGAACTTCAATGGCTACTTCATGGCTCTAGTAGCAAATCGGTGGCCCATGTTTAAATCTAGATCAACTTTATATTGTGGTCATTAGATCTCACCCCTTCACGGTCTTTTAAGTTCTTAACTCAACTGCTAGCTTGGGTTCACCTTTTAGCGACTACATGACAAGGCTTTTCCTCATTCGCAGAATGAAATCTTAACTCATGTTTAACCTCAACGAATCAATGAACATAGGAAAACACTTAACCTTGGTCTCTTATTTGGTGAACTGGCGACAAAAGGTTTTTGCCAGTTCGCAGAACATTTTATGTCATCGCTAAAACTTTTAGCGACCACGCGGCCTTCCTTCACTGAATCACCAATCATTTTGGAGAACTGCCATATTATTCTATGAACGAGCGAAAAGCAATAAAATTCATCAGGCCGCTAAACTATTTTATCCAGACTGCTAGACCTTAGACCCCCACTGGGCCGGCTTTATGCCACCTGTCACCATGTTATTTGTTGCAACTGCCCAGTCATCACTGACGCAGGACCCACATGCCAAAGCCTTTAAAAATGGATGGAGGGCATAAGATCTTATGCCTCTAACACAATCAATGAGAACTTACGTCAACTGTAGATTCTGTCCCCATCATTGACTTCTCTGACAACGGCCCCACCCAGTGGCATTCCTCATCATCCTTCAACTCAACCATTAAGAACATGACACCTCAGTGACACATGGCAATCGGTCCCACCGGCCTCGGCTAACCTTAACCTTCTACCAATTTGGTGAACACGTGACCAAAGAAACACTCGCCCATTCACCAGAACTTTGAGGGCACCGCTAAATTATTCGGCTACTATGTGAACATTGTTCGCCAAATCGCTAAGTCAAAAGACCTTCTGCCAAAACATCACGCGAAGTAGTGAACAAAGCATACATTTGTCAGAACCACCAAAAATAATGACAAACCTATTGGGCCCACATCAAGAAGATCAATGGTCATCTTATTTTCGCATAGGCATTCAAGATTCCATCAGATTACACACTCACCATCAAATCGAGAATCTTACCTTGGCCTGACAACCCTCTAACACTAGATGAGATCAAAAACCATTTGATAATCTCATGCATCTGACATATTCTTTAAGAACTTGCACTCATCGTCGATCCACTGACAAGGTCAGGTCCCTCTGACACACCGAAAACCAGGTCCCACTAACAACCTCTACCTCATTAATACATGGACCAATCATAGCTTGCCATTTGTGCATATGTGTCACTTAGGACCCATAGTCTTATACCATCACATCAGATGGTTGTCGTTAAGGCATTACATTAAAACTCATGCATCTTCCATCAGTGGTATAGTGATGATCATTGATTCTGCTCACTCGTTAACCAAGTCAACAAGGAAGGAAGACAGGGCCCGCCGGGATAGATGGCACACAATCATGAATTCGCATGTCAGAGACCTCTAACACCAAACAATCTTGTGAATTAATGACAACCACATTTTTTCTGCAAGGTAAACTTATGAAAAAAAAATGCAGTCAGGAACATTAGAAAAATAAATGCCGAAAGAATGAGGAAAAATTAAAGGGGCCAGAGCATGAAAACTTAGGAAAATAAAGGCCACCAGGGAATAAAGTTTTACACACATGCCTTTATGAAATTTTAGGTGGCCTAAAAAGTAACATGAAATTAGAATAGGGCTAGGGCACACTTAGGGTTTTCACTATTCAACGGCTAGTTTTTGAATTTCAAACAAGGGTTTTAGCCAGGAAACAGGGAAAAACAAGCTGCAGAGAGTGGAAGAAAAATGGGAGGGCCATGAAATTTTGTAGGTGCCAATAGTGGCTCTATCTGAGGATGTTGAAACATAAGTTTTAACAAGAACCAAAGGACTCTAGGATGCAGAAGAAAAACCACTTCTAACCTAAAACAGGGAAAGAAACACACAACTAGAAAGGAAACCGACCTGCATAGAAAATTTACAAAGTATTTACACATGCATGATAATAAAAAACTTAACTAAAAAAGGGTTTCAAGAACTGCCCATGCACTGGCAATTCAAAAACTTCACCATCCATGTTCTTCAGCAAGTAGGAATCCTTCCCAAAACTATCATGAATCACAAAAGGACCAAGCCACAATGATTCAAATTTCTTATGCTTCCCTTTATCTTCTGCCTTCACATTCCATTGAAGTACCAAATCATCAACCTTGAATTTTCTAGTAGTTGCTCTTTTGTCAAATAAGTACTTCATCTTCTGTTGCAACTTGATATTACTCTTTTGAATCTCTTTTCTCTATTCATCTAACTCAGTCAGCTACATAATTCTATTCTGCATTGGCTCTGTGACATCCCACTCTTCATCCTGAATAAACTAGTAAACTAGAATTAGGTTATTTATAGGTAGCCTTGACTGCAAACCATATACAAGCTCAAAGGGAGACTTCCCAGTGGCTCTTTTCACTGTAATCCTATCTGCCCATAAAGCCAATCTCAACTTTGAATGCCAAGCTCTCTTATTCTTTTCAAGTGTTTTCTTCAAGATTGTCAGGATGCTTTTATTGCTAGACTCAGCCTATTCGTTTGCCTGAGGGTGATAAGGAGATGAGTAGGAAGTGATGATTCCATTATCATTGCAAAACTCCTTGAACTCATCTGATCTGAAACACATTGCATTATCTGTAATCAACTTCATAGGAACACCAAATCTGGTCAAAATATTGTCAAGTAGGAAATCAATCACCACTTTACTTGTTGCCCTCTTTGTAGGAATAGCCTCTATCCATTTTGTGAAATAGTCAGTTGCAACAAGTATATAACTATGTCCTCCACTAGATTTCTCTACAAACTCACCTATGAAATCCAAGCCCCACATGGCAAATGGTGCTTCGACAACTATTGGGTTTAATGACAATGCTCCTGAGTACTTTAATTTTGAAGCAAACCTTTGACAAGTGTCACATTTCCTGACATACTGAAATGAATCATTAAACAATGTAGGCCAATAATAACCTACCCTTAAAACCTTGTGAGCAGTAGTCCTTGCTAAAAAATGACCTCCACAAACACCAGCATGCATTTCATTTAAAACCTTCTCTACCTGATATCTGTCAAGACAAAACAACAAGACTCCATCTCTATTCTTCCAATACAAGTCCCCTTGTATCAATGTATACTTCTGAGCTTGCAATTTCAAGGACCTCTTTTGATTATCTGTCATATAGTCTGGGCATCTAGCATTCTTTATGATATAGACAATATCAACATACTCTAGTTGCAACTCAATACTTGTGATTGTCATATCTGGAGTTCCTTTATTATTTACCTGGACTAAGTCCATATTTTCTTCAATCATCAATTTTTCCAAACCTTGTCCTCTTACCAACTTGGTAATATGGATTTCCAAATTGAATTATTGAATTCTAGTAATCCACTTGCATCTCTTACCAGTGACTTCAGATTGAGTAAGAACATCCTTTACTACTGAATGTGGGACATATGCAACAACCTTTGCACACACTAGATAAGGCCTAAAAGATTTGACTGCTTTTACCAATGCATATGCCTGCTTCTCCATCATCTCATAATTCAATTCAGTAGCCTGCAAGGATTTGCTGAAAAATGCAATTGGATGTTCAAAACCCTCATTGTCCTTTTGCAATAGAACAATAGCAATGGTGTGAAATGATGCAAAAGAAAATAATGAGAAATGCTTGGTATAGTCAGGAGACCTAAGCATAGGTGCTTGTTGGACTACATCCTTAATTTTCTCAAATGCAGCCTGAGCCTCTGCAGTCCATTGAAACTTCACATCCCTTTTCAACAACTTTACTATAGGCTTGACAACTTCAACAAAATTTGCAATGAATCTCCTAACAAAATTTATCTTCCCTAGAAAGGACTGCACCCCCTTGAGATTTTTTGGTGCAGACACTTTCCTAATTGCTTCAACTCTCTCTGGATCAATTCTTATTCCATCTTTTGATACAATGTGTCCTAGAAGCTTTCCCTCTTTGACTGCAAAGTTACATTTTTTAGGATTCAGGGACACACCATACTCCAAAGCTTTGACAAAAATCTTTTCTAGGTGTGAAAAATGATCATGAGCCTTCTTGGAATAAGCAATTAAGTCATCCTGATACACAACCATAAACAGGTCTATGTACTCTTTGAAAGCAACATCCATGGCTCTTTGGAAAGTTGCTCCAGCATTTCTGAGACCAAATGGCATTTTGACATACGCATAAGTTCCCCAAGGTGTTGTGAATGTAGTTTTGAATTGTTTAGATTCCTTCACCAGCACCTGGTTATATCCAGAAAAGCCATCCATCATAGACAATAACTCACAACCAATGACCTTGTGCAACATTGCCTCCATGTTAGGCAGTGAATAATTATCTTTCAATGATGCAACATTCAAATTTCTAAAGTCCACACACAACCTAATGTCACCATTCTTCTTTCTAACTGGGACTAAATTAGATACCCAATTTGAATGCCTCATAGGTTGAATTATTCCTGCATCACTCAACTTGACAAGCTCATGTTGCATCTTAGGAGCCAGCAATGGATTAATGGGCCTTTGCTTTTGTCTGAATGGTTTGACATCTTGCTTTAATGGGATTTCATGTTGGAAAAGGTCCTCTCTATAGGCTTTTAGGTCATCATAAGACCATGCAAACACGTTCTTGTACCTCCTCAACATCTTTATCAAATTATCTTTCAATTGAGGGGTTAATCCTTTTCCAATATAGACCATTTGAGGAGCACTATGTGATCCCAAATTCACTTCTTCTAGATCTTCTACATTAGCATTACTTATTCTTAACATATGATCATTTTGGCTGCTATATAGTGCTTTTAACTTAGTTAAGCCTTTAGGAATACTATTTGAACTCAACTGGATCACCTCATTTCCCATGACCATGTCCTTGCCTTCAATTTCTTCAACCAAAGTGTTGTAGTCTATAGGTTGATTCTCATACATATCAAGACAATGAATAAATCTCAGGATGTCATGATCATCCTCAAAGACCTAACAATTGTAAATGTTGTCTGCAACAACTGGTCTACTTTTTACTTCAAGAATTGATACTCCAAACAAGGTTGAATCATCCCTCTTTAGAGCAACATTGGCCAAAAAATCAGCCATTATGTTACTTGATCTTTCTACCCAACATATATTGAAAGCATCAAACATTTCAATCTAATCCCATATTACATGTTTATACAATTTCAATCTATAATTCTTGACAGCATATTTGGATCAAACTTGTGCTACCACAAGTTTAGAATCACCAAAAACCTTTAAACACTTTATTCCATGTTTGATAGCAATATTCAATCCCAAAGACAATGCTTCATATTCAGCAGTATTGTTTGTGCATTGAAAATTCAATGAGAATGAATACTTAAAAGTAGTACCTGATGGAGATATGAATAGGACTCTAGCTCCTAAACCCTCTTTTGAGCATGCTCCATCAAAATACATCTGCCCTAGTCCATCTTGTTGTTCCTTTAATTCTGCAACCAGTGGATCTACCTCTTCCACTGGTGGGATAACTTCCTCTAACTTGAAATTCTCCATGTCAACATCCACACAACAATTTAAATGATCATCATTTATTTCAATCATATGTGGAGTTCTACCTTCTCTAGATACTTTCACATTGTCACCATCAATATTGAAAGTTGCAAAGGACAAATCACACTAGATACTACCTCCCATCTGAGCACTCCACTTCCTTGACAACAACATTCCATAATGAGGAGGAATATCTACCACTAGAACACTCATTGTTAGCAACTTGTCAGGGAAAGCTGTCAACCTATAAGGAAGTGCTTTCATAGTACCAATGACAGGGACCTCTCTTGAATCCACAACCTGACATCTACCATGAGGTGTATCTACTTTCAGACCCAAGGATCTCATTATTTCTGTAGGCATAACCGTATTAGAGGCTCCTGAATCAATCATGTAATTTCTTAACAACTTTCCATTCACTATTAAGGACAAAAAGAAAGGATTAATTGTTCCTGACACAGCATTTGCAGCATTAGCATCCAAATAAATTTGAGGGATCTCAGAGATGATCTCCCCACACTGGTTCTCAATTGAATCACCTCCTGTAGCTATTTCATTAGCCTTGGTGGAACTTTGGGTATCAAAAGAAAAGGCTCCTTTTACCCAACTCAAAGCCTTAACTTTATGCTCCTCTATCCTCATCATTTCTAATAAGGGGACCCTGACAGTGATTTGTGACAACAATTTGCTCATGTCAATGGGAACATACTTGGGATCAACAACATCCTGCCCAATGGCAGTGACCTCTTTATCTTCTCCATGCGTAACCACATTGGGACTATCTTTGTTCTGACCCTTTTCTTTCTTTTGCAAAGGAGAAACAACATCCACAAGAGGTTTAGCTTTTACCTTGTAAGCCACAATTGGCTTTGTGAAGTTGATATTTTTCTTCAACTTGGTCTTGTCAGTAGTCTCAGTACCCTTTTGCTTATTTTGGGCTTGCTTTTCATCCCTTTCTGTTTTCTTGATGAAAATTCCAGCAGGCCTGACACTTTGACCACTTACCACCCTATTTCTCAAATTATAGTTTCTTTTAACCTGGGACACCATGTCTGCTATGATTTGTGCAATCTCTTCATCAGAAGGTCTTCTCAACATTACTGACCCATCACTTCTCAAAGTATTGCACTGAACTACATCAAGGTGATTATCTTCTTCATCAGAAAACACTTGCTAATGGTAAACCTCATTCTTGACTTGGGAACTCCCAACATCTTGATCTTCATCTTCCTCTATAGAGTCTAACTCATCATGCATGTATGAAGAAGTCATACCACACCCTTGATCATCATAAGTATCATCATTGTTGTTGCCTTGATCTCCATCTGCAGAAACACTTTGAGCAATAGCACAGTAGTAGGGATCATAAGGTGATTGGCAAACAATACACCATGGAACATCATCATTCATATTCACTATATTTTTGTGTAAAGGGTCAAGGGTCTTGTCATTTGGTTTATCCTTTCTTTCAAGAAGTATAGGTTTTCCATCCTTCCATTGAGTATTATAGGGATAGTTCTTCATTCTTGGCAACTTATTAAAGTTATTGAAGGATGGCCTATTATTTTCTTGCACTCTACTATTTCTTGCTTCACCAGGCTTTAAATCCTTTATTGCTTTCAAGATTTGCTTCAAACTATCATCATCTTTTGGTTTTGCATCAAGTTTCCCTGGCTCTCTTCTATTTGAAACTGATGGCTGACAATATTCTCTCCTCCGCAGTTTCCCCAATATCCTTCTATTGCTCTCTATATTAATAGCCAATTTATAAGCCTCTGTAAGATTCCTAGGATTCTTATCTCTCAAAAGATATCCCATCTTTGAATCAAAAGCATTTAGGTATGTAACAAGACATACTCTATCATCCAATCTGATAACTTGCAACAATTTATGCATAGCTTTCTGAAATCTAACATTGAATTCAACAACACCCTCATTTGAATTTTTCTTGATGTTGTTAAACTCATTAAGCATGAAGCCTTCATTGGTTTTATCACCATACTGTTCCTTGAAAGACTGCCTAAACTGATTCCATGAACATATGCTAGCATGGGGTAAATTTCTAAACCAATCTCTAGCATCTTCAGTCAGAGACTGAACAAAAAGCTTCATGATCACATCATCAGGCTCAATATTTTAGTCATCTATTACATCAATGAAACTTTTCAAATGCTCTTCACAAGTAACTACATTGCTTCTGATGAATTTTGGGAGCTTTTTACTAATTTCATCAGGGATGGGATTTGGATAACCAGGAATCCCAATAAAAACCAATTGCTTATGCCTCTCATGAATGGGACCTACTTGAGATGGGCCACCACCTAAAGATGCAGATGTTTGAGTATTAGAAACATTAGGAGTCTTAGGCATACCTGAAGTGTTGGCAGTGTTTGACACATTTGCTCCTTGTGCTTGAGAAGTGGAAAGGGTATTAGCATGTCCAAAAGATTGCCTAAGGAAGTCAATCTTCTCTTCATTTCCACAACAATGGCTTCAAGCTCTGCCTTTTCTAACTCCTTGGCCAACAATTCTTGTTTTCTTTTTGCTTCTTCCAAGTTAGCCTCTAATCTTGCTGCTTGATCCATGGACTTCTTTGCATGATTTGGTTCATTTATTGAAACTCCCATAGCCCTTTGTTTACCTTTATCCCTAGGATTTCTTGTCTCATAGGTCTTATGGACAATAGGCAAATCTTTTGCTTGTTTTGTCACATGATCCTAATTTATGGCCTCAAGATCTAACAATTGTCTCTTCAATTGCTTAGCTCTAATCATAGCATGTCTGATCTTTTCCTCTTTTTCCTTGTCTCTTTTTTGTCTCAAATGGATTTGTTCTTGGACTCTCCTCTCCAACTCATAGATCTCTTCAAAAATTTCTTCTAATTCAGGGAGAGTAGTCTCAGATTTAGCATCCCCTACTTGAACCTCATCTTCATATTGGTTCAGACCCAAATCAACAGCCTCCTCATATTTAGAGGCATTTCCTTCTTGATTCATTTGCATAGACTAGATTTGTTCCTCTTGTCTTGTATCTTCTCTATGTTTCTGAGCTTGAAACATATTTCTATTCCTTCTTCCTCTCTTTGCCTGACCGGGCCTAGAAGTACTTGGAATACCTTCTCCTAATCTATCCTTAGGAAGCTTATTTCTTTGAGACCTAGTACCTCTGTAACTCATCTTGTGAATGATTCCTGACCAATACTACTGCAGATTGTTAGAGTTGCCACCCAAAATTTGGGAATTCTTCTTTAAAATGTAGACACCAATGGTAACCAGCTGGTTTGTATAGGGTAGGAGCCCTGGCTCAACTAAACCCTACACCTTTAGCAAAATATTTCTTACAACTCCCCAGCGGAGTCGCCAGTCTGTTAGGGATTTTTCTTGTGGGTCAAACTTGGCAAGGACATTGGCTTGATTCTTAGTAAATAAGTTTCCAAGTTTGCAAGAAAAGCCTAATTGATGAGGATTGGATAAGATCCTCCTTCTACTTTGAGCTCCATAGGACTCAGGTGGGTATTGCATACAAATAGGTTACTATCTTTCAAGTAAACTATGGAATGGTGGATTAGGTCTTCATTGTCATGCTATTGAGTTTCATAGAGGTACTTTATAGAAGATGATCCTGAAGACAGCTAAGAACAACCTATTGCAGGATGTGGCTAATGAAACTCCTGGTATGATAACATGAACAATGGCATAAGGGTGATGATTCCTTCTTCTTTTTATGAGTGAAACTCAAGGAAGGCTAACATTTGATTCACTCTTCAAGGAATCAAAACTATGGACTGTAAAACATCAGGGACAGTCCTATTTTTTAGGTACATGAACATGAAATGAAATGGTATTGATAGTGATGAATTTTGTGTTTGATGACTAAAAGGTGTTTGGATAGCAAAGATCAGATTAGTGCATAATCCTTTGGGAAAAGAGACTAACATAAATCAATAGAGGAATTTCTAGGAAACACAGTGAGATGCCTTACAAACCACATACAATTTGGATAGAGTGCCTTGCAAACTATCTTCTCAATCTAAGTTCACTACCATCAAGATCTTCCACAGATGCATTTATTCTCTGAATTTTCACATAAGAATTTAATTCTTTCCTTGAAAGAAACTCATGCAACAATTAGATAGTTGCCTTACAACCAGTATGTTCCAAATGCCTTACAAATAGAGACATACAAGAATAAACACAAAGCAAAGAGATAATAACAAAACCAAGGTAGAAATTGTAATGTATTTCATGGAAGTGTATCAATACATACAAGTAAACTCTTTACTGAAAATCATAGAATCAATAATCTGCTCTGCAAAGCTTGTATTATCAGCATTCAACCATCAAGAATATGGAACTAGAGAAAAGAATCCCTTGGATTACCAAAAACTGGAACCAGGAACCAAAAATATGGGAAAACCAAAAAGCTAGGAGACCCAAAAAGTTTCGGAACCATTACAAAATCAGGACTTTTACTACTTATACCACTAGCTATCTTGGAATCCCAAACAGTTTAGGATGCAACAAGCTTCAGATAGCTAGGGTAGGGTTTCACCCATTAAACCAACCAATAAATGATCATAAATTTATTACAAGGGAAGAAACCCAAGCAACTAGGAGAAAATAGATCCTGAACAAATCCTCAATCATGATAATCCCACTGAGAAGGTATAAAGAACCATAAAAATGTCCAAAATGTCAACCCTTTTGGCCACCTACAACACACCTCAAGCACAAAAAACATGATACAATCCCCTGCAAACAATCATGGCACACCCTGGACCACACTGCGATGGCAAACAAATCATCTCCTACCAGTTCCAATCGCTTCCGCATTCAATTTTGGTCCTTTTGGTCGCAAGAAACCCTCAGAAAATTTGAATTTGAACTTCAATGGCTACTTCATGGCTCTAGCAGCAAATCGGCAGCCCGCATTTAAATCTAGATCAACTTTATATCACGGCCGTTAGATCTCACCCCTTCGTGGTCTTTTAAGTTCTTAACTCAACTGCTAGCCTGGGTTCACCTTTTAGTGACTACGCGACAAGGCTTTTCCTCATTCACAGAATGAAATCTTAACTCATGTTTAACCTCAGCGAATCAGTGAACATAGGAAAACACTTAACCTTGGTCTCTTATTTGGAAAACTAGCGACAAAAGGTTTTTGCCAGTTCACAGAACATTTTATGTCATCGCTAAAACTTTTAGCAACCACGCAGCCTTCCTTCGCTGAATCGCCAATCATTTTGGAGAACTGCCATATTATTCCGTGAATGAGTGAAAGGCAATAAAATTCATCAGGCTGCTAACCTATTTTATCTAGACCGCTAGACCTTAGACCCCACCTGGGCCCACTTTATGCCACTTATCACCATGTTATTTGTTGTAACTACCCTATCATCATTGACATAGGACCCACATGCCAAAGCCTTTGCAAATGGATGACAGGCATAAGATCTTATGCCTCTGACACAATCGATGAGAACTTACACCAACTGTAGATTCTATCCCCGTCATTGACTTCTCTAACAACGGCCCCACCTAGTGGCATTCCTCATCATCCTTCAGCTCAACCATTAAGAACATGACACCTCAGTGACACATGGCAATCGGTCCCACCGGCCTCAACTAACCTTAACCTTCTACCAATTTGGCGAACACGCGACCAAAGAAACACTCGCCCATTCGCTAGAACTTTGAGGGCACCGCTAAATTATTCGGCTACTACGTGAACACTGTTCGCCAAATCGCTAAGTCAAAAGACCTTCTGCCAAAACATCATGCGAACCATCGAACAAAGCATATGTTTGTCGGAACTGCCAAAAAGACTGACAAACCTACTGGACCCACATCAAGAAGATCAACGACCGTCTTATTTTCACATAGGCATTCAAGATTCCATCAGATTACACGCTCACTATTAGATCGAGAATCTTACGTTGGCCTGACAACCCTCTAACACTGGATCAGATTAATGCCCGTCTGATAATCTCATGTGTCTGACATATTCTTTAAGAACTTGCGCCCGTCATCGATCCACTGACAAGGTCAGGTCCCTTTGACACGTCGAAAACCAGGTCCCACTGACAATCTCCACCTCATTAATACATGGACCAATCACAGCTTGCCATTTGTGCATACGTGTCACTTAGGACCCACAATCTTCTACCATCACATCAGATGGTTGTCATTAAGGTGTTACATTAAAACCCATGCATCTTCCATCAATGGTATAGCGACAATCATTGATTCTACTCACTCGTTAACCAAGTCAACAAGGAAGGAAGACAGGGCCCACTGGGACAGATGGCACACAGTCGTGAATTCTCATGTCAGAGACCTCTGACACCAAAAAGTCTTGCAAATTAATGACAACCACATTTTTTCTGCAAGGTAACCTTAGGAAAAAAAAATGCGGTCGGGAACATTAGGAAAATAAATGCTAAAAGACTTAGAAAAAATTAAAGGGGCTGGCGCATGAAAACTTAGGAAAATAAAGGCTGCTAGGGAATAAAATTTTACGCACATGCCTTTATGAAATTTTAAGTGGCTCGAAAAGTAACATGAAATTAGAACAGGGCTAGGGGACACTTAGGGTTTTCACTATTCAACGGCTAGTTTTTGAATTTCAAACAAGGGTTTTAGCCAGGAAACAGGGAAAAACAAGCTGCAAAGACCAAAAGAAAAATGGGAGGGCCATGAAATTTTGCAGGTGCCAACATGAGGTTTAGATACACTTTGAGTGTTGGTAGCCTCTTGTTGTTTAGCTGTGTAGATAGCATTGGAGAGGTGGAAAGCAGGCTCTTTAGCTTTAGGAACATCCACACCCCATCGTTGAGAACATATTTGTTTTTGTTCTAGGGTTTTATTTTGTCCTTTCTATTATCTCTGGTATCTTTATTGATGACAATATCCCCTTTCCTTATGGCAACATCCTCAATACGGTATGCACTTTCAACCATGTCGTTGAAATTGGAAAATAGTTGTTTCCTTATATCGTAATATAATTCAGGTACAAGAGTGTTGACAAAGATGTCAATCTTTTCTCTCTCGGGTAGTTGATGGGGATATCTAGAATATAATGACCTCCAACGTTGCAAGTAGGTAGCGAATGGTTCACCTTGATTTTTCTTGAGAGCACCTAGATCTATCATGGTAATAGGCTGCTGAATGTTGTACAAATAATGTTGAGTGAAACACCTAGCCAACTCATCAAAGGTCTTAAGAGGGGGTGTCAATTTTGTGAACCATTCTAGAGCTTGTCCTCTTAAACTCCTAGGGAACAATCATAGTAGAAATGTGTCCTCTTGAAGGAAGTCCATGCTAAGAGTGTAAAAATTACACACATGGTCATGGGGATCACCATTTCCATCATACTTATCATATTTGGGAACCTCAATATCCTTAGGAAATGGGACCATGTATAGACTCCTATCAAAGGGAAGAGCACAAATAGATTCTATGAAAGAGACCTTTGGAGGTTTCATTTCTATTGCAAGTTGAGCAAGACGTTGGTTCATTCATTGTAATTCATCTCTAAGGATTTCATAATCGGTTGGCACTCTTTCTTGAATGATTTGGCAGACATCATAACCAGGAGGGAGCTTGTATCCTCTATAAGTCATGTATTGAAAGTATTGATCTCCATTACGCTCTAAAAGTTTATACATCAAATGTTGGGCAGCCTCATTTTGCACAAACCTCATAAGTTCTTCACTAGAAACATCATCATCAGCCTCTTCCTCATGATGAGAGGGAGGAGGTATAGGAGGTGAAGAAGGTGTGGCAAAAGTCTATCTTAGAGGGGACCTCAGTGGCGTATTGTTACCATGATTTCCATTAATACCAAAAGGAGTTCTATTTTCATAACCACTAGTCTCAGGTTGATCGTGAGACATTCCTCTTGAAGCCATGTGCCTAGAAGCATCCATTATGTTTTTATTATGCTCTTTATCTAAGCGTGCTTGGTTGTCTCTATGCTCAAAGTGTTCTTGCAAATGATGATATTTCTATTGTTCAGTCATGGTAAGTGAGACACTATCCGTGCATTTGGGGGTCTTGAATATAGAAAAAAGGAAGCCTCCTTTATACCATGGGGTGACCTTGGGATCCTTGGAATCCTCAGATTTGTCTAGGCTAGAACTATCGTCACTAACTGGCACTCATGAGCGTCTTGTAGGAGAGGGTAACTACATATAGTTGAATGAAGGGTGACTCCCTTGCTCACATTGAAACTGAGTTGTAACCAGCATGAAAAGAAATGTTGTTTAACTAATAGAATAAGGCAAAGTTTCTTAGATTTTGAGATGAGAAAAGCCAATAAAGATCACTTGTCGAGATAGCACAATAGAGATGGCTTGTCAAAGGTGCTCAAGAATTTACAATAGTCAATTGACTCAAGCTGAGATATGAGCAAGAAGCTCAATTAGAAAATAGCTAGAGAGGTAACCGTAGTGTGACAAGTGATTGAAAGTAGCATTTGATAGGCTCAAATCCAATAGTTTTAACTCATCTTTCTCAGTCTAGAACAAACTTAAACATGCAAATAATAGGCTAGATTCAGGTAAGAATAGGAAAGGACACTCTGCAACAAACTAAGATTCAAATTTGATAGCTTTGGATTGTAGACAGCAGTAAGACAACAAAATGATTATGTGCGATAGTTCGTAGGATAGCAGGACAATACAATTTGGCCAGACAATATTTTGCACACAGCAGTGCGATAGTAACCAAGTAGTTGATGTGATAGAATGTATAACTTTTGGATGATACAAGGTCAGCAGCAAAGTATCACATGATAATACTCATGCATGTGGTACGATAATTGTTCAGTATCACACGATGTTTAACTAGTGAATGTGTAAAACCCAATTTTGAAGGTAATGTGATCAAAGTTGCAGTTTGATAAGTTCAATTTCTCAGTTTGGAATGTAGTAACAGTAGAAAATAGATAGGTTTGCAAACAGTGAGGGATCAAACGTGTCATAAAACACTTGAACAAGGGCAAAAGCAACCTTGTCAAGACATGCAATTGGGATATCAAAACAAAAACTCCTATGAACACTACCATGATGTTGGATGTTTAAGAATGTTTACACGGGTAGATCATAGCGAAGACAATTCAAGCACTTGCTAACCTAGAAAGACAAAGGCTCAATACTCAACAACTTAGCCCACACTTGATGTCCCATTGCCTCACACAAAGTGGTTGCCCACAATAGATATTGGCTTTGTCATGGAAGTGTTAATGACACCACCAAAGGAACACAAATGGTGAGTGTAAAATCTTGGGGTGATCCAAGTAGCCCACTAGGATCGATCCTTGCACCAAGATGTTGAGCGAAAAAATTGGGTAGCTTCTATCTAAGGTTCATAATAAGGGCTTTCGTTCGCAATACCCCTCTTGCTCCCTAAAGGGACTCCTTACCTTGCGGCAAGTAACAGACCTCGCGGCTACAAGAGTACCTTAAGCATTCTTGTTTAGCATTTTTCTCATGGTCACCATCCCACAAGTACTCATACTAAGCAAAGACAAGTATTACGTCTATAAAGGTTTTGTGTCCTTGATAGCCTTGAGTTTATAGTGGGTTAGAATAGTTGGGTATTAGCTTGTCCCCACTTGGGTCGTTACTCTTGATTGCTCAAGAGCAGGCCCTCTAAAGGATTCTAGACTAAACAAGAAGTGGATCAACCTTTGAAAGTCAAGATTTCTGGTTCACCATAAGGGTGAAGAGCATACTCTCCTATCTCAAAAGCCTTTCCCAAACACGCCAAGCAATGTTCAATTAACCCTCTTGCTTTCAAAATCTAGAGGTGAGTCATGATTTTTGATTCACCACAAGGATGAAGAGCATACTTTCCTACCACCAAAAGACTTTAATGACAAGATATTAAGTGCCTAAGAAAATGAGCTAGTATAATGTTGCACTTAAAAATGAAAAGAAAGAACAAGCACTTGGTTGTTTGGTTTTTATGCTTTGGGTAGCCCTGCAAGAAAGATTAGTAGCCCTTGTGCATTTGAAGCTTTGACATGCGTTCTTTTAGCAAACTATGTAAGCAATTAGGGCACACCTACAAGCACAACTCATTAGGCCCACAAGGGTTAGTACAAAAAAACCAGGTATAATCTACAAATAAATCTCTGTCCTAACACAGAAAATAAAAAACCAGAAAGTAGAAAACCCAAATCATGCAAAAAAAAAGAACCGAAAATAATCACTTTCAGGCCCGGGTGATAGTTTCCACCAGCAGAGGTTCGCACGATACTTTGCAATATAGGGGTGCAATACTTCTATTCTAAGCGACACTTCGCACTACCCCAGGCGACATAATGTTATATAGCTAGGCGATAGAGTTCTGTATGGACATACACTACTTTTCACTGGAAAAGTATCATGCAGATATGTAAGGAACTATTGTATGACACTGTGAAAATGTCATATGATACTTTGTCAGAAAATACAAAAAAAATAGTCGAACCAGCAAGATAAAAGTGACAAAAATGTAGCAGAAATGCAAGAAAAGAAAGGCAAAACAAAGTTGTTCTGCCCCACGGTGGGTGCCAAAAATGTACACTCAAAATGTGCACTTCTCTAAGCCATTGATTCCAAGGGCATCCATGGATTGGAAACCTTGAAAAGCGACCTAGAGCTCCCTAGGCATGGAGTGCAAGGGTGTTTAGAGGGCTCTCAGCTAGAGCTATTAAGCATGCAACCTTGCTAGTAAACCATGCAATGGGAGATTCAAAGAGACAGGGGAAAGAATGCCAATATATTCAAGAATCACAATGAAAAAATGCAATGCAAACTATGCTAGAATGAGAATGCAAGAATGCAACTAAACTATGGAAAGGAGAGTGTTACAAGCCATTACTAGTTAAACTATGTGAACTAAGCTAAATCAAGAAAGGAAACTAAGCTAAGAATGCCATGAGAACTAAGCTACAATGCAAATATGAGGACTAAAATGCAACAGTTCTTCAAAAGCTCCAATGGCACCAAGAAAATATATAGCATAATATTAGTATTAAGAATGGGGATCCTAGAATGAGAAGAGAGCTCTCCTTTTAAAGATAAATGGACCATAGAGATTAAGAGGCAAAAGATTTGATCAAGGGTGGAGTTTGAAAGTGGGAGAAATCCTTGTGCACAAGTCTCCTCCAATGAGAAAGAAGTGTTGACTTTTGTGCCCCATGTGAGACAAAAGGCCTTTTCTTCTTATTTATTAAATAGGAATAATACTTTATTTGTGCAACTTAGGATAAAAGGTAAGTGGGGGATTTTTATTTAATAAAAGGAGACGAAATTCCTTTTAATTAAATATAGACTTAGGATAAAATGGTTAATCCATAGAATAAAATTGAATAAATGATAAAATTAGGATTTGATCAAGAATAAGCAATTGATAAATTTAGCAAATAATGCTAGAAAGGGGCTAATAGTCCAGATGACCATTTTTGGGTGATTACACCTAGGACTTCTGAAAGTATAATAAATAAGTAAGGTTAGAATGGGTCACCTTGTCTAATTCTCCTTTTCACACCAAAGAACCCCTTGAGGAATCCATTGACTAAAACTAAGAATCAGACAGTGTACACGCATTCCCTTATAAGGTTGAGTAGTCTCCCACTAAAACCTAATCTTGGATGATCATTGCATAGAAATTCTCATCTAACCCTATCATATGACTTGGAGATATCAAGTTTTAGAACTATACTTGGCATTCGACACTTCCCCATTGAGTGAATAATCTCATGTGGGGACACCACTACATTGAGAATTTGTCTTCTAGGAACAAAATCCTTTTTGTTTTAATTAATGAGCTTGTTTAGAAAAGGTTTGATCCTATTCACCAAAACCTTGGGGAAAATATTATAAATAGTGTTACAAAAAATAATTATTCTAATATAACCCATGTTTTTTTGGCTCTTGGACTTTAGGGATAAGAGAAATGAAAGTGTTATTGATCTATTTTAGTAGTTTCCCTATCTTAAATAAGTCTCTAGTAGCCATGGTAACATCATAGCTCACAATATACTAGAATTCATGGAAGGAAGCAAGTTGAAATCCATTTGAGCTTGGAGATTTATAAGCACCCACAAAAAAGACAATTGTCTTCACTTCCTTTTCAAGAATAGGAGCCAAAATTTGATTGTTGTCCTCCTATCTGATATCATTTGGAAGAAAACATAACAACTGATTCTCTAAAGTGTGAGATCTCAATCCTTCAATATCATTATAAGTCTTCTCAAAATAATGAGAAACCAACTCACCAAGTTGAGAATCTTCATTGATTTCCTAGTTAAGATCATCCATCAAGCCCTTTATAGTATTTTTCTTCTTATGTCTACTAGAAGATCTATGGAAAAAGGGAGAGTTTATGTCCCCTTCTTTAAGCCATTGAACCCTCAATCTTTTCTTCTAGTAGATCTCTTCCTTCCTCAAATTGTATTTTTATTTTAAACTCCAACTTTATACTTCTTCATGTAGAGAATGGGAATAGTCCCCATAATCCATAAGATTTTGTATACTTTCAAGTCTCAAGTTTTTATTTTCCTAGGTGAAGATGTCTCCAAAAGTAGATCTAATCCAAATTTTCACCTACTTTATAATCATTTCTATCTTTTGTGAGACTCTATACATAGTCGACCCTTGGATAGGGATGTTCCACAAGTTCTAGACACAAGCTTTAAAATTTGGGCAAGAGGCCCACATTATCTCATAACAAAAAGGAAGAGAACCACATGGATGTCTATCAATCATGTGTAAGAGGACACGATTATGGTTCAAGGTAGTTCTTAAGATAGCCTTTAGAGTAAAATTTCAACCAATGTCCAACATAACCGAAACTGAGAATATATCTAGTTTTAACTGAATGAGATGACCTCCTTTTTCATTGTTAGGCAAAGTAAAAGGATGACCCATCAATTCTATATCAAAAGACCATCCAATGCTATAGATGAAATCTGACAGATCAATCATGTGATTAGAGTAATCTATTAAGCCTCCCATATTTCTAGAGGGTACCAATGGTGAATTAAAACACTAGAAACTCCATAAAGAGTTAAAGTCACCAAAAATAAAGGATGGAATCTTATCCCAAACTTCCTTTCTCCCAGAGTGGGTGTTAGAAGCATACACATTAAATAGATGCCAAGTACAATTCCCCAAAGTGAGAGTCATATCAAGGAAGTTATGAGAGAATGAAAATACATCCCCATTGATATTATTAGCATTCCACATGGTGGCCACACCCCCTAAGACTACAACAACTTTATTGATAAGGAAATAGGAACATGACAAAATTCTGTCAGTAATATTAAAAAAAATTGAGTATTCATTTTCACTTCATAGAGTAAAAGGATGTCTATTTTTCACTCCATAATATAGTTTTGAAAGCATACTTCTTTTGAGGACTATTTAGTCCTCTCATGTTCCATGGAAGGAACTTCATTTCTTATTTTTTGTGCTAAAATCCAGGGTATTTTGCCTACCACTACCAATTTCACTGACCGTCTCTTTGTGCCTTGACACCCTTACTAAAGGGAAACCTACTTTGTTCTCAGATCCCACATCTACTTTATTAGCTTTGTTTTTCTTTTTATGTGTTAACTATTCTTCTTCCTCTATACTCCTAGGATTACTAGTTGAGGTTTTGGGTGAAAGGTTTTCCTTTTTAGCCTCTAGAGTTACAATTAAAATCTTAGTGACAACACTATCAGTCTCAAAAGAATATGAGGTTTGTCTTGTAGCTGGGCTCAAAGTAGAGGAGACTAATTCTCCCTTGATCTGAATGCCATCCTTCTAGATAAGAACTACATCATGCACCTCAGGTTCGAGGGGGTGACATATAACATTATCCTATAAAGATAAACTAGTTTATTGCTTTTCTTTAATTGGGAGTCCCTTATCCACATTAGAATATTTGGAACTAAAGCCTTGATTGAAAATTGAATTTTTCATTGGTTCTTCCTTCATTTGTCTATCCCTATTCTATACTTCTAAAAAATATGAGCAGAGGGGGGTCGATCATCCATTTTAGGATGAGGGTTTTCCACCTTAAGGGTGGAAAAAATTTCCACTTACTCTAAGGTGCTAATCCTTGGGAGGCTTCTATCCTCATTTAGAATCATTTCTATATTCTGAGCTGAACCAGGTTTTGACATAGGGGGTTGCCAAGAGATTTCATAAGCTCTAACATACCATTAGTGAAGGGATAATCTTCAACCCTCGAGGGATCCCAAACCACTTGAAGATCCTCTATAGCATGTAGAGGTGATGGACATTTATCTTTCAAATTGAGTTCCTTAGCTATAGTAGCTTTGCAATCAACTATTACATAACCTGGCTTGGAACACCTTTGGCAATAGATAGTTGCATTGTCATAAACCAGGGCTTGCATCCATTTTCCTCATTTGGATTGCAAAGTAATAAAGTTTGTAAGAGTCTTATTAATAGAAATATTTACACAAAAATAAGAAAAAATTAACGTAGATTTTTTCTAAGTAACAACAACTGAAGATACGTACTACCCAAATGAGTTCCCCACCCACGTGAAGATTTGCTCATCCTAGAATTTGAGTGGGAGTCCATGAATTTGAACCCAAACTAGAGCCATTTTGTTAAGATCGGTTAGAGGGTCAAAACCCAATTTTCATCTACATAGAGCCAAGTAATGCCTTCCATACACCCACAAAGTTGATAGAATATTTATCAAGTCTTCCTTTTCCGTGAATTTGAAAAAAAAAGGCTTCATGGAATAACACTAGTAGAAATCCTACCCTTCAATTTCCATCTAGCTATCATCCATCTTCGGACCATGTCGATAGTTGGTATGAAGGAAAAAATACTTACCCACCAATGTATTATTCATGGATGAAATGATTCCATCTATAAAGACATTTGATAATTGGATTTCTATTCCTCCCTCTCTTCTAACATATTCTGACATATGATTATTGGCATTATTCCCCCATGACCTATTAACTAGGGTTCCTTTCCAGTTAGTTTTTAAGGAATCATATTTGTCTTTCCCTTCATCTTGACTTCTTGAGGAATCCCCAAAAAACCCATCCAGGACCATAATCAATTCCACATAACCCCCATGCAAATTTTTAGTATTCATAGCAAGGGCTCCATAGGGCACTTCCCTCACAATTGGAGGAGGGTCAAGATGTAGACGACATAGCTCTCCCTAGTGTTAGTGACCATGAAAAAGATGAAATTTGAAAATCGTTGGGCGGGAAGTTACAGAGTGATAACACATAATACTTTGTGTATGATATTCACTTAGAATTGGTTATTTGAACACATGGATCAAAAAATATAAACATAGGTTTTGAGAGTAGATTGAATTATGATTTCAATGGAAATATTTCCTCCTTAAATATTCAAGAATTAGGGCTAGTAATGAATCCTACACCAAGGAGGAGGCAACACATGTAGATGTAGTCATTACTAGTCATTCTCCCTTTTCTAAACTACAATGTGAATTTGTCCCTTTTCACTTAAACTTAAATTTGACTTTACTAGACTGGACAATGATTTTGATCTTTTCCTTAAATTGTTGCACTTTCACTCTTTTTGTAAAGTTGTGAACCTTTATCACACTTTTGGAGTGTTTAAAAACTAGAAAAAAATTGTGAAAATTATAATGTGTCACAATTTGAAAGGTTCACAAAAATTTGAGCTTTTCAACATTGTGAACCTTACATTATTTTCCCTTTTCTTTCTTTCTTTCTTTCTTTCTTTCTTTTCACTTACCCTCTAATCTTTTCGGCTTGTAACATTTGTCTTTCTACAAACATTATTGGTTATTTTCATGGTTTTTAAACTTTAAAACTTTTGATGTCACGAACTTGGTGAACTTCATCCTCATTGTCATATTCTCCCTCCTAACTAGCAAATCTAGAAAAATTTATTGCACTTTTTTCTAGTTCACGAACCTTCAAGATTTGCAACATAATTTCCTTTGCTACACTATCACATATTTTGCTAATTTGCAAACTTCATGAGAAGGGAAACATATTAGTGGAAATCTTTCCCTTAGTATTGTTAAACCTTTCATAAGCTCACAAACTCACCAATTATAAATTATCAAAACCTCGTGATATTTTTTTGCAATTTTTAGTGAACTAATGAACTTACCAAAAAAACTAGTTTGCCAAAATGTAAAATCTTTTATCTTTTTCTTCTTAAGGCCTATGAGTTTGTATTAGAACAACCTTAGCTCCTTAGACATAGGAAATGGTCTATAGTCCACAAAAATAAATCATTTGGAAACGAGACATTGCAATCACTAGTTGATTGAGAGTCTCATTTACTTGACATACACTAGTCCATATATAAGTTATGTTGTGAGTTATCTTTTAAGGTTCATGTAAGAACCAAAGACATGCCAATGGAAAGCAAAAAACTTGAGTATTGAAACGTATTTGTGGTGTAGTGGGGTATGACCTATAATACAAGAAGATGGATCAATTTTTCTCGATAGGATATACAAATGTAGGCAATGTAGGTTTTCTCGATGATAAGAAATCCACTTTAGGGTTTGTACTCTTCCCGAGTTTGAGTCAACATCATGGGAAAGTAAGAAGAAAACTATGGTTGCTAATCTTTTGCATTGAAGCAAAACACTTGCATTGTTGCTAATCCAGAAACTGACACTTACAAGAAGAAAACTATTGTTGCTAATCTTTTGCATTGAAGCAAAACACCATGTCACAAATGTACTTGTTTGAAGAGAGACATGGTTATATCACATATTGACATAAATGAATACCTAAGAAATGACCTAGGATTATATTTTGTAATAATCAAGATATATGAAAACTTGTTTGCAATGCAATACTCAATGAACTTACAAAACAAATTGAGATCTAATATCAATTCATTCATAAACATATTCAAAAATAAATTATTCAACTTCAATTTTATTCTAATCAAGAATAATATATCACTTAAAATTGTAAAGTTAAAAAAAATTCAACATTTCCTAACATATACTTTTGAATAAATAATATTATTAAATAAAATAATTAAAATTAATAATATATTATAATATCTATAATCAATTATGATTATGTTATAATAGACTATAGAATAACAATAACACAATTATTATTAACTATGAAAACATTGATTGCTCATTAACTACATCACATCATTTTTATGTCTTTAAAATTCAACAAACAATACATTTACCTTTAAATTTGGTCTCCAATAAATATTTTAACATGTCATTTTTTTTCTCATTCTCTTTTTACTTTTGATGTTTTTGAATTTCTTTTTATGAGTTAACAAAAGTGAATCTTGCACTCATTTTTCCCATTTGGGAAAAAAAGCAGGGTATGAAAAATGAATGGACGCTTTCACTTTTTTTTTCGATTTAAAAAATAAATTCAGTGTTATTATCTACTTTTCATATTGCATCTGCTAATGAAAGTTATCTTCAGATAATTAATGGAGGGAAAATATCTGACACAAGTTAAAAATCTAAATTACATATCCGAGGGAACATCACGATTCCGCTTTGTATTACCGACCTATCTGGTTTCTTAAATGGAAAACCCAGACAACTGTAAGAGTCTATTGTGGAGTCAATTTTGAAACCACAAAACGCCATATAGGTTAGGTAACAAATTTCACGGAACCCACCGGTACAGCAATCTAGTTTTCACGGTCCAGCTGGGCTTAATATAAAAGGGTGCTGCCTCGAACTCTTGAGAAGACAAGTTTGCACAATGGCGAATAACTTCATGGGCAGATCTGGGTCACTGAACAATGGGTTTCTGAAACCAGATGCTTTTGGGCAGCATATGATTAGTCTGATTTCCAATCTGTGCTTTGCAATGTTTGTGATAGGAGTAATAGTGTTCACAATCTTGGCTGCAACATACCAGCCAGAGGACCCATTTCTCAAAAATTCTGAAGCTGCTTCCGCATTGCTCATCTCCACCTCCAATGCCACTTTCACCGTTGATGAGTCAGTTGTCAAAACAGGGGAAGATTTTGTGGGCACCCAAAGTGAGCAAACTACCCCAGCTCTAACATCCATCACCAAATCGGAAGTTGAAGACGTGGTGGCCACAATAGCAGAAGAGACTCCTAGGTCTTGTGATTCCGGTGATGGCGAGGTAGATTGCTCGAAAGATGAAATCCTGGCTGCTATCATGAAGTACTGCATGGAAACCTTTCAGGATATCCAGTTTTTCAGATTTGGGAGGCCTGTGAGAGGATCTAATGCGAGCTCCTGTGATCTGTCTTGGAGATTCAAGCCTAAAGAGGGCCCTAAGGCCAATGTCATGTATAAGGATTACAGGAGGTTTTACTTGGCTATGTCTCAGCCATTTTGTAATTATACTGTTGTGGGTGCTGGAGAATGGCACTCTGGGAAGAATGTACGACGAAAGAAGCAGAAGAAAGCTGGATTTGAGCCCGATAGGCTGAAGAACTTGCCGGAAGCTGTGCCTGTTGTGGGGGAGACTGTGAATGATTCGCTGCCCCAGGTAAAATCTGAGTCTAGCTTTAGTAAGGGTAAGTATTTGATGTATTCTAGGGGTGGGGATTATTGTAAGCCTATGAGTCAGTATCTGTGGAGTTTTTTGTGTGCTTTGGGGGAGGCCCAGTACTTGAATAGGACTTTTGTTATGGATTTGGAAGTTTGTCTTTCTGGGTCCAATAATCCCGGGCACGGGGATGAGCCGGGCAAGGACTTTAGGTTCTATTTTGATTTTGAGCACTTGAAGGAGTCTGCCAGTGTGATAGATCAGGCCCAGTTCTGGCAGGACTGGAACCAGTGGCAGAAGCAAGATGGGTTGACTTTGACTATGGTGGATGATTTTAAGACCACCCCGGTCATGCTGCAGGAAAAAATGGATACATTGATCTGGAGAAGGTTTGGGGAGGTGGAGCCTGATAACTACTGGTATCGGGTCTGTGAGGGTGAGACTGAGAATGTGATACAGAGGCCATGGCACCTGATCTGGAAGTCTAGGAGGCTAATGGAGATTGTGTCTGCTATTAGTACTAGATTGAATTGGGATTTTGATTCAGTTCATGTTGTCAGGGGGGATAAGGTCCAGAACGCTGATCTGTGGCCTAATCTGGACCATGACACTTCCCCTGATGTGCTTTTGGAGAAGCTTAAGTATAGAGTTGATGAGGGCAGGGATTTGTACATTGCCACAAATGAGGCAGACACTAGTTTCTTCGATCTGCTTCGTAGTAGTTACAAGCTCCATTTTCTGAATGATTTTAGTGACCTATGGGCCGAGAACAGTGAGTGGTACAATGAGACTTTAGCTGCCAGCTGGGATAAACCAGTGGAATTTGATGGATATATGAGGGTAGAGGTTGACACTGAAGTGTTTTACAGAGGTAAGAGGCAGATTGAGACATTTGGTGACCTCACCAAGGATTGCAAAGATGGAGTTGGAACCTGCTCATCTTGAAAAATGCTGATCTTGTGAAGGGGTTCTAGAGCCACCGAATCTTTCTGCTCATTTTGGACTTTTAGGCATCTGAAGGAGTTACAAATCCTTCCTATAAGGTTCTTGCCTATTCATTTTGAATCCATTTCTCCTTTTAGAGAAGAATGCCGGGCATACAATTATATTTCTTCTAGAGGATAGCAAGTGAAGCAGTGTAACCTACTCTTTCTTTTATTTATGTTGTTATTTCTTCATAAGTGATCGGGTTGGCCTCCGAGTCACTCCCGAGTAGAATCTTAATTGACCTTAGTCTTAAGTTGTTTCAACTTCAGGAATTTAATAAATTTTAGTTGGTGGGCTCCTAGATCACCAGTTAGATTTCTTTGCTTGCTTTAGTTCAGAGCGAGGATACAAGAAGTGTAATTGGAGGGCATGCTATATGCTTTGTATTTGTCAATGATGTGATGCTTGGTGCTGATACTAATTAATGGATTTGGAGTTCCCTTGTACAATTATGTAAGTTGAGTTTACTTTTACCATCTCTACACCACTTGGTTTTGAATTGGCATTTGCATTTACAGTGATTTGGAATTTACTTCTAAGCAAATGTCATTTTCAGCATATTGTGGTTATATGATCATCAAGGTGAATTCATCATGCAAAGACATACCATTGACCATAATACAAAAACATAACAGGAACCCTATGCCAACAGGAATCTGTATCACAATGAACAAAATATATGTGCTTTTCGTACGCATGAAGTTCAGTTCATTACATGTTTCACTTCTTTGTGCCATCCAAATGATTGATTCCTTCTTACTACAAGCATTATACTTGCTTGTTAAGTTTCCATTCATCTGTTTTGGTTTTGGTTTTGATTTTGATTTTGATTTTGAGCTGATTAAGGCATTACTTAGTTTGAAATGAACATGTTCTCACGATTTTGTGGTAATCTACTGATTGAAGTGGATATATCATATGAACACATAACTGACCTTAATGTCAACAGTTGATTATACTACAAGCAGGAAACTTGCTTGTTAATTTCCCATTCATCTGTTCTGGTTTTGATTTTGATTTGATGCTGATTTCAGCATTAGTTAGTGTGAAGTGAACAATATTCTCACCATTTTGTGGCAATCTATGTATCATATGAACACATAATGCCGACCCTAGAACAGCAATAGTCGAGTATACCTCAATTTAGTAAATTTCTCCACTGGAGAGACCTCAATATATTAAATTTCTCCACTGGAGAGCGTGAGAAGTTTGGTTGGTTTAGCCCCCTTTCTTTCTTTCATTGATTCCTACTTGCTAGATATATTTACTTGCTTGTTTATTTTCCATCAAGAAAGTTGGTTTTCATTTCAACTTTATGGCCGTTCAGACACACATTCTCACTGTTTTGGGGTGATATTTTCATTAAAGCCGTTTTGTTCTGCCAACACAAAATTTTAATCCCAGTGCAACGAGGGGGATCTGTACCTCAGTAGAGGGAATTTCTGCATTTGGGCGCATATCAAGTTCAGTTCACTTTAGTCGTCTTTTTATGTGCTAGATGGATTCTCACCGTTGGATATATTTTACTTGATCGTAATTTTTTTTTCGAGCATGTTGGATTTGGATTTAGGTTGATTTGGGTGTTGCCAGTAAGTGAACAGTATTCTCACCATCTTGCTTCTCACTTAAGTGGATTCATACATAATATTGACTCAAATGAAACATGGATCCACATGTCAACAGAAAATTGCTGCATTGGTTAAATTTGATTACCAGTTGGATATGCCACTCTTCTTTGTTCTATTCAAGGGATGGACCCCTATTTGCTAAAAATGTTATATACTTGATTATTAGTTTTCCTATCAACCTTGGCTGCCTCAGTGTTTTTTAACTCCATTGTGCTGCTAGTAGTTTTTTAAAGGTTACTTAGGGTTTTTTACGGCATTTCCAGAGCTACTGGAAAAAGATTTAAGGGGTTTTCATGAGCTACTAAATTTGACATTTAGATGATTTGTGGTTCGTTGGCTACATGGATGGTCATTTTGAGGTCAAAGTGAGGGTGAATAATTTGGGCAATAATGAGCTGGAGACCTAAGTGGCAGTTTTATAAATGAATTTTATTAAAATACATTGGTAGCCAAATAATTACTAGCACTGGCGATTGGTATGTTCCAAATTATGTTTTAAATCTTTATCTGCCTTGAGCTTTATTTGCCATAATGTTTTAAGCATTCCCATGTTTAATCTAGATTGCGCGATGAATGGCAGGATGTCGTTTTTTTATGTCTGATTCTGTTCGGGGGTTATCTCTCGCAAGTTTCATTCGTCACCGCAAAATATGGTGGGGTTCCCATGGAAGAAAGTTCTGGAATCCTTAGCAAGAGATTCAAAGTTGTAGAACTGTTGATATGCTTGTAAGAGAAATCTCATCACACAAATTTAGACCAAGAAGATAAATTATATATGTCGTTGCACAAAAGAACAGTAGTTCATGTGAATCAATTCAAATCCCCAGTTGCCAAAGCTACCAAAGAGCTGCTAAACAATAGCTCCGTGGTTTGTGGTGCAATATTCACCTACTTCATCCTTCTTTTTTAAATTGGTTTGGAACAAAAATCTAGACTGCTCTACGAGATCTCATGCTTCACTATATCAACCAAATTATATTTTTCAGTTTCTTATTGAATATACAAGCTCCCAACCAACAGCAAAGACATGTTTTGTTGAGAGAGCATTCTTATTACTATTGCTATTTTATAAATTATATCTTTTCTTCTCTGTGAATATAATCCTCTCTTCACTGTACTGAAGTATATACTAATTACCAACAAAGTCCTATCTTGTTTTTCTGTCTCTGCTGAACTTTTGATGGAACTTCTATGTAAACTGCGGATCTCATGGACCAATTTTCTCTCTAGCAGGTACACGCAGCATGAGAAACGCTTCATCAAATACCCATAACTTAAAAATTGCATTTGTTTATTTTCAGATAAGTTTGTAGTCCAGGTTTAAGGTCAAACTAGAGCATGAGGGAAAACTTTCTCCACACGTCTCTCTTTCTTGATGGAGCATAGTGAAAGGAAGAACCAAAGTTATATTTCATTCCTTTAACAGTGTAAGCAGAAAGAAATTTATCTACAGGGTCGATTGATCTGTGATTTAATCAGCAATATATTCACACAGCAGAAAGCCGTCAATGCTAATATTAATACTATTTGGATATGCTAAACCTCTTTCAATATCTTAATATTGGACATTGTTTGTACCAAAAGTCCGATTTGAAACTATACAGATCTGATAGGGGACAATGACTGCAATACTATCTGCAAGTTGATTCCCAGTGGAAATGAACTGCATTTGTATTACATAAATTCTGTACCTTCCCAGACGAAGTGGCAGTGAACCACAATGTGTCTGGATTACTCGAGCACAACACGATTCTTCACCATGTTTAATACACTCTGATTATTGCAATACATTGTTGTCAGTTTGTCTTGAGGGAACACCCATAGTTGAGGTTAAGGGGCAACACTCCTAGTGTACTCCTTGTCACAGTGCATGGCAGGGTTGAGGGGCAGAGCCTCCACCGCTGGACCCAAATGAAGGTCTTTGAAACCCCACAAATCTTTATGGCACATGGCATTTTCATAATTTTATCACTATGTTTTCTTCAAGCCTGAGTCCTTGTTTCAGTATTTCCAACCAAATTTTCGCTCTCTGGAGAATCAATAGTGAAGCTAAAGAATCTAATATGTCTACTGACGATGGCTATGCAGCTTTTTTCAGTGTTTTGGGTGTGGATGGGTCCCATTAGATTATAGGAAAAATACAGAAAATTGCTGGTTTTTAAAAATTAACTTTGTCGTTTGCAACTCATTCGTTTTTAAAGGGTTTAATATTGTTTGAGACCGTGATGGAAGATCTCCCATTTGCTATTTGTAGTTCAAAAAATTCTATTTCACTTGTGGCAACAGTCCCATCTCGATGCCAAGTTCCTATCGTGGGTTGTTCTCCTTCTTGTAGGTTTGGTGAAGATGCCCTATTGCATTGAGTTTTAAATTACTCTCTAGTGTAGGTTCATGGATACCTTGCTTGTAACTACGGATTAGAGGGGCCCTGATCTACCTATTGATGATTTTGGGGGTTCAAAGTTGTGCCCTTCCTTTGGGGCTTGTTCTCAGAGCATATAAGGCTTTTGTCGTTGATTGTTGGAGGATTTCTGCTAATGTTGTTAATGTTGAAGGTACTCTTTGCCCCTTGAGGGAGAAAATAAAACCCATCCCTTGTGCTAAGTCCTCCCTTCTATCGATTTGTGGCCAAGTGTGGTTGAAAATGAGGACTCCTATTAATGTAGAGGTTTGGTTTGTGGATCCTACATTTTTTGGTCTATTATAATTCTATCGGTTGCTTCTTGAAGGTTAAAGGTTTCACTTCACATGTGGGCATCATACTTTTGCTTGTCTTCTAGTTGACATTGACACCTCTAAGAGTCCTCATGGGGATGCAATTTTGATGCTGTGGGATAGGCCTTGGACTCAATGACTTTGACTATGAGGGTCTCCCTTTTACATGTGGATATTGCTTTGTCATCATTCACCTAGCTATGTATTGTCCCCTCTCTTGGGACAAGGGCACAACTACTTAGTGGAAGAACAACAACAAAGATCACTTGACTTTTCATATCCTTGATTCCCCAATCAATGTCCACCCCGTAAGAAGATGATTCTTCTTAGGAGGATGACTCTTTAGCTTTTGGTGCAACCTTGATGTGCCCTCCTCTTGCTCTTTCAGGTGCCATTGGAGAATTGGTTGCTCTAACTTCTCAACATACTCCTTTGACTTCAGATAAATTTCAAATTTGTCATGTGGCAGAGGGTCACCATTTATCATCACCTTGTCAATCTTTTGCTACTTCTCAACGGGCTCTCTATGGTAGAATCCCCTTGCTTCCTCATGAGGACTTGGGGGATAATATCTCTTGGACTATTATTAGGAAGAAAGGTTTTTCTAAACCTTTATTCCAAACCCAAGCTAGAGTGATGGTTGAGAGGCTAGGTAAAACAAGGTTTGGAATTGTCTAAGTGGGACCTTGGTGTTCCTAGCTTTATCTCTTATTTGTAGTTGTTTTTGGTAGTTTGGTTGTAGTTGTACCTCACTCATTTTTGTCTTGTGGAGTGATTTGATTTGTCCCATTGCTCATGGCATAGTTTTTGTCTCTCTTTTGGATTGGTTGATGTACAAGGGCTTGGAACCTTTCAATCTTGCTTATCACTATAAGAAACATATGGAAAGTTGTAATTTAGGTTCCATGGGTATCACAATCCTTTTGTAATCGATTATCCTTGCCATGCCCCATATTTTAATATGCAAACATAAACACAGACCAACATTTTTTTTTCTCAAAACACTAAAATTCTAATCCATGCAATTCCATTTTCCCCTAATATTCAATTTAATTTGAAATTTCTCAATGGTAATTTTTTTAAATCAATTTATTAACATTATAAATTGATTTCACATTCTCAAATAGGAATGCCGACGCTTTTCCGCTCCTGCTCCGTTTTTTTGAATGGCAAGGTTTTTGGGCCTGGATCTTCCCTTCCCCTCGCTGCTGCAGCTGGGAGGCCCCATGTTGCCGGGAACGGGCTTTGTGTTCCAAGAGGTTCCTCCCCTATTAGTTGCACCCTTGTTGTGGTTGCCGGGAAAGGGCTTCACGATCTTGGGGTTTTGGCCTCTTTGTTGATGACCCCTTTGTTGGTCATTGGGTTTGGGGGCCCTGCTCCGACTACTGCTCCCTTCTCTTCTCCGCCTTTTGATGTGGATGTTATTTCTAATCCACAACACTCTCTTGTGGCTGGGTCTTTTGCCAAGGTTGTTTCCAAGATGAGTGTGCAGGAAAGGATTGAGGGTTTCTTCTGGCAAAGAATCTTTTGTGGCTTAGTTTCCGGTGAGTTGTTCTTTTTCTGTCAAGCTTTCTTCAGAGGCTGAAGGGGATTTGGAGAACAATACTAATATTTTTAAATCTCATGGATTGATTTGCCGTTTTTGGGGCTTCTGGCCTAGCCTCCCCCAACTGTATGGCTGGGTGTCTCGAAGATGGGAACCAATTTTATCTGGTATTGTTCATATTTTTCCTATGGCAAAAGGGTTTTTCATAGCCAAGTTTGATATTGCAAAGGATAGATCTAAGATCATGTGTGAGCATTTCTTTAGTTGGGATGAGGAAAAATTTATGCTTATGGTTAAGCTTTGGCACCCTGACTTCAATCCTTCCTCTGAAGTTTTCAGCAAGATCCCTATTTGGGTTAGGATCCATAACCCCCCGCCCTTCATCTTTGGCATCATTCCATCCTTGAGGAAGTGGGTGAGGCCTTGGGGAATTTTTTGATGTTGGATCATGATTCTTCTAACATTTATCATTCCACTTTTGCTCACATCTTGGTTGATCTTGACACTTCGAAGGGTCTCCCAGCTGAAATCAAAATTGAATCATCCTTTGGATCTTGGATCCAACAACTTGACCACAAAGGTATTCCTTTTAGGTGTTGAAAATATTTTAAGTCTGGTCACATTTTAGCCCAATGTGGATTTGATATTAAGAAGAAATCTTCTCCTTCTTGGTGGAAGGGTGCCTCTACCCATCATTATACAGTCCTGAAAAACTCCTCTCAGCATGAGAAGGAGGTTGTTTCTGATTTAGGCACTCAAGTGTCTATTGTGGCGGTGGATGGCTCGGGCCTTGATTCGCCTCTTGATGTTCCTGTTGGGTCTATTGTGGTGGTGGGTTCTGGACCTGTACGCCCTTCTGCTGGTTCTTCACTGGATGGTGCCAGTCTCCCTACTGGCGGTTCTATGGGTGTTGTTTCGGCTGGCTCTGATGGTGTTTTGGCAAGTGCTGGTTCTGGTTGTGCTGACCCTTTATTAGATATGCCCTTGAATGGGTCTAATGATAGCCCTATGCTGGCTGTTTCGTTGGTCGATTCTATACCACTGCTAGGTGCTGGATCTTCAGTGTTGGAATCGTTGTGCTGGCAGGATGAGGTTGCTAGAGTTGAAGAAGGTTGGAACCTAGTTAAAGGTAAATATTCTAAGAGGTCCTCCTCTTCTTTTGACATGACTCTTCAGTCCCATAAGAAGGGGACAAAATGATAGGTCCTTCATTTTCCGTTGTTGATCCCCAAAGCTTTATCTAATGCAGTAGTGTGGGATTTTTTCTCCGGGCTGTTGGTTTTCAAAGTCTAATCTTGACAACGTTCTTGTATGTATTTTTTGAGATTTCTGACCTCTTGTTCAGGCTAGTCTGTTGTGCTTTGGGTGTTCTTAATGTCTTATCTTTAGTTTTTCCTTGTACAGGGTTTCGGGGCCCCTTCAAAACCTATTTTTACCTTATTAAAAAACATTGTAAATTGATTTCCAAAGTTTATAAAAGAAGAGTTACTCAATGACTAAATAAATTAATTCAATAATTAGGATGACTTAATATATTGTTATAAGCACTCACAACTAAATTTGGCCAATTGAATTATTGATTAGTTTATTCAAGCTCTAAGATTCCTCCCATTTATTTAGTAGCCTAATTTCCCAAGTTGCAATATTCTATGATAAAACATACGAATTTCCTGAAAGAAGAATAATTATTTTTCTTGAATTCATGTTAAAGATATAGTTAGATAAAGCTAACGAAGTCCTAATATTAATCTTTTAAAGTGTCCACTCCTTATTCTTTCGTTCATTCATGTGTTGCAAAAAATATCTTTGGGTTGAAGAAATCAATTTGTTTTTTTATTCTCCTAATATTGGTTTGTTGGAACGAATCTCACAAGTTTGAAGAATATTTCTTATAGATTTAAGAATGGGGTAATGTACAAATTTTATAAAGGTGTTATATTCACAATACATTAATTTATTATACACACACATGTTAAAATGTTTTGCACATCAAAATAATTGAAGGCTGAAATCATGCTAACCACAAATTTAACCTATAATAGGGCAAAAGCCCATGCACCCACTACTAGGGACCCTCATTATATATATATATATATATATATATATATATATATATATATATATATATATATATATATATATATATATATATATATAATGATGTAGGAGCATCTTGGGTCTTTGAGCAATCTTGCATCAACCAAAAATATTTTCTATTTTCTATACCTGTATGTTGTTTGCATTATAGCCTTTGTGGTTGTTGGTTTCATGTAATGCGAAGCTAACACGATGTTGAGGACCTATTCTGGAACCTTCTCTTATGAGCGGATAAGGATTGGATGGATTGTGTCGAAGTTAAAGCTATTTTGCATTGCTGCTGGAGCCGTATTTTCTTGCTTTTCGTGTGCTGATTGTGCGTTGTGTAGCCGTTGATCCTTAATGAATCAACCTTTGCGATCTTGGGGTCTTAAAGATGACCTAAAATACTATCTTCACCTAGGACCGCAAATCCTAATTCATCAAGAGTTGGGAGTTATCACTGTTTTCCTCGGGTATCGATTTTCAGCCAATTTCGTGTGAAACATGGAGTTTTTCGTCTTGCACGGTTCCGTATGATGAAATGGGATCTTGCTAAGTTAGGATTATGTTCTTGGGTCATGTGTGGACCTAAATGTAACTTAGCATCGAGTTTTGTTCATTCTTTCTTTAGTTTTGGTTTACTCTTTTTGGTTGAACCTATAATGTAATTAAATGCTTGATTGGACGACTTGTGGCTTAGCTGGATATATAAGAAGCTTAGGTTGTTTAGTTGGAAGCAGATGGTGATAGTAGAAGAGTAGTAGAAGTAGAAAAGAAGATAATATGCAACCTGAGACTCTGAATTCATAATTATCTTTGTATAAGGCCGAAACCCGGAAGGCCTCACAGTCGGGCATGTTGCCTGATTTATTTTAAGCACACCAGTTTGGTTTCCAATTGCCTTGCCTCATATACATTGTGTTTTCATTGTTCATGTGAATTATATATTGTTTCCGTGTGTAACTCTGAGCAAGGCTTGTTTGTTGGTTCAAATTGAGTCAAATCTGCTTGAATCTACCCTTCCCCTGCGTCAGGTGGTATCAGAGTGATTTCTTTCTTGTGGATTGGATCGTGGAGAACCTTATAGAATTGGTTGTAGGGTGGAAGATCTGAGATTTGACCTATAACTTGCAGAAGGTTACAATCTTACAGGAACCTAATTGTCAAGATGGTTCGTGGTAGAGGAAATGATAATGCTATTATGGATATGTTGAGACAGATTGCAACTAGGCTTGAATATGTAGAGACAACCTAGAGAAGAGGCGCACATCTTGAAGATGTTAGTGGTGAAGAAGATGCAACACCTAATCCTGAACCTGAAATTGAGCAGGATGAGGCAAGACTTTTGAGAGTTTTGTCTAAGGCTAACTCTAGACTTGTGGTTGAAGTTTCTTGCTATGATGGAAGACTTGAGACCGATGCACTTTTGGATTGGATCTCTAAGATGGATAAATACTTTGAGTATGAAGGTACTCTTGATAATAAGAATGTTAAGATAGCAGTCACAAAGTTGAAAGGTCATGCATCTCTTTGGTGGGGTCATTTGCAAACCGAGAGATAGAAGAGGGGAAAAGAAAAGATCAAGACATGGATGAAGATGCTTGGAAAGATGAAGAAGAAATTTCTTCTAGCTAATTACCAAGTTAGTTTCATGAGAAAAATGCAAAATTTGAGACAAAGGGACATGAGTGTGAAAGAATATACTGAGGAATTTTACAAATTGGATATCAGATCTGGACATGTGGATGACGAAGTTGAGAAGGTGGCTAGATACCTGAATGGTCTGAGGACATCAATTCAAAATGAGATCAGATATGTTAAAATGGATAGTGTGGAAGAAGCATACCATTTTGCTTTGAAGGCAGAAGAACGATTGACACAAAGACAGAGAGGAAGAGGTGGCAGATTTCAGAGAAGTAGAGGTAGAAGTTATGGAGAAAGTAGCAAATTTGACAATGCAATACAAGATAAAGGATGGAAAGATGAACTTGCTGGTAGAAGAGGTAACTACTCTAGAGGTAGCTATACTAGTTACTCTAGGAATAACAATAGTGGGAAAAGAGAAGACAAATTTTGGTTTAGAGGTACTTGTTACAAATGTGGTGAAGAAGGACATATAGTCTTTGAATGTACTAACTCTGGAAAGAAGACTAGAGGTAATGGCGGAAACAATTTGGCTTGTGAATAAGTTGAGGAATTATCTAATGAACCTGAACATGGTGAAAACTTGATGCTAAGAAGGATCTTGTGGAATGAAGAAGCTAATGAGGAACCTATTCCAAGGAAAAGTTTGTTCAGAACCAGATGTAAGATCGCTGATAAATGTTGCAAGGTAATCATTGATAGTGGAAGTTCTGATAATTTGGCATCCGAAGAGCTGGTTAACAAGTTGCAGTTGCAGAGATTGATACATCCTAAGCCTTATCATATTGCTTGGATCTAGAAGGAGCATAAACTACTTGTAAGTGAACAATGCCTTGTTAAATTCAAAATTGGGAATTATCATGATGAAGTCATATTGCTTGGATCCAGAAGGAGCATAAACTACTTGTAAGTGAACAATGCCTTGTTAAAATCAAAATTGGGAATTATCATGATGAAGTCTTGTGTGATATTATGCCTATAGATTGTTGTCATATTCTTTTGGGTATACCTTGGCAATATGATAGGAAAGCTTTGCACGATGGTTGATTGAATCAATATACTATTTGGATGGATGGAAAGAAACAAGTATTATTGCCTTTAGTAGAGAAGTTTGATGAAGGTCACTGTACTACAGTCAGAGTATGCTTGGTTGAGGGTAAAAAGTTTGCAAGAGAAATGAAAGAATATAATATTTGTTTTTCTTTAATTCCAAGGAAAATTGAGAAACAAGATGAGTTAGAACATGCACCTGAGGTTAAACCTTTGTTGACTGAATTTCATGACATCATTTCAGATAATGTACCTGATGGTTTGCTTCCTATGAGAAGTATAAGTCACTGCATGGATTTGATACTTGGAGCTAGTTTGCCTAATAAAGCACCACATAGGTTGACACATGATGAAAAGACTAAGTTGAATAGACAAGTGCAATAATTGCCTGAGAGAGGTTTGATTAGGGAAAGTTTGAGTCCTTGTGCAGTACCTACTGTATTAGCACCAAAAAAGAATAGAGAATGGAGAATGTACACTGATTCTAGAGCTATAAACAAGATAATAGTAAAGTACAGATTTCCTTTGCCTTGGATGGATGACATAATGGATAGTTTGAGTGGAGCAAAGTATTTCACAAAGATTTATTTGAAGATTGGTTATCATCAGATTAGGATTACAGAAGGGGATGAATGAAAAACTGCTTTTAAGACCAATGAAGGTTTGTATGAATGGTTGGTTATGCCTTTTGGTCTGACTAATGCACCTAGTACTTTCATGAGGCTGATGAATGAAGTTCTGAAAAGATTCTTGGGTAAGTTTGTGATTGTATATCTTGATGATATTTTGAAATTCAGTAAGAGTAAGGAAGAACATCTTGAACATATCAAACAAGTATTGCAGAGATTGAAGGAAGAAAAGTTGCTGATTAATTTGAAGAAATGTTCATTTATGAAGGAGGAGATTGCGTACTTTGGTTTTGTAATTTCAGCTGATGGATTGAAGATGGACCTTGAGAAAGTGAGAGTTATACTTGATTGGCCTACACCAGAGAATGTTGGGGAGGTAAGATCATTTCATGGATTGGCAAGTTTTTATAGGAAGTTCATCAGAAATTTCAGTTCTATTTGTAATGCTATGACTGAAACTATGAGAGGAGATAAAAGGGATTTCAAATGGACACATGGAGCACAAAAGAGTTTTGAAACATTGAAACAAAGAATTGAAAAGTTGCCTACACTTGCTTTGCATGATTTCAATAAGGTTTTTCAATTTGAATGTGATGCTAGTGGAAGTGCAATAGGATCTATTTTGAGTCAAGAAGGAAGACCTGTAGTTTTCTTTAGTGAAAAGTTGAATGATGCTAAGAGAAAATATTCAGTTTATGACCAAGAATTCTATGCTATTGTTCAAGCTTTGAAGAAATGGAGACATTATTTGATGCCTAAAGATTTTGTGTTGTAGATTGACCATAAAGCTTTGCAGTATTTGGGAAGTCAGAATAAATTGAATCAGAGACATATGAAGTGGGTTGAGTTCTTGCAAAAATTTTCCTTTTCATTGAAGCATAAAAGTGGATAGTCAAATAAAGTTGTTGATGCCTTGAGTTGAAGAAGAAATTTGATGACAGAAATGAGAGTTGAGGTACTTGGTTTTGATGATTTGAAGTGTTTGTATGAAACTGACCTTGATTTTACAAAGCCTTGGAAATCTTGTAAGGAAAAAATAGTGAGTGATAAGTGGACTGATTATTTCATTCAAGAAGACATGTTGTTTAAAGGAGTTCAGTTGTGCATACCTAGAGGATCTATGAGAGAGAATATAATAAAAGAGAAACATAGTGGTGGAATTGCTGGACGTTTTGGGATTGATAAGACTGTGAAACTGATTTCAGAAAGATACTTTTGACCACAGATTTATAAAGATGTACAGAGAATGGTTAGAGGTTGTAGAATTTGCCAAACAACAAAAGGAACTAGTCAGAATTTGAGATTGTATACACCTTTGCATGTACCTGATAGACCTTGGGAAGATGTGAGTATGGACTTTGTTCTTGGATTGTCTAGAATTCAGAGAGGTAATGATTCTATTTTGGTAGTGGTTGATATATTTTTAAAGATGACTCATTTCATATCTTGTAAGAAGACATCTTATGCATTACATATAGCTGAATTATTCTTCAAGGAAGTGGTAAGATTGCATGATTTTCCAAAAACTATTGTTTTAGACAGAGATACTAAATTTACTGGTTACTTTTGGAAAACACTTTGGAAGAAGATGAATACAAAATTAAAGTTTAGTTCTATATTTCACCCTCAGATAGATGGACATATTGAAGTTGTGAACAAAAGTTTGGGAAACTTGTTGAGATATTTAGTTGGAGATAACCCTGCTAATTGGGATTTGGTTTTGGCAAAAGCAGAGTTTGCGTATAATAATTCTATGAATAGAAGAACTAAGAGGACACTATTTGAGATTGTTACTAGATTTCATCCTAAGGGAACCACAGAGTTGAGATATTTTCCTACCGAGACAAGAAGAAGTGCTGAAGCTGAGGATTTTGCAGTCTTCATGAGAACTTTACATGATGAAGTCAAAAATAATTTGGAGAACAGTAATCTGAAATATAAATAGAGAGTTGATAAGAGAAGGAGACAAATCTTTTGAAGTTGGAGATGAGGTTATGATTCATTTAAAGAAGAATAGATTTCCAGTTGGTACCTACAACAAGCTGAAAATGAAGAAGTTTGGACCTTGTAAGATTCTGAAGAAGTTTGACAGTGGAAATGCTTATGAAGTGGAATTACTAGAGGACATGGATATATCACCTATATTCAACATTGCTGATATCTTTGAGTACTTTGAATCAAATGATGAGATAGAAGATGATCTGGATTATCCTAAGAAGAATAAAGACAACATTGAGAAGATCTTGAATAGTAGAGTGAGAAAAAGTACAAGAGGAAAAAACTACATGGAATACTTAGTTCAGTAGAAAGACAAGCTAGTTGAAGATAGTTCATGGATTACACAAGCTGAGTTGGATCTTTATGATTTAGGTTAGAATGTGAGCAGTGCCTGATGTGGACATCGGTTCTCTATTTACCCCAGGTGTCTGATGCAGGAGCATCTTGGGTCTTTGAGAAAAATTGCATTAACCAAAAATATTTAGTTTTTTTTGTACCTGTATGTTGTTTTCATTATAGCCTTTGTGGTTGTTGGTTTCATGTTATGCGAAGATAAAATGATGTTGAGGACCTATTCTAGAACCTTCTCCTATGAGCGCATAAGGATTGGATGGATCGTGTCAAGGTTAGAGCTATTTTGCATTGTTGCTGGAGTCGTATTTTCCCACTTTCCGTGTGCTGATTGCATGTCGTGTAGCCATTGATCCTTAATGAATCAGCATTTGCAATCTTGGGGTCTTAAAGAGGACCTAAAATACTATCTTCACCTAAGACCGCAAATCCTAATTCATCAAGAGTTGGAAGTTATCACTGTTTTCCTCGGGTATTGATTTTCAGCCAGTTTCGTGTGAAACATGGAGTTTTTCGTCTTGCGTGGTTCTGTATGATGAAATGAGATTTTGCTAAGTTGGGATTATGTTTTTGGGTCATGTGTGGACCTAAATGTAACTTAGCATTGAGTTTTGTTCATTCTTTCTTTACTTTTGGTTTACTCTTCCTGGTTGGACCTATAATGTAATTAAATGTCTAACTGGCCAACTTGTGGCTTAGCTGGCTATATAAGAAGCTTAGGTTGTTTAGTTGGAAGCAGATGGTGATAGTAGAAGAGTAGTAAAAGTAGAAAAGACGATAATATGCAAGCTAAGACTCTGAATTCATAATTCTCTTTGTATAAGGCCAAAACCTGGAAGGCCTCATAGCCGGGCATGTTGCCTGATTTATTTTAAGCACACCAGTTTGGTTTCTAGTTGCCTTGCCTCATATACATTGTGTTTCCATTGTTCATGTGAATTATATATTACTTCTGTGTGTAACTCTGAGTAGGGCTTGTTTGTTGGTTCAAGTTGAGTCAAATATGCTTGAATAAATAAATAAATAAATAAATAAATAAATAAATATATATATATATATATATATATATATATATATATATATATATATATATATATATATATATATATATATATATATATATATATATATATATATATATATATATATATATATCCATGGAAACAACAATAAGGCCACGACCTTTTCTTCATGGGTTGAGGCTCATGTGTGTGGTGATTCCCATAGGATTCATGACAACAATACACCTCTTTGTGGAGGGGGATGCGGGGTTTAGAGTCCCCATGCCCTTATAGGTTGTGGCTTTTGGGGGAACGAGGTCTCCATTTTCATGACCATTGTGGCACTTAGGGTTTCGACCTTGTTGCCTATGGTAGGCCTCTCCCTTTTTATTGTATTATATATATTCTAATACACACACACATACATATGCATATGCATATGCATATACATATACATATACATATGCATATGCATACATGCATACATGTATAGACACACATATGTACATGCGTATGTATGCATGTATGCGACTTTCATTTTGCAAATAGATAATGAATTTATTTATTTTTAATCTCATATTTGTTAATGGTTGACTCTATCCTCTTGGTCTCACATGTGTGAGCTAACCTCTTGAAGGACTTCCGATGTTTTTGTGTTTGCAGAGCTTGATTACTTGTCGATCCTTTGACCTTTTGGGGGTTAAAAATTGTGGGAACTAAGATGAACAAACAACAAAAAAAATCTAAACCTAACCTAAAAATTCTTGAAACCAAGCAAGACCTAAATGAATGATGACGCCTAAGCACTAAAACACTAAAATCGAACTCTAGCAAACCCTAGAACAAGCCAAAATAATAGAAAACCTAAAAAAAATGAAGGACAAATGTTAAAAACAAAACACCTACCTATAAATAAGGGTGCATGAGAGAAATCTACGACCAAACTCGAAGGCGACAACAAAAAGTGCAATCTAAGAGCGAAAATCTCACTGGGTAGCAATACAAACTTGTCAAAAGGAAGCACAAAATTGCCAAGAGTGTCCAGATGACAAGTCCTAGAATGAAGAAAATAATGAACCCTTTGTGTTTTTATAACCCTCAGGTCCGGTGACATCATCATTGGGTTTCAGACATTCAAACACCAAAAGTGCAAAAGCCCCAAGTCATATGTCACCGGGCTTTCAAACAATGAAAGTCTGAAAATATTTTGCCTTAGCATGCGAGATTCAGACGTTTAGATCTTCAAAGCTCTAGGGAACACTGAAAGGCCGAAAGTCCAAAAAAGACTTAAAGCACACTTTTAGAAGGGTTTTTCCCTTAAAAAACTCAAAAGAAGGGAACCAAACAAAGAAACCTAAAGACTGAGAAAGACAACACAAGCAAAAATAAAGGGGCCTCCATGGACAAATGACCAAAAGGTGGGGAGTGTTGTTGAACCACAATAGTGCCCTTGTTTGTGTGAGAGGTTATTGATGCCACATAAAGTCACTAGGGGGCAGAGGTCTAGAGAGACTAGTAGGGTAACTCTAGAGTTGACTCGTGATGACATTTCCCTATATGAATTTTAGGTTTCCTACATGTATTGGTTGTCTCTGGATTAGTTGTATCTTTTTTTGAAGTTTGAGTTGTACCTTTTGAGATAGAGATTTCAGGATCCCTTGCTTAGTCCTTTTGTTTTAGTTGATTTGGTGTTTGATATCCGAATGGGGTATGTTGTTATCTCCTCAGTACGGTGGGAGTAGACCTTTGGTTCCATGAGGTCGGGTGGTAGTGATTCTTTACCATTGAGATTATGATGTTCATGATGGTCCTTATTTTTGTTACCTTCTTGTTCGTCATTGGAGGCTTGTTCATATCTATCTTATGGTATTTCTATTTCTATCATCTATCAATGTATCAATACGAGATCTTTTAGGATGTTTTAGGATGATGGTTTGTTATGTACCCTATGTTGTATCAGTTGTATCTATGTTGTATTTATATGATGACGTACTTGCTAATCATTTTCATTATGTGGAAATTGTACATTGTTTATTATACTTAGTAGATTAATTAAACTTATGTAATTATACATCATGGAACCCTTGTGATTTGTAATCGATGATTGAGTTACATTTATGTGTATGAGTTGTCTTATGTTCTATTGTTTCCGCATTGTTATTTATTGTTGTTGTGTAAAATCTTAGGAAATTTTTTTTATTCTGTAAACTTAGTAACAAGTTTTAGGTTAATTTCTCTTAGGTTCCCTGACGGGGCATTACACTTGGTATAAGAGCCCGAGTTTCTACATTGGGAACTCTAGGAATTTGTACACCCATTAGATGTCTAGTAGTTGAAATTTGAAACAAAACTTAAATATATATCTCTTTTTTATTTCAAACTATTATTTATGATCCTAGAGGTATGATATTAGACTTGTATGTTTGGGTTAGATTTTATACGAGTGTTGCATTAACTAGGTTTGCACGAATTTCTCAAGTTATTATTTGATGTAAATATGAATGTGTGCTTTATACAATTGATTACTAGATGTTTTCTATAATGATGAATGAATAAAGATCTAGATTTATTTAAATTGTTAAATAATGAATGATTGATCAATGTGATTTTTGGTTTATACTTAAATCAAAATTATATTTCTCTTGATGACTATATCATGTCTTTATTTTCGGGTTTGTTTTGAGATATCATTTTGTCTTTTGGATTAGTAGGATTCTTCATGCTTGAGGTATGTATATCCTTATTTTTTTGTAGGCTTCTAGGAGTAAGCCTAATTCTAGGTGAGGTGGATGTAATACCCCTCCCGTAGGTTTCCTTTTAGTTTAATTGGTCAGACTCTTTTACGTCACTTTTCATGTGTGTATTAAATTCTCAGATAGATTTGATGTTATGTATATTTATGTTTATAATTTTATTGACCCCATACTTTCATGTGTATGGTTGGCGTGTATGTTTTATATTTATGTTTGATGTGCCTGATATGGTTGAGGGACGAAGTCATATTTACTTTCTTGTGAGATCCACATGAGTAACTGATCCCTGCCATTGTCTATTATATATTTATACATGTATGTACATTCTCATCTTTTATGCAGGATTTCAGGTATCAGACATTGACTTCCCTGAATTACTAGGATGTGTTCCCTATCACAATATCTTAATGGTAAGAGAGAGGAGATAACAGATAGGTCCAAACCTCAACCTAAGCCATTTATTGCCTTGAAATGGTGGACAAATATTTGATTTTCTACCTATCCAGATTTGTTATGGTGACATAAATTCACGAGCCCTTCCTTTAGGCTTGATTGTTGCATTTTGGTTTAGTCGATTTTATTTCATGATTGCATGTCAGGTGGTTTGATGTGGTCTTGGTGTTAAAATGGCTTGAGGAATTAATTAAGATTAATTAAAAGAGATTAAATGATTATAACTTATGATATATTAAAATATTAAGTATACGGTTGCTTAATTAATGATAATTAATTAATTATCTATGTTTAATAAATAATTTAATTATAAAGTCAAAATAATAATTAAAGAATTTAATTATTATTATTATTAAATAAAAATCAATATTTAAATGCATAAAATAAATTAAGTGATATTTAATTGGAGTTGCATGTCGTTATTAATTAAAATTAATCATGCACTTTTGAATTCATAAAGTTTGATGAAAATAATGTTGAACTCAGATTAAGAGTTCAGCTGTGCAACTTTACTATATTTGAGTTAAGTGATATTTAATTTGAGTTGTATATTTTATTAATTAAAATAATAGTAATAAATCATGCAACTTAAAAAGCACTTTATTATGAAAATCAGAACTTAACCTTTTAAAATCAAGTTGAGTTAAAGTGACTTAAGTTGAGGGAAAATTAAATAAATAATTCTTTTAATTAATTAAAGTTGATTAAAACAATGTTGGAGTTGAGTTTTTGTTTCTAGGATTTAGAGTTAACTATTTTTATTTTTTTATCAGTTGAGTTGTATTTTTGATTAGGAGTTTGTATATTTCAATTCTAATTGCTTGGTTTTCTATATTAGATTTTTCTTTGTCATTATTGCACACATAGGTTTTGGCTCTAGATTTGGAATCAAATTTTTTTTTGAAGGCTTGGATTTTCGGGTAGAGATTGGTTTTCGTTGTTTCATAGCATTAGTGGATTAAGGTAGGGTTTTGAAATCACTTTGCATTTTTTTCTTTCGAAAAAATTGTTTACATCGTGTTTGCTAGATTGTTGAAGGTGTTTAGATTGATTGTTTCATGGTTTCCATTGTTTGTTCAATTTTAGATTTGAAAGACTTTTTGGGTTTTATTGTGTGAGGAGAAATTCTTGTTTATGTGAAAGAACCATTGTGAGAAATATTTTTTATGGATATCAATCCATTGGTTTGAAATCATGCTCTAAAGATGCTAATGTCACTTGTCGTGTCCTCACATCAACCATAATGGGCAAGGAAATGAAAAAATCTCGTTTAATAAGAAAAACAAGCAAGTCATTAAGGGTAAGTAGAACCACATTACACCATGCTTTAGATAGGTGAGAGAAAATTGAGGATCCTAACAATAATTCTCTTTGGGCATTCTCAGGTAGACTCCCACACAAGGACAGGGTTGTTGTTGATGCACTAAGAACATTAATTGAGAAATATTGACATGAAAACACAAAGGTTTCACCCAACCAAAGAGATGTTGTTAGAAGGTGAATTGGAATTAGAAATCGTGAGCCACATCCAAAACACTATTTAGATATGACACAAACACAATTTTATGAAAGGTTTCTTCAAATATTTCCTCAAATTAAAATTAGTCAAAGATTTTTAGAGATGAAAAAACCATTTTATGTTAAGATTAATCATGCATGTACTACATGTTTTTGTAGGGTTCATGTTTAATTTTCCATGCATTATGAGATTTATTGCCATATATGTAGTACTTTGCATGCTAACAAAGTTTTTCACGAATGTGGTCTACAAGAACCTCCTAAGTCACTTAGAGACTTTATTTCAAGTGTACTCTGTAAACGAGATGATGGATGCATTTATTATATGATGATGTGTTTGAAAGGATTTTGTCATACATGTTGTGGTTTACAAAAGTTGCATAGATTCTTACATATCAATAACACACATGAAATTGTGCAGGAACTAGTTTCTGAACTGGAAAATACAAGTCAGTCACATATGGTGTTAAAGATGGAAAATAATTAAAGAGGTGTGAGTTATTGAAAAGGGATATATGTGTAGCTGATTTTATGAAGATGTTTCAAGACAAACTAGTTTATGAGTACATAGGTCACACACATAGAGCTAGGTGGTTAGATGAGAAATTCAAGTTGTGTAAGGACACTTTCCCCCTCTGTACTATTGTCTCTGTTATTGATTTTGAAGATAATTAGACACTAAAACCTCAAAATTAAGTACACATAGTATTCACGCATGCACATGATAGCACAGAGGACATGAAGATTATAAGAGAGTATCTCTTCTATATCAGTGATGATCGTACACATTCCACATAGTTTGTGCAAGGATGCTTTAAAGTTTTCTATGATAGTTTAATGGAAAGAGGTATAAGATACAATCATCACTTAATATGGTCAGACAATTGCACCTCACAATTCAAGAATGCAAGGATGTTCTACTGGTTGACCAGGATGCATGTGACAAGTGGTGTGCAAAATTTTTGGAATTTCACTAAGGCAGGTCATGGAAAGGGAGAGCATGATGGTGCAAGAGAATGTGTGAAAAGAGATCTTACCATAGAGGAATTTAAGTATGAAAGTGGTGAAGTGTTAATAAATGGAGAAATAATTGTGCAATGGTGTAATTCTACGATGGGACCAGGTAATGCAGGTAAGTCTACGGTTTCCAGATATTTTTGGTTAATACGTGAATCTAACATTGAAAACTATTTAGATTGTTGTACACTTATAGGATCAAGTGACATGCATTCATTTAGAAGTTCAAATGAAGCATCATTAGCTATTTATACTAGAGAGATTACATGCTTTTTCTCTTCATGTATGCATTTTTTGTGGGATGAATGTGAATCAAAAGAGTGGGTCGACCAATGGTCTTGTAGACCTTTGTAAACCCTAGATACATATCAACTTCCTTGAGCACTACAACTGAACCAAATGGAAGCATCAGTGGATTTTGACCATGCATCTGACCTAGTTGAACCAGGTAATTTATCAATTTATTACTTAGTGAATTATTTTTCTCATCTTGTATGCATTTTTAGGTCAATTCATTAGTTCTTTATGTTGATTTTGGTATTAACTTATAGCCTTCTACTAAATGTAGGTCATATATATGTAATCATTGTAGATGATAACAATGAAGAAGGAACATATTACTTTTTGTGTCGTTGTATTGAAGCCAAAAATAAATTAACAACTATAGTCACTGATGGAGAGAGTATTGAGTACCCAATAGGTTCTGTTGTTGTGATAGGCACATGGATTAGAAGGTACTATTGTTGTGTCAAGTTGTATTTATACCTCTTAAACTCAATTCATTACACTTTGTATTGATATTGGCATTAACTTATTTTTATAATAAAATGTAGGTACCCTATCAAGAATTCTAACGCCTGGTTGTTTGAGGAATTTGAGATACATAAACATATTCTTCATTACTCTAACCTTGTTGCAACAAATATTCAATTGATTAACTATCATGATAGAAATCTTAACAAGAATTTGTGGAAAGTTTGTCAATCTAACCACAAGGCAATACTTGACACAATAAGGGTTAGAGCTGATCCAGAAGGTTCACTTGATTGATTTTTGGCCATAAAGATGAATGATTCTACAATATGGTAGAATGATTTTAACAATTTGTATATGATTCTATGTGCATATGAGCTATAATGTGCATATTTAGATACCAAATTTTGTATATAAAAACAACAATCAACTATAATGTGCATATTTAGATGAAATTTTTTGTATATATAAACAATAATGAGCTTCATCATGCATATTAGATGCAAAATTTGAAATATAAAAGTTCCAATGGGGCTGATTTGCAAATATTAAGAGCCCACATTTTGTATATCCTAATTTGTACCATTTGATTATAAATACATATTGAATTTTGTATCCTTAAATTTGAATAATCTTAATGCCATGTAAAGTGAAAAAAAAATTGTCTTAATTTCTTTACACACATTAGATTTCAATTGTAAGGTCCAATGATCCACCATGTTACCTGGTGCAGGAGCACCTAAGGGTCCAAGGAGACCTCAAATGATGAACATGTAGTATTTTGGTAAATGGTGCATGTTTAGTCTAAATAGGCTTTAATAAGATCATTTTGATCATTTTCTGATGTAATAAGATCTTTGAAGGTCAAATGATGTAATACTTGGAGTCATTGAGTCAAAATTGGTCAAATGTGTGTCCAAAGTAAAATGGTGATTCCCTAGGGTGAAGGGATAGTATTGAAGGATTGCATCCTGGTACCAAATGGTCTATGCCATTAGCTCTCATTGGGTGAGTAAACGCTAGTCACAAACCCATTCCACCCACAAATTCACTAGAACATTCATGACAATGCTGGTACAAAGTGTCCCCAAGGTGCACTAAGCATGATTGGGCAACGATCTTTCGAGGCTTGTATCTCAGACCTCATGAGAGGTATCTAAAAATCATCAAATGCTACAAGATTTTGTTTCTAAGGACTACAATAACCTCTCTCCATTCTGGGAGATTCAAATTTGTTTAATTTTGCATGACAATCTTGCTTGATGCCAAAACTTGCAGTGAGGCTCAGTTGAAAGTTGCACCACTGGGTATCTTCCAAACCGTTCATCCTGGCACTGAACGATCTATTCCATTAGCTCCCATTGGGCGGGTAAATGCTAGTGACAACCCTGTTCCTCCCATGAAGTCACTAGAACATTTGCGACTGTGCCGGACCAAAGTGTCCCAAAGGTGCACTAAGCATGATTGGGTAGCAATCTATCGAGGTTCATATCTTAGACCTTGTGAGAGGTATTGATGAACCATCAGATGCTACAAGACCATGTTTATGAGGCCTACAATAACCTCTCTCCGTTCTGGGAGATTCAACTTTGTTTGAATTTGGCATGGCTATCTCACTTGATGCCAAAACTTGTAGTGAGGCTCGATTGAAATTTGCACCACTTGGTATCTTCCAAACCATTTGTCTTGGCACCAAACGGTCTACACCATTAGCTCCCATTAGGCGGGTAAACACTAATGACAACCCCATTCCACCCACATAGTCACTAGAATGTTCATGACCATGCTAGACCAAAGTGTCCCCAAGGTGCACTAAGCATGACGATTGGGAAGCAATATTTCAAGGCTCGTCTATCGGACCTCATGAGAGGTATTAGAAAAATGTTAGATGCTGCATAAACATATTTTTGAGGCCTACAATAACCTCTCTCCATTTTGGGATATTTGACTTTGTTTGAATTTGGCATGGCAATCTCGCTTGATGCCAAAACTTGCAGCGAGGCTCAGTTGAAAGTTGCACCATTATGTATCTTCCAAACCATTCATCCTGGCACAAAATGGTCTATGCCATTAGCTCCCATTGGGGGAGTAAATGCTAGTGACAACCCCATTCAACCCATGGAGTCACTAGAACGTTCAGGACCATGCCAGACGAAAGTGTCCCCAAAGTGCATTAAGCACAACTGGGCAACGATCTTTCGAGGCTTGTAGCTCGAACCTCGTGAGAAGTATCAAAAAATTGGCAGATGCTACATGACCATGTTTCTGAAGCCTAAAATAACCTCTCTCCATTCTAGGAGATTCAAGTTTGTTTGAATTTGGCATGGCAACCCCGCTTGATGCCAAAACTTGAAGTGAGACTTAGTTGAAAGTTGCACCACTGGGTATCTTCCAAACCATTCATCCTAACACTGAACGGTTTGTACCATTAGCTCCCGTTGGGAAGGTAAACACTAGTGACAACCTCATTCCACCCACAGAGTCACTAGAACGTTCGTGACCATGCTAGACCAATGTATCCCCAAGGTGCACTAAGCACGATTGGGCAGCGATCTTTCAAGGATCGTATCTCGAACCTCATGAGAGGTATCAATGAACCATTAAATTCTATAGGACCGTGTTTCTAAGGCCTACAACAACCTCTCTCCATTCTGGGAGATTTGACTTTTTTTGAATTTGGCATGGCAATCTCGCTTGATGCCAAAAGTTGGAGTGAGGCTCAGTTGAAAGTTGCACCACTAGGTATCTTCCAAGCCATTTGTCGTGGTGTCGAATGGTCTACACCATTAGCTCCCATTGGATGGGTAAATGTTAGAGACAACCTTGTTTCGCCCATAGAGTCACTAGAATGTTCACGACCATGCCAGACCAAAGTGTCCCCAAGGTGCACTAAGTACCATTGGGTATGTCAGCAAACATTCTGGTGTGTCAAGAGGGAAAGTGGGACCATTCCTAGGGTAAACCTACCCAACCAGGACATGATGGAAGTGTCAGTTTATGACCACAAAGAATATATGTTACTGTTCCAAGTTAGTTATACAAGGGACATCATCGGTAGGGTAGGTCGGGTCCTATGTGTCCTAAATGTGTTAGGGTCCTATGGACCATTTTGGTTTGTAATAAAGACTACATGTTCAAATCTGGTCAAAGGGTCAATAATAGACTACTAATTGATGTTTTGAGTTCTCAGGATGATCACATTTTAATAAAACCTTCAAAGCATGAAGGGTACCCAAAAATACATGTAAGGCATGGATTGTACAGAAAAACACTTGTAAGACATGATTATAGTCATGAATGTATGCAAGACATGAATTCCAATAGACATAAGGTAGTGATCATATGCTCAAGGCTTGAGTCACACATTTATATATCCATACACATTGTTTGTATACACTTATGAAGCATGCATGTAAATAATGCATAAACCATGATTTTTCTTTAGCCAAACATAATACTGATAATGTATGAAGTATACACATGAATAGAATGTAGCACATAAAGCATGAATTCCCTTAAATGATGAATTACACATGTAGCACATAAAGCGTAAACATAAATTTTCTTAAGTCACAAAGCATACATGTAGCACATAGATTATGAAGCATATACATGAATTCACTTAAGTCATGCATGTAGCCTGTACACATGAATTTAGGTTATGAATAATGTACTTGAATACACATGAATATACTTAAGGCATAAATCCTACTCATGAGTACATACACAAAAACATATTTACATACTAACAATGATCAAATGAACACACAATGAATAAATTGGATCAAATATCAAGTTTCATATATATCAAAATGAATAATAATTGTGTACATATCAAAAAATGGCATACATGCCAAATCAATAATAGAGCTACAAAAATGTGGCATTGACTATGTCAAGGTCGATATATACAATAAAAATGTCAAATATATACAAGAATTGGTCATTTAATAACCACAACTAGATCTGTATATCTCTATCAATATCTATGACTATGTTGGATCATCAAAATTGAGCCTCTTCAAAGCAGTAGGTGGCTCACTAAGTGTCTGCACAATAACAGTTCAAATGCTAAATCAAATATCTTTTCTCAAAATAACATCAAAATAACTAAATACTGGATTGTAATTTGTTGGCAGTTGAATTATTGGTTACCTCATATCTTTCTTCTACAATTGGGTCATTCTCTAAAGCTGATGGTCCCCATCTTGCGTGAGCTAGAATTATAACAAAATGTGAAGGCAGAGGATCCATGAGAAGTTGTGAAGAGGGTTGTAATAGGTAAAATAAAATCAATACAAGTTAATAACATATATGTCAGGAAACACTAAAAAATAAAAATGCATGTACTGATATCTAAATGCATATGTTTAACATGTATATAGAAACAATGTATACTGGAATGTCAGATGGCTCTCTTGTACTCTTAGGAGGCATCACCACTAATGAGGTAGCTATGAACAATTCATTTATGAACAATCATAACATATGTCATAGTCATAGAGGAAGGATTTCTAAGAGATTTAGAACAATCAAGAATGCAATTGAAAGTAAATATAAAAATGTTACCTCTTCTCTCTCCTGAACATCATCAACATCAGGTGCAATCATTAATTCTATAAAACCCAATTGTTTCTATATATAGAATAAATAAGTTAAGTGCATTCATCAATATAGACTACAAGTACATGTTTAATCATGAATAATACATTTCAACAAATAAACTTAAATTCTATTGAATTGTACCTTTTGTCATTTGGGTGTCCTCAAGGATTTCGTTCTCTTTCCTGGTGTCCTCAAGTCAGTTGGGGTACCCTAGCAAAAAAAAATACTATAAGAGAAATGAATATGATACCGCATAGGTTCAATTAAAACTGTAAATAAGAGATGTGCAAAATATTCTACCGCAAAGCTTTCAAACCCAAAGTCAATGGAAGAAAGTGTGATATCACCAACTTCAGAATTCTGAGCAACTGACAAGCCCTTTAAAACACCAAATAAATATGCAGATATTAACAAAATATATTTTTAAACATACATATTATTCTATTTTTATGAATTTTTTAAAAAATTACCTCAGGCACTCGAAGCTACACATGTATGTCTATTCAAACGAACACTCTGTGGTGTGCTCGTATCACCTGTTGCACCCTGCAATGCATATTATTCATGTATCAATTTAAATTATTCTCTAAATAAAGAATTATTTACTTTTATAAGATTTAGGTGATTAATTAATAACATGTCAAAACACAAATAAACAAACCTATCTCTACTCTCTAGAAAATACCATCGTCATCAAGTTGTCTGTGAGGGCTACATCTTCAGTAGTGAATGCATGACATCTACCCCCACAATGTGGACATGAATGGGATGTCAAATCATCCTCATTTGCATCAGTATCTACCCCAACACATATACCCTAACAATTGGGGCACATATTCTCAATGGGTTGGGCTAATCCAAATGGTGCATCTAATGACAATGGAGGTGGCACAGGTGGTCATCCACCCTCTGCTTTGACAAACTATGTGCCATGCTCAATAATGACATCAGTCAATGATGTGGCTGCATGAAGAGTCTGCAAATCTATAGACTCCTTCACAACTATTGGGACTGCAACATGAACCATGTGTTTTTTAGCTAGAGGCCTCCTATGTTGTGATTGTACCACCCTACGGGCCCCAGGTCTATCATACGTAGAGCCTCTCCCTCTACTGTGGAACTGACAGATGTCAAAGTAATTCAGCTTCTCACTGAGGATAAACTCACAATACTGCTTTCTTAAAATATAGAGGCACCTCTTAATTATTATAGGGTGCATGGTCAAAGACCATATACCACCTATCCCAAAGATGCTTTCATCCTATTGTGAACACACCAATGTATAGAAAACAGAGCCATATTTTATTCTAAGGTGTTACTAGTACTAGGATCGGTGAAAAGAGAGCATATGTCACTTTTAAGTATGGCCTTCTTTTTCACTTCATCATATGACAATCCATATGCATAAAATGCTCAACATCTATCCCTCCATGAAACCCATTTGGTAACCTCCCTAGAAACCTCATTTGCACTATTGGCCATTCTTTCTATCATCAAGGCGAGGTTTGAGAGGTGGTCAAGACTAGAGGACCTCAACTTATTGACCAATATAGAAATTTGGGCACCATTATGTGTAAGGAGTTTGATGAGATCATCTTGTGTGGCATCTACATGATCTAATGGAGGGCGTAGAGGGTTTACGAGTGGTGGTGGCTATGGAGGAGAATTATTTTGAGGTTGTGGAGGAGGATTTTGTGGTTGTGGTTGTGGTTGTTGCTCATGTTCAGTGTTTTTGGGGTTCTCTTCTGTTTCTTGTGCATGAGGTCTTTGTTTTCATTTTCATTTTGGGGAATTCTTTGTAGAAGCTGACATTAAAATAAAATAAAAAACATAAATCAATTAAAACACCCTACTTCAATTAAAATACAAACAAAAATAATCAAAACACTGAAATCTTACCTTTCCGATGTATTGCCATTGTTGCAAATTGATGAAAAATGCAAATGGAAGCAAAACACACTTGGGTTTTGATGAAAATTTGCTTCCCCACTAAACTATTCCTCCTTTTTTGGCATCGAAAATGGTCCAAAACCATGGTGTTTTGGGGAATATAATGTTCCTCAAAACCCATACGGGTCTTGAGGATCTTTTTTTATTTTTAATTATTTTTTGCTAGGCTTGGTAAAACCAAGCCTAGCACAATATTGAATTTTATGGAATCCACACGGGTTATGCAAAATTTCAATTTTTTTTTGGATGTGGCCACTAAAATGTCCACCATCTTGGTGCACTTACCCATACAAGCATACATATATTGATATGTGTTGAAAATTATGATCATATTTGTTATATGTATATTTTAATTTTATTTTCAACCTTTATCTTCTAAGTCCGTGTCTTATCACAACAATTACAATATTGAATATACTTTTTTATAGATATCAAAATTAAATCATAAGAATTAATGTCTCCTTTTATAATCTACATGCAAGGTCTGGTTGATGATACAAACGTACCCACACAACATAGAATACTAATATTAATCACTGAATAGTTGGTATTCACTTGAGACTGAATATGTTATGTGTCACCATGTTTTACCACCTATCGGTCGCAATACATAAATATGTGAAGGAAGAAATGGGTGGGGTCATGTTCCATCGTGGACATGACTCCATGATTTACTGATGCCATTCGTTTCATTAATTAATCGACTATTTAGTCGATAGTCTACAACTTGGGCAGTATCTTGCAATGAAGTATCTTGCAAGATGGCCATATTTGTCACATCTATAGCATTGCACTTTAGATAGGTTCCTTATTTTCTTGAATGATTATTTTCCATTTGTGTCCTTTCCCTTTTTCCTTTTGAAGTTAGTCTTCTTCCCTTTTTGTGAGATTGAGTGGTTAGAATCTAAATGTCTTCACTTGTAGAATTCATACTGATCCCTCTAATTATTAATCTAGACTCATCTTGAATACAGTTTGTCTTCAATCAGTCAAATTTAGGAAGTTTGGAGCGAGCACTAACTCCTTGAACAAATGATTCCCATGAGATGGGAAGTCCATTTAGGACTATCATGGTTAATTCCTTACTATCAAAAGTGTGACCAATTGTGGAGAGTTGATTTCTCAAATCTGTTATCCTCATAAAATATGATGTGATGGTCTCTCCCTGATTCATTTTTAATGTGGTGGAGTTGTTGTTTAAGAGAAAGAGCCCTACTAGTATTGTTGATCTTGAACATGTCTTCTAGGGCCTTGAATATAGCATAAGTTGAATCTAATCTTGTGATAATAGGAACTATATGATCTTTTACTTTGTCTACTGATAAGGCATGTTAATGCCATATTTTAAGATGCCCTAGGATGATATTTGCTAGACCTTTTTCCCTGTTTTGATAGATTTTCCTTAAGACTTATATTCTCTTTCTGTTAATATATGACATGTTGCCATCATACTTATATCATGGTTTAAATGTACTTAAATATGCTATACTTGGACAGATTACTATGTTACTTGTTTTGAAGTTATAGTTATGTTTTTAATAAGTAAAGTAGTCATTTGAATATAAATGGTTATGTGTATTTTTGTAATTGATCACCACGAATTTCTTATCCTAACCTGTAAAGTGCAGTGCATTGAAATAGAAAATGTTGTTTTGACCAGGTAAAGCGCATTCATTCACTAAGTGATCAACTCGATCTTCCAGCAAGTTCCAGTGGAGAAAGTATTAAGCGCAACACCAGTTGAGGGTTTTTAGAAGAACAAGGTGGCAATCATCTAGCTAAGACTAAGGCAGCGTGATAAATTCCCTGAGAAAATCTAGGCAAGAGTGGGAAGGTAGATTTGCTATCACGACAACTCTTTCCTCTTTTCTAGATCTTATATGTTACAACTTTAATAGTCTTTCCTTCTTTTCAGTCAGTAGTGTTGTAAGAAAGACCCACCTATTTCTATAGAACAGTTAGAGAAGTTGTTAGAAGAATTCCTTTAAATAAAGCCCCGTTCCTACGTGAGACAGAGGAGGGCATTATCAAGTTTACTGGCAATATAGTTTTCTATTATTTTCTGGTTTATGAATCTCTATACTCAATTATTCAATCAATGAGCAAATGAAGTGTTGAGGTTTAACTTTGCGTATTTGTCATTGGAATACTCATCCAAGGGGGGCCACTTGGTGAGGAATCCATAGTTAGATAGATTCCTACTAGTTAGAATCATTTCCTACATTTTTGCTATTTCAGTTCCAAGTGTTGAATTGTTCCTCCAGCCAAAGCCACAGTCCAGTTGACGCTTCCCGCAGCCAAAGAAGTGGAAAAAAAAAAGTATTATAACATAGTTTTTAAGTGTCTTCATCTTTTTTTAGCATCTACATTTTTGTAATTTCCATTCCAGTACTTACTTTTCTGCAACTTTAGTTTAAGAATCATTCTAGCATTTTTTCCCTGCAATCATAAGATAGTTTCCTTATAGCATTTCTTTCCTGCAGCAACGATAGAATGTATGGCTAAGTGATACTTGGTACATATACTTTGCTAGCCCATTTCAAGTAACACGTCCCTAGGTTGACATACTAAATGAGTTTTTATGAAGAGGATAAACTGATCTGTCAGATGTCCAATCCCTGAGTTCAAAATTATACCTATTTTTTGAGCCTTTATAAGAAGTGATAATTTTTGGCACTGTTGTCGGGGATGGTGCTGAACCAAGTCCTCACTAAGCCATTCCTCAGATTTTTTTTATTTCTAGCTTTAAGTAGAATACATTTCCCTTTGAGAAACACTCCAAATTGCATCACTCCCTACTACTTGCATGCATAAGAGAAGAAGAGACGCCAGAGGAAGGTACTTGCCAAATCAATCCAATCATCCCTTTGAAGAGGAGAACCCATTTGTTGATGCTACCATTGACCTTCCTAAAATTACATCTTCATCCTCATCCTTTGAAGAGAAACCTAAAATTAATGCATTTGTTGAAGTCTTCTCTCATCTAAGAGCCCGATTCCCTGAGAATCCCATTAGATAGGAAAACTCTTTACAATTGGTCATCTATCAACCAACACATCATCCACCACCTCCACATCCTAGAAATCCTCCAAGGATAGCGAATCCTGCCACATTTCCATTTCCTATCATTGACTAGCGGGACAATAACAACCTTAAAAATATAACGTTCTTCTACCCTATCAAAATTCTGCGGTCTTGTGACTGAAGATCCGGATACCTTTCTCTTTGAGTTTGATATCCTATGTAGAATTTATGACTACACCATCGATGCCCACAAGCTCAAACTCTTTCCAGCAACCCTTAAGGAGTCTGCTTTGCGTTGGTTTATGGGCTTGGGGCAAGATGTTGTCCATGATTGGGCAGAAGTGCAGGCTGTATTCTTTCTTAAATACAAGGAGTATTGTCGAGGAACTGATATGCGAGGGGAAGACATCTTTAAAATGAATCAAAAAGAGGATGAGACGCTTGAGGACTATGTGTCACAGTTCATGTTTAGCCTACAAAAGAATACAGAGCATGTGCTTAATGAAGAATTTCAAAAGTTGCTCTGCCTGAGAGGCATACAAGATGGATGCATTGAAGCACTAGACTTAATGGCAGGAGGAGATATAACCCAATCTACCTGGGATGATATGAAAAATATATGCATCAAGTACTCGAGAGCCACTGGTAAGAGAGGAAGGGGATACAGGTCCACAACGGGAAAGACAAATGGTGTAGGTGCTTCCAGAATAGAGATAACGCATCTCTTTCCTGACTTTAAGAAATATATCATCAACAATATCACCACCCAGATGGATACCTTGTAGGAAAAGAAGAAACACAAGGAAGTAGAGGCCATGATGGCTAAATTTTGTCCACACTGTAGACAGAAGAAGAGAGATTGCTGGTGTAAACTAGTTGCTAACATGGAGACTATCCAGATGCCAACTGACTACAAGCTAATTGAACCAATGGATGAGTAGTTGTTCTTCGTCACTCAGTGATGACCATGGGTGCAAATATAAGGTATTCCTCAAGATCCACTTACATTTAGTAATCCATTTTATAACAATCAATGGCAACCTTCTATGAATTATCAAAATCCTCCATGGAACAACTATCTGAATCAGTGGTAAAATTACCCTAATCTATAGTGGCAGAACCCTCAAGGGAATTGGAAACAACCCTAGGGGGCATGACAACCACCACAGGGTAACTAGCAATAGAACCCTCAGTGGCGAGGAGGTCAGCAATGGCCAAATCAGCCTCAAGGATATTTGACTCCACCTCTTCAACCTCCACAACAACAAGCACTCTTGCCACCACCAGCAACCAATAATCAGCCTCTAAAGCCTATACAAATGCCTGCACAACCACAACCAAATGCAAACAACAAGCCTCCCACACCTCAACAAAGTGTGTATGCTACTGACCAAATGCAATACGCGATGCAATATCCTACCTATGCAATCACAATTGATGATATACACCTACAGTCTAGAACTATCCCTGCTTCTGAGCATCCAATCATAACTGAAGTACCCTAGGAAGAGCCTACGCAAACTGAAAATACTCCTCCTCTACCAGTACCACAACCTATACCTGATAAAAGCCAGCACACCAGACCACCTTTTCCACAAAGGCTGTAACACAACAATCCAAAGCCTACTGAGGAAGCAACATTTAATATCCTTGACCAATTAAAGAACATTAATGTCCAAATACTTTTATTTCAAGAAATTAAGGATGTTCCTACATATGGAAAATCCATCAAAGAAGCTTTCTTCAAGAAACCTGGCTGCAACAAAAAGGATCCCCAAACTGTCCATGTATTGGGAAATCTAGCTAACATGATGTTAGGAAAGGTTATCATCCCAAAATATTTTGACCCAGGCAGCCCTATTGTCAAAGTCATTATTAATGGGACAACTATTAAAAATGCATTGGTAGATCTTGGAGCTACTATAAATGTAATGACCAAGGATATAATGCAACATCTTGGTATAACCAACCTCCGAACCACACCCACTATCATGCAGCTTGCAGATAGTTCCACTGTGAAACCTGACAGAATGGTGGAGGATATAGTTGTTGACCTTGAAACCTGGTCTTACCCACTGTCACCCAAAGATACACTAGGGGGATACCCAATTATACTTGGTAGGCCTTGGTTAGCAACTGTTGATGCTTACATTGGATGTTGCTCAAGGGATATGACCATCTCTGATGGTCAGCATACAAAGACTCTAGTCCTGTATCCACTAGCCCAACCTCAAATGGAATTAGCCTCACCAATATGGCCTGACATAAGAGAAGAAGTTGAGGCTATAAAATTAGTATCTCAACTAATGATGTTAAAAAGAGATCCCTTCTTGCAGCTCCAGGAAGAAGACAAAGTGATCACCAATATCCTGCAAAATTAGTATAGATCGAACCTAGACTCTCTGGGGTGTTCTTCCAATAACTGCTCTCTGTAGGTTTTAAGCCCTGATTACCAATGGCCTTCTCCTATAGCCAAAGATATCTATAACCAATTCCTTCCCCATGAGATACAAATACCCTCACTAATGGATGCATCTATGATAGAGATGACTAAGAAAATAGAGGTGTCTCATGGCTGCTGCCTAATTATCAATAGCCAACTAACTCCTCAGCAACAAACATCACTGACTAAAATGCCGAAGGACCATACTACAACATTTGCATGGGATTATTCTGACATGAAAGGCTTGGACCCAAAACTGTGTACCCATAAGATATATCTAAAAGAGGACAAACATCTTGTGAGGCAATTTCAAAGACGAGTAAACCCATCATTAAGAGAAATAGTCAAAACAAAGCTGCAAAAACTCCTCAATGCTGGATTTATATATCCCATATCAGACAGTCAGTGGGTTTCTCCATTAGTAATTGTGCCCAAAAAAGGAGGAAAATGGCATGTGTGTGGACTATAGAGAACTCAATAATGCAACTAAAAAGGATCACTTCCCCCTTCCATTCATTGACCAGGTATTGGACTCCTTGGCATGCAAAAAGTATTTCTCCTTCCTAGATGGGTATAATGGGTACAACCAAATCTGAATCTTCCCTGAGGATCAGGAAAAGACTACATTCACTTGCCCTTGGGGGAATTTTGCCTATTTAGTTATGCCTTTTGGTCTCTATAATGCCCCAACAACCTTCCAAAGAGCAGTTATCAACATTTTTGCTGATATCTCTCATGACTGTATGGAGATTTATATGGATGACTTCACAACATATGGATAAACTTATGAGGAAGCCTAGAAAAACCTAGACTAAGTCCTAAAAAGGTGTGAAGAACAAAACCTATCCCTAAACAATGAAAAGTGCTTCATGATGATGCAAGAAGGGATAGTGCTTGGTCATTATATATCTACCACTGGAATCCAAGTGGACTTGGCCAAAATTGAAGTCATTCAAAACCTTCCAACGCCAACCAAGAAAAAAGATGTCCTAAGTTTTCTTGGACATGCTGGTTATTACAAATGATTCATCAAAGACTTCATCAAAATGGCTAGTCTCCTTCATGCTCTACTCACTAAAGATTCAGAATTTACATGGACCCCCAGTTGTGATCAAGCCTTCCTACAACTAAAGTCATTTCCTACTCAAGCTCTTATTTTATGAGGACCAAATTGGGTACTTCCATTTCACATTCATACCGATGCCTCAGATCATGCAATAGGAGTAGTACTAGGACAAAAAGAACATATGGTAGAACACGCCATATATTTCATCAACAAAAATTTGCAAGGAGCAGAATTGAATTATACAGTCACAGAGAAGGAACTTTTGGCTGTTATCTATGCCCTGAACAAATTCTACCACTACATCATAGGGTACCAAATATTTGTGCATACTAACCATGCAGCCATTAAGTATCTTTCTAATAAACTTGCAATCACAGGCAAACTAGCTTGATGGCTTCTATTGTTACAGTAATTTGATATCACCATAGTGGATAAGCTAGGAAAGTCAAATGTGGTTGCAGATTTCCTCTCATGATTGTAGAATGTAGATGAATCACATATATTTGATGATAGCTTTCATGATGATCACCTATTCTCCATTTCATCCAAAACTCCCTGGTATGCAGATATTGCCAACTACTTAGTCTCTCAAAAGGTACCTCCCTATTTCTTGCCAAAAGAAAAGAGACTTCTCATAGAAAAAAATTTCAAATTTTCATGGATTACTGATTGTCTATTCTATAATGGGCCCAACCAAATACTGAGAAGGTGTGTCAGGGAGGATGAAACTTATGACATCCTCCATGCATGTCATGATGAGCCTTGTTGGGGGCATTTTGTAGCCAAAAGAACAATAATGAATTAGATACTGAACACATGATACTACTTTCCCACCCTCCATAAGGATGATGTCAACTACACAAGGAAATGTGACCAATGCCAAAGGATGGGGTGACCAACAAAGTCTGACGAAATGCCTCTCTTTCCTCAAGTGGTAGTTACTTCATTTGATAAATGGGGTTTAGATTTTGTCAGACCCATTAGCTCTTCATCAAATGAAAATTCCTACATTATTGTGTGTACAAACTATGTTACAAAATGGGTGGATGCACGTGCTATGAAACATGCTCGAGATAATAAGGTGGCTAAGTTTTTGTATGAAGAAATCTTCACACGATATGGTTTACCGAGAGAACTGGTTATTGATCAGGGCGCTCAATTCACGTCAACACTAATCACTACCCTTATGAATGAATATAATATTTGCCACAAGAAATCAAGTCCATATCATCCACAGGTGAATGTGCAATCATAAATTAAAAATAGCAAGATAGAGGCCATTCTGACCAAAACAATGCAGTTACATAAAAAAGACTGGAGCATAAGGTTACAAGAAGTAGTTTGGGCGTATATGACAAACTGGAAAATGACAACCAGTTTCACACCCTTTGAACTAGTTTATGGAAAGAATGTTTTCATGCCTATTGAATTTGAGTATAAGACCTTGAGAACGACATTACAACTAAATATTGATCTCCCAAAAGCACAACACAATAGGATCCTGCAACTTAACCAACTGGATGAAACATGAAAGGCAGCCCTGTAGAACACTGAAATAATCCAGATACAACAGAAAAAGTGGCATGACTCACACATCCTCAACAAACGATTTAATCCTAGTGATTGGGCTCTCTTATACGACTCTCGTTATCAAGAGACACAACGAAAGCTTACTACAAGAGGGCTTGGTCCTTATGAAATTGAAAATGTCTATGCTAATGGTGCGGTTTAGTTATCTACCATAGACCCTTTACGTTTCAAGTTATTGGTAAATGGGCACAAACTCCATTTGTACCATAAGCCAGAAACCAAAGTTGAATTTCTACGGTAGTTCAAGATTTCTCCTACTGCAGCCAAACCCCCTACAGTAGATGGACCTCCTCCAGCTAAAGACTTTTCTACATCCAGTGGACCTCCTCTAGCTGAAGATAGACCTCCTCCTACAACAAACAACTCTCTCCAGTCATTACTTTAATTCTTCATGAGTGTGGTCATAATAAAGTTTTCATTTCCCACGAAAACATTTCTTGTCATAATAAAGAACACATCACATCACATCTCATTACCTTTATCTTCTATATCCATCCATCCATCACATCATCATCATGCAATGTGTTACTTTTTGTTTGGTACACGTCACTTAAATCTTTTTAGATTTTGGCATTTACGACAATTATATTCCAGGTACACATACATTCATTATTTTAAATGCTCTTTACTTACTTTAACATTATTATAACTAATGCTTCAATTAATTTAGTAATATTTCCAAGTACTACTGCACTTTTTAGCCATGCATGTGAGGAGACCTACAAATTTTTTGTAGGGGGCAGTCATTTTAAGTGCGTGATATAAAAACTATCTTTGCTTGAGATCGCCATCATTAATGTGTAAGCATGTACTGCAAAACCATTGATTTAATAGCCTCTATACCCAAAATTTGTAACCATAATTTTGTTTTCAAATTCTGAAATTCCAGCCTGAAATTCCAGCTACAGTTTTTATTTTTCTTTCCGAATTGCATTGCCATTTTGCCTACGATACCCACTGAGAGAGCCATGATAGTCTTTGTTCAGTAATTATCAAACCCTGGTACAATTGAATTCTAGGAAGAACAGAGAATAAGAGAAGTTGTTGAGGAAGCCATTGGAATTAGAAAAATCAAGGTTACATAAGCTCTAGTAGGATGGGTGGACAACCTATACGTTGTGAGCCAGAAAATCATGCATCTTTACTTGAAGACCAGGCTAGTGTTCAGACATTTAACTGTGTGAGATGGCTCACATATTTTGTACGGTTGAATAGTCACGATGAGGCTGTGACATTAGAATTCCTATGCGCATATAGTAATGGAGTGGCATATGTAAAAGGATTAAGAGTGGAGGCCTCAGAAGTGAGAATTGTAGAAGTGTCCAAACTCCCTACTACAGATGAAGCATTTCCACATAGTCATGATGCTCGCATAGCTCGACAATAATTTTCTTTGCCAGCAGACACCACAATGGAATATAGAAAAAAAGGTGCTAAATGGACGTCTCTTCCCAGTGAGTACCCTTAGTTAGCTGTACATATTATAAGGTACATTTCTTGCGAAGGATGGTTTTCTTTATTGCATGTCGTTCACTTCAATCTTTTAAGTCATTTGTGGTAGGGTTGTTTAGTAAATGTTCCCAATGTCCTGTATTCATTGTTAAAATTGAGTTCTAAAGAGGTCAGGGAGGGGAGGCATACTATCGTCACCTATCATGGTTTGATTAAGCTTCTGGTAGAAAGAGCCCTACATGACACCTCTCCCATGACCTGGGATGAGTTCCTTGCAACACCACATGTATAGTTAAATCAAGATAGACCACAAGCTGCGGAGCCACAACCTGAACAAGAAGAAGAATAGGAAAATCCTCCTATTGAGGTCATACCTAATAATGAGAAGCCTATTATTCTAGAGACGGCTTAGGAAAACCCTCCTATAGAAAACCCCCAAGAAAATGTTGCAACAGATGTTCCAAACCCTAATTTGGAGGGTGAAACAACTGAGGTTCCTAAAGAGTCCCATAGTCCATAAGAAGCCCTAAAAAAGAAAAAAGGGCAAGGAAAAATGGCCAGATATGATGAGGGTGATACCCCCCTGTTCCTCCTACAACCACATCTACTACCAAAAGAAAGACTCCACAAAAACATCCTGCAGTGTCAGTTGATACACCACTATGACGTAGTGTTTGTTTGAACACAAAGCAAATGGATAAGGACTCACTTGCAATGACTGGTTCTATTCATGATGTTCCTATGGAGGATCCCATGGATGAATAACCACAAGAAGGAAGTCCATTCATAAGGAGTCATGCCATTATGGGAGAAGAGCCTGTGGCTACTACATTAGGCCAGGAAACAGAATGGAAGGAAATCGAGAGAATAGACATCTCTGATGCATCTTCTTCCCATCTGGGAAATATACAAAAAAATGATACTTTGGACACATCAGCGCCAGTTCCATAGGAAAGTTGAGAGGCAATTCCAGAATGCCTAATTCGACCGAAGAATCAAGAAAAGGTAATAGTTCACTCTTTGCCCATTGATTATTTCCAACAAGTTCAATATGAAAAGACCATGTGGGAATTAGAAAGGGACAAGTTGAAAAAGGAAACAAGACAACAAAAATAGGAAATCTAACTCTTATAGGGTAAGTTGGATTCAATTACAAATTTGGTTCCTAAAATTATTGAATGCATACCACCACCTAGGGTTTATGCCCTATGTTTGAGGGAACAATTTTTAATGTTTAAATTGATGAGAATTCTTAGAGATTTGAGCCCTGACATAGACACTCCTCAAAATTTTGTGGCTACATATGAGATGTCACTTGATTTTATCAGGAATCTTCTTTGTGAATTGTATATGCACAATTATGTTGTTCCATCAAATACTGACTAGAATCCCCTATTATTTGTGGGAGATATTCATTTGTCCTCTTTACTTTCTTGGGTCAGAAATGAAATCAATTATGGAGAGAAATTAAACAAGCATAGGGAATTTGAACGCACTATTACACTTCCCTTATGACCTGAGAGTAAAACACCCAGAAGGTTCTATTGTGATTGGTTAGAAATTGTATTTGGTTTTAATGATTCTACACACAGGAGAAGGATATTGGCAAGTAGAGAACATGTGTACATAGAAGATGAAAGGTTGACATTGGCCAAAGGACACAGAGCAATGAAAGGGCTACAACAGAGGTGGGATAGGCTAACTATGGTCCTAAAAAAGGTAGAACCACATAGTATTATCAACTTCCGAGATGCCATGCAGAGGGTCCAGTGGTATATAGAATTGGGATGATAGCCATAGATAGAGAGGTAGATGCCTCTCACTTTCTAGCCTCCTCTACTCCTATGGCCATTATAAAGTTGTGTGGATAACGAGGTTGATGAGGACTTGGAGATAAGTCGGTGTGTAAGGGTTGAAAGAATAAATAGATTCTATTGGAAAGTGGGCAGTTCGATGATTGGAGAGACACAAGAAGGAGACCTCAGAGTACTTGTAAAAATCAAGAATACTTCAGTGCTTGAGGACATGCACTAGTCCTCGTAGGGGGAAATGATGAGACATGTTAATGCTATATTTTAAGATGCCCTAGGATGATATTTGCTAGAACTTTTTCCCGGTTTTGATACATTTTCCTTAAGACTTCTATGCACTTTTTGTTAATATATGGCATGTTGCCATCAAACTTATATCATGGTTTAAATGTACTTAAATATGCTATACTTGGACAAATTACTATGTTACTTGTTTTGAAGTTACAGTTATGTTTTTAATAAGTAAAGTAGTCATTTGAATATGAATGGTTATGCGTATTTTTGTAATTGATCACCATGAATGTCTTATCCTAACCTTTAAAGTGCAGCACATCAAAATAGAAAATGTTATTTTGACTAGGTAAAGTGCATTCATTCACTGAGTGATCAACCCGATCTTCCAGTAAGTTCCAGCAGAGAAAGTATTAAGCGCAACACTAGTTGAGGGTTTCCAGGAGAACAAGGTGGAAGTCATCCAACTAAAACTAAGGCGGCGTGATGAATTCCCTAAGAAAATCTAGGCAAGAGTGGGAAGTTAGATTTGTTGTCACGACAACTCTTTCCTCTTTTCTAGATCTTATCTATTCTAGCTTTAATAGTCTTTCCTTCTTTTTAGTCAGTAGTGTTGTAATAAAGAACCACCTATTTCTATGGCACAGTTAGAGAAGTTGTTAGAATATTTCCTTTAAATAAAGCCCTATTCCCGCATGAGACAGAGGAGGGCGTTATCAAGTTTACTGGAAATATAGTTTTCTGTTATTTTTTGGTTTATGAATCTCTGTACTCAATTATTCAATCAATGAGAAAATGAAGTGTTGAGGTTTAAATTTGTGTATTTGTGATTGGAATAATCATCCAAGGGGGCCCACTTGGTGAGGAATCCATAGTTAGATAGATTCATACTAGTTAGAATCATTTCCTGAATTTCTGCTATTTCAGTGCCAAGTGTTGAATTGTTCCTGGAGCCAAAGCCAAAGTCCAACTGATGCTTCCTCTAGCCAAAGCAGTGGAACAACAAAATTATTATGGCATAGTTTGTAAGAGTCTTCATGTTTTGTTAGTATCTATATTTCTGTAATTTCCATTCCAGTACTTACTTTTTTGTAGCTTTAGTTTAAGAATCATTCTAGCATTTATTCCCTGCAGTCATAGGATAGTTTCCTTTCAACATTTCTTTTCTGCAACAACGATAGAATGTATGGCTAAGTGATACCTAGTGCATATACTTTTCTGGTCCATTTCAAGTAACACGTCCTTGGGTTGACATACTAAATGAGTTTTTATGAAGAGGATAAAATGCTCGGTCATATGTCCAATCCTTGAGTTTGAAATTATACCTAGTTTCTGGTGATAATAGGAACTATATGATCTTTTACTTGGTCTACCAATAATTTCATCGCTTTTATGTTTTTATTTTTCCATTGAATCTTTTCATCTTTTCCACTAGGTTCAAGGTCTGCATTTTCCACCATAGTGTTTAACTCATTTCCTTTTAACATAAGCATCATCTAGAATTTCCATGCTACAAAGTTTGAGGCACCCTCAAGTCTGTCTTCAAATCTAACTCCATTCACCATTTTATCAAATATAATATTTTCCAAAAATATTGTAGTTAGATTGCTTTATTGGAAATCTGATTTGATATTTTTCCTAAACCTTCTTTGATACCATGTTGAAAATTATGATCAGATTTGTTATATATATATATATAATTTTTAACCTTTATCTTCTAAGTCCTTGTCTTATCACAACAATTACTATATTGAATATACTTGTTTATAGATATCACAATTAAATCATAAGAATTAATGTCTCCTTTTATAATCTATATACAAGATCAGGTTGATTATACAGACTGTACCCGTACAACAGAGAATGCTGATATTAATCACCAAATACTTGGTATTCACTTCAGACTGAATATGTTATGTGTCGCTATGTTTTACCACTTATCGGTCGCAACATATAAATATGTGAAGGAAGAAAGGCGTGGAGTCATGTTCGCGATGGAACATGCCTCTACGTGGAGTCATGTTTTTGTGAACATGACTCCATGATTTACTAATGCCATTCATTCCATTAATCAATCAACTATTTAGTCGATAGTCTACAACTCAATAATACTTTGGATAGTCGGTTTATATTATTTCATCAATATTAATACATGTTTAATGATCATATATATATATATAATACTTAATACTTTCTTATCATATTCATGTGATATAAACATATTAACTTCATAATATAATTAATAATATAATCATATTTATAATCTCACATAATTATATTTATATATACATATAATTATATAATAAAGAATCATTCTTTATTATATACATATATATATTCACATGACTAATTACATTATTAATTTGATAATCTATCTCATAGACTTTATCCATCTGAAGCTACAAAAATGTCAACAATATGCATATGCACATAATCTTTTTATAGAAATAAAAGAAAATAGGAAATATATATTCACTTGCATATTATTTAAGAAAGATATATTTAGTTGATTGTTATTTAGAAAATATATATTCACTTGCATGTTATTTAAGGAAGATATATTTAGTTGCATGTTATTTAGAAAAGTTATATTCACTTGCATGTTATTGAGAAAAGATATATTCACTTGCATGTTATTTAAGGAAGATCTATTCAATTGTATGTTATTTAGAAAAGATATATTCACTTGCATGTTATTTAAAGAATATATATTCAATTGCATGTTATTTAGAAAAGATATATTCAGTTATATATTATTTAAGAAAGATATATTCACTTGCATGTTATTTAAGGAAGATATATTCAATTGCATGTTATTTAGGAAAGATATATTCGGTTGCATGTTACTTAAAGAAGATGTATTCAGGTGCATGTTATTTAGGAAATATATATTCAGTTACATGTTATTTAGGAAAGATATGTTCGGTTGCATGTTATTTAAGAAAAATATTCTTTCTGAAATTTTCATGCAGTGGTGTTCTACTTTTAGAAAATAAAAATTAATTAAAAATATATATTCTTTTTGAAATTTGTATGCAGTGGCATTCTATTTTTAGAAAACAAAAATTAATTAAAAAAATATATTCTTTTTAGAATTTACATGCAGCGATATTCTATTTTTTAGAAATTTTATTTTTAGAAAGAATATATAATAATAATAATTTTATTTGATGAGATTTTAAATGTTGATGTGTTTATTATTGGAGTTTTTAGTTGTTGTGTTTGATTGTCGGTATGAGTACCATTAAGTCGGCTAATAGGAATTGTTACCAGAGGTTTGGGGTTAGTTTTTTATTGATGTCTATGTGCTTATTTGTCTATGTGACGTGTATTTTTAGTATTTTGTGATGTTGACTTGGTCACTATTATTTTACCCAACCATATTTCTTAAGCTCATTATTTTGTGAACTCTTTGAGAGAGTATGTTTCTACGATGTTTTGGTTTGAGGACCAGTATGAATTTATGATGTTATGCTTTGAAGACTATTGTTTGTTCATGTTGTACTAAGGAACTAATTTGAGGATAATTATTATCATTTTAATGTTATGGTTTTGAGAGATAGTAGTTGTTCCTTATGATTTGTGGAATAGAGATTTGATCATTATAATTTTATGTGACTTATGAGCTTAGGTAGGTTATCTAAGTGTATATATAAGGAGTAGCTTACAATGGGGGCTAGGACCCTAAGAGGATGCTAGGGTAACTTATTGTAAGTTAATTTAATACATGATAATTTAATAAAATTTATTAGGAGAGATATATTAATAAGATGTATGTGTTCCTCACCCATGACTTGAGTTCTTGTATAGGCTAGGATGGGAGTGGTAGAAGATGCTTCATTGAGGTCTTTCGTAGTTAGTACCCTTGTCTATGTGAGAGGATATTGATGCCACATAGAGTCACTAGGGGCGGGGTCTAGATAGACTACTAGGGTAACTCTAGAGTTGACTCATGTGGTGACACTTCGCTACATACATATTAGGTTTCCTATATGTGTTGGTTGCCTCTAGATTAGTTGTATCTTCTTTTGCAGTTTGAGTTGTACCTTTTAAGATAGAGAACTTTTAAGATCCATTTATTAGTCCTTTTTTTGTAGTTGATTTGGTGTTTGATATCTGAGTGGGGTCTATTGTTATCTCTTCAGCATGGTAGGAGTGGACCTTTGGTTCCATGAGGTCGAATGGTAGTGATTATTTTATCATTGATATTTTGAGATTCATGATGATGTTGGATTATCCTTGTTGTTGTTACCTTATTCTTTTTCTTCATTGGAGGCTTGTTCATATATGTTTTATGATGTTTATATTTCTATCATCTACCAGTGTATCAAATGTGAGATCTTTCACGATGTTGTATATGTGCTTTGTATATGATTTGTTATTGCATACCTTGCGACGTGTGTAGTAGATGACGGTTTTTTATGTACCCTATATTGTATCAGTTGTATCTATGTTGCATTTATATGATGACGTACTTGTTATTCATTTGCATTATGTGGAGATTGTATATTGTTTATTGTGCTTAGTAAATTAATTAAACTTATGTAATTCTACGTCATGGAAGCCTTGGGATTTGTAATCGATGATTGAGTTACATTATGTGTATGAGTTGTCTTATGTTGTATTATTTATGCATTGTTATGTATTGTTTTTTTTGTAAATTCTTAAGAACAAAAAAATAATTATGTAAACTTAGTAACATGTTCTAACTTTTAATTTCTCACGGGTTCCCAGGTGGGGCATTACACATTCTCTCATAGACGTAGACATTTATTAATAATTTATGCACACTAAATATGTATATACCATTTAATCATTTATCAAGTTAATAGTCATTAGGGTTATTATATAAGAGAGAGGATAAATAATAAATATATATCAAATTAGGAATTTTAGTCAAAAGGGAAATTAATAATTAAAATACCAATATTGCCTAAAATGATTGAATATAACAAAATAAAGAATGCATACATCCCCAAGGCATGAAAACACCCAAATAAAATTAGTGCAAACAATAATGTATCATAAAAAATTCAATAAACCGCAAAGAATAAACTCTCAACCAAGACATACACAACTCTAGGGTAATTAGGATTTGTCACCATGACAATCTGACAAGGTATCCCAAAGTCTTGATTGTTCCTTAAGTAGAATGATGAAAAGGTTAGGTTCAAATTGGGCCTTAATGCTATCTCCTCTCTATCACCATTGAGGTATTTCAAGGCACATCCTGACTTGTGAGTCCAAGTGGAATTGATGCCTAGTACTTGCATAATCACCTACACAACTGAAGTATACATGCATATACATACATAATATAATATGTTAGATAACATAAACAATGAAAGATAATGAAACTATTGTATGAGCCTCATGAATGAGTAATATGAAATCTTCCCCTTCATACAAAAACATCATAGAGATATCAATCAAAACAATACATAAAACATGTCCATATCCCGATCATCCTAAACCACGGGTTTGTCCATAATCATTAATAATAAGCATAGAAAATAGTCATCATATAATCATAATGTTAGAAATATATGTTTGGTTTTCTATTGTCATTGATGTCAAACATTGTGTTTCAAAGGTGTTTGTGTTTTCTCAAACAATGTGGTCTATAAGTCTGCTATAGTTGGAGAAGTAAGATTGTGTGCTAGGTAAGTTAGCCCTACTAAACCTATAGAACAATGGAAGAAAAGTAAGTTTTCAAGTGCTAGAGAACAATAGAAGATATGTATATATTTAGTGGAAGAGAAGAATGTATTCAATGTTACAGAACAATGGAAGACATGTATGTATTCTATTCTTCAAAGTTATTTCCTTAGGTCTAGAAGTCATTGGTTATAACTAGATGTTAGTGGTTCAGTGACAAAGTTATGCAATTAAAGATAATAGGTATTCAATTGTATTTTCTAAAAGGTTTCTACTCCGAAAATTAATGTTGAAGATATGCAGATGTGATTTGAGTTGTATTCGGGTTTTGTTCTTGGTTGTGGTGTTTCCTTGTGATCCAAAAATTGTTTTTGGTGATCCAGAAACAATGTCTTCAAGTGTTGAAGTTAAGATCAGTTCTTGGTCTAGTCTAAAAATATATGGATTTTGACATGGAATGTCAACAAGTGACATAGCTTCTAACATAGTGTGGATCTTACCATGGTGTATGGAGGTCTAGATATAGTTGGAAAGTTAATTGGTTCTTTGGGCAATGTGTCTACACTTTTGAGTTGGCTATGAAAGTTGTTCCACTAAGTGCAGATCTGGTATTGGGATATGAATAACATGTTCATGGTCCCTCTCTGATGCAAGGTAGGGTCAAGAGGGGCCAAACAATGGCATGCCCTAATGATCCATCTTGCTCAACAACACGTGGAAGCAATTAACAACAACAATGAGAGAGAGAATGCAGGATCTTTGATTATTTTCATCAAATAGAATCATACATGCCAGGCTATAAGGCCTTCCCGGTTATGGCCTAATATTACAATGAATTGCAGAAGTCTTCAAAATATGTGAGGATCTATCACAAATCTTAATTCTAATTTCTTCTATCTTCTATCAAAAAAATGACTCCTAAACTACAACCAAACAACTACATTTATACAAGAGTCTACCAAATTGAGTCGACCTTCAGATCCATAATCAATGAAAGTCACGGTCATATCTGGGACCACATGCTTCCCAATGATTGATTCCAGTATTAAATCTGTGACCCAACATAAATGCACAAGTCGGCCCAATAGAAACTCAAAAGAAACTACTTGGTAAGAAAGGATGACCGAGCAACAGACAAGCATCACCGAGCGCCAGTGAAACAATCGACCACCCAGGAGATAACTGACCACACTCGGTAACCAAAGGAAACTGACCAAATACTGACCAACTCGGTCAAAGAAGAAACTAAGCAACACATACAAACTCCAAAATGTTTTTGGTGACAGAAGATTGCCAAGGACCCAAGATGCTCCTGCATCAGACACCTGGGGTTATTTTGAAATGATTCTCTGAATCATTTGGTAGGTATGATCCGAGCTGTATCCAATTCAGACTGTGAAATCCATGAATTATCTTCCATCGATCTATTCTTCCATTTTACCAGATATTCCATATATTGTTTTCCTCTTGTACTTTTGCCAATTCTTTGCTCCAAAATCTGTTCAACTTCCTCTTTTTGCTTCTTAGGATATTCCATCGGTACTACCATGTCTTCATTAGATTCATGATACTCATACAAATAAAAAATGTTGAAAATAAGTGATATGTCCATGTCATCAGGTAACTCAATCTCATATGCATTTCCACTGTAAAATTTCTTCAAAATCTTGCAAGGTCCAAACTTCTTCATTTTCAGCTTCCCATATGTTCCAATAGGAAATCGGTCTTTCTTCAAATGAACCATCACTTCATCACCAACATCAAAAGTTTTGTGTCTCCTTGATCTATCAGCTCTGTCTTTATCTTCTGATTACTCTCTTCCAGCTTGATTTTCACATCTTCATGCAATGTCTTCATGTACTCAGCAAATTTTACTCCTTCAACACTTCTCTTACTTTCATCAGCAATGTCTCTCAAATCAAATATACCTCTTGGTTGTATGCCATTCACAATCTCAAATGGTGTTTTCCCAGTACTCCTATTCATTGAATTATTGTATGCAAACTCTGCTTGTGCCAACACAGAATCCCAATTACTAGGTGTCTCTCTAACTAAACATCTCAAAAGATTTCCCAAACTTCTATTTACAACCTATGTCTGTCCATCGGTTTGTGGGTGAAATGTAGAACTATATTTCAACTCAGTGCCAAATTTCTTCCAAGGGTCTTCCAAAAGTATCCAACAAATTTATTGTCTCGGTCAGAGATAATACTCCTCGATAATCCATGCAATCTGACAATTTCATTAAAGAAAATATTTGCTACATGTACTGCATCTGATATCTTTCTACAAGGTATAAAATGTGCCATATTTGAAAATCTATCTACCACAACAAATATAGAATCATTACCTCTTACTGTCTTCGGTAAGCCAGGAACAAAATCCATACTGATGTCAGTCCAAGGTTTCTCAGGTACAACAATCGGTACATACAATCTAGTATTCTAACTTACTCCTTTTGTAACTTGACAAATTCCACAACTTTTCACAAATTTTTGAACATCTTTATACATCTACGGCCAAATGTACTTCTCCTTAAGCAAATTCCATGTTTTATCAATACCAAAATGTCCAGCCAAACCACTACTATGTTTCTCCTTTATCAAATTAGTTCTCATTACTCCTCTCAGTATACATAATTGAATACCTTTAAAAAACATACCTTCCTAAATAAAATATTCATCCCATTTAGTATCTTGTTGATCTTGAATAGGTGCTCTGCACTTTCTCCATGGCTCAGAAAAATCAGGATCAAACTCATAAGAATCTTTCATCTCATCAAAACCAAGAACTTCAATTTTCATCTCGGTCATCAAAGATCTTCTTCTACTCAATGCATCAGCAACTCAGTTAGTGACTCCACTCTTATGCTTTATCACAAATGTGTAACTCTGCAAATACTCAATCCATTTCATATGTCTCTGATTCAACTTATTCTGACTACCCAAATATTGTAAAGCCTTATGATCGGTATGCAACACAAATTCACTCGGTATCAAATAATGTCTCCATTTCTTCAGTGCTTGAACAATAGCATAGAATTCTTGATCATACACAAAATATTTCCTTCTAGCATCATTCAAATTTTCACTAAAGAAAGCAACAAGTTTACCTTCTTGACTCAACACAGCTCTGATTGCGCTTCCACTTGCATCACATTCCACTTGAAATACCTTACTGAAATCAGGTAATGCAAAAATAAGTAATTCGGCAACCTTCTGCTTCAGAGTCTCAAAACTTCTATTAGGTCCATGTGTCCACTTGAATTCCCTTTAATCTTCTCTCATAGTCTCAGTCATAGCATTACAAATTGAACTGAAATTCCTTATGAACTTTCGGTAAAAACTTGCCAAACCATGAAATAATCTTACCTCACTAGCATTCATAGGTGTAGGCCGATTCAAAATAGCTTCAACCTTTTCAAGATCCATCTTGAAACCATCAGCCGATGTCACAAATCCCAAATACACAATCTCTTCTTTTATGAATGAACACTTTTTCAGATTTATTAGCAACTTTTCTTCTTGCAGTCTCTGCAAAACTTGTCTAACATGCAACAAATGTTCTTCTCTGGTCTTATTGAATATCAAAATATCATCAAGATATACATTCACAAACTTACCCAAGAATTTCTTCAAAACTTCATTCATCGACCTCATAAAAGTACTCGGTGCATTAGTTAAACCAAAAGGCATAACCAACCACTCATACAAACCTTCTTTTGTCTTGAAAGTAGTCTTCCATTCATCACCTTCTCTGATTCTGATCTAATGATACCCACTTTTCAAATCAATTTTGGTAAAATATTTTTCTCCAGTCAAACTGTCCATTATGTCATCCATTCTCGGTATAGGAAACCTATACTTCACTGTTATCTTATTGATTGCTCCGGAATCAATACATATTATCCATTCTCCATTCTTTTTCGGTGCAATACAGTAGGTACTGCACAAGGACTCAAACTTTCTCTGATCAAACCTTTCTCCAACAACTCTTGAATCCATCGGTTCAATTCTTGATTCTCAGTAGGTGTTAACCAATGAAGTGCCTTGTTTGGTAAACTAGCTCCAGGGATTAGATCCATGCAGTGATCAATACTTCTCTTTGGTGGAAAACCATTAGGTACATTATCATAAATGATATCACTGTACTTGGTGAGTAACTTATCAATCTCCCCAGGAACACTATCCTCTATTTTCTTACTCGGTTTGTTAGGAATCACAGAAAAACATACATCATTCTTTTTCAAATCTTTGACAAACTTTCTTCCCTCCATCAAACAAACTTTCACAGATGTGCAAACATTACTAACATGTTCTTCCATCAATGGTAACAAGATTTGTTTTCTTCCATCATCTACAATATTATACTTATGCAATCTCCCATCATATAGAGCATGTCTATCATATTGCCAAGGTCTACCCAACAAAATATGACAACAATCCATAGGCATGATATCACATAACACCTTATCATAGTACTTTCCAATCTTCAAATTCACATAGCATTGTTCACTTACCAAGAGTGTATGCTCATCTTTGATCTGTGAAATCTGATAGGGCTTCAGATGTTCCAACCTTTCCAACTGCAATTTTGTGACCATTTCATCAGATGCCAGAATCTCCAAGCTACCACTGTCAATGATTACCTTCCAAACTTTGTCGGAAACTCTACATTTAGTCTTGAACAAACTCTTCCTTACCAGATCTTCCTTTTTGCTTTCATTCCATAGTGCTCTCCTTGCCATCAAGTTATTTTCTTTCTCAGGTTCATTCGGTGACTCTTCTTGCACCAAAGCATTTCTACTGCTACCGGCCTTCTTACTAGCATGTGTACATTCAAAAGATCTATGTCCTTCTTCTCCACAATTGTAACGAGTTCCTCAGAAACTTCCTTTGCTATAACCACCTCGGTAGTTACTGCCTCTGCCTCTAGATGAAATTTCACCTTTCCACTCGGTCTTGCCTTTATCCAGATTTGTCTTTTCAGATTTAGATCTACCATTTTCACCATTAGATCTACCTCTTCCTCTAGGGAATTGTATCATCTTAAAATGGAAGCACTTCCATGTTAAGAGCATTTAGCCCTCTGAGTAAGTGGTTTGGGATCATGTTAAGCACCTTGATTAGGTCTTTGCATGTATTTGGCTTTCTCCCTGCTTTCCACTTCTTCTCCACGCTTGATTTCTTCATTCTAGGTGAAATTAGGGTTAAGGTCTTAAGGACTTTCCTGATTTTCCCTCTTCCATGGCTCTATTTTCTAGGTAAGGTTCAGAAATGAGACCTCCTATTTCTTCATCACATTAAACAAAGAATTTTCTATCTATTCCAGACATCTAGTCCTATTTAGATATCAATTTCCAAGTTTCTGACATCTCCTAGAACCTCTGCTGTAGAACCTGGCAAAGTTAGGGTTTGAGGTCAAAGTCAACCTCAACCCTAACCAAGTTAGGGTCGACGTTGACCTTGACCTCTTCCCGCCAAGATTTCAAATTTTCAACTGTCGGCAGTTTGGCTTTCGGGATAATTATTTCTCCGCCTCTGGGTCGGCTGTTTCGGGCTTCAAAATGGTAAATCCTTTAATTGTATTTAATCAAGGTATATTTTCTAAAGGTGAGGACCTAATTGGGATTTAATTCTCCAAGGTGGCCCATCTAGAGGAGTGTGCCCTAGATCGCTATAAAAGGAGGCCTTCCTCTCTCATTTACACATCAAGTTTTCACATCTCATCTCAAGCAATCAAGTATCTAGAGCTCTCAAGTGCAAGAAAGTCTTCAAGCATTCAAGTCTTCAAGCATTCATCCATCAAGGAGATCCATTATTAGCGATTGAAGGATTCAATCTCTTTGGAGCCCCCTTGAAGATCCACCCTTCTCCATCCATTCAAGCCTTCTCATATGCAAAGATCAAATCAAGATTGGTGTTGAAGATCAAATACCATTGATTAGAGATATCTTTCCATCCATTGAAGCTTTCCTACTTGTGGATTTGAGGATTTGAATCCTCTACAAGGACTTCAACATAAGCAAGGTGATTTGTTTCAATTACTTTGTTTATGCATAATATATTTCAATTCAATTTCAAGGTTAATTCCTAAACTGGGGTTTGACTAAGGCAAACCCCCCATACAACCAAAAACCCCCATTTTCTTGTAGGTACAAGTGCGAAATCTCAGATCTGAGAGCGAATTTGGATACCCTTTTCGGTAATCTTTCAGGATCTGCCAATAGAATCAGAATCAGACTTCAAATAAATAATGTGGTCTTTGACCTTTTAAAAGGTCAAAGTTGACCTGTGTGAATGTGGAGAAAAGATTTCTAGGTTTTGTCTGCCTCGACATTTCCAGTCCAAAACAGGTGACAGAATCTTCAGAAAGTTCATATAGAAGCCAGAATTCAGTATTTTCCAGATCTACCCTAATTCAAGGTTAGTATTTGCACTTAAATTATTTCAATTTCAAGTATAACACATTCTACCTAGGGAAACATCAGATTTATTCTTTCTTTCATATTCTCCATCAAATTGATCTGATTCTGCATTAGCCTTTTAGGTTGATCAAATTGGGTCTCCTTGTTGGGAATTTGGGTTTGAGAATAGATCTCATATTTCCCCCCCTAAAACATTTGAATGATATTGAACCCATTTTAATATCATTCATTTTGGTGAACCTGACTAGCTTACTCTCTTTTATTTTGGTGTTAGATTTCCCTTTGTCTTGTTGTGTGTGTTCACCTTCATCATTCATTTTGGTGAACCCGACATACTTACTCTCCTTTCTTTTGTGGAATTGGATGCTTTATTGTGCTTTCCTTTTATCTTGTTAGTAATAGATTTGTCCTTTGTGATTAATCTTGCATGCTAATTAGATTTCATATTCATGCTTTATGTGTTCTTAGTTTAGTTCATTTGCATTATATTGGTTTATGAGCTTTACTACCACTAGTCCTACTTATAACATTCCGGTTAGAAGAAGTCGTAGACTCATGGGTGCCTTTGAGCCTAAATCTTCTCCTTTCCTTAGGATCCCCGATGATAACTTGATTCTTCATGATTCTAATCCTACTATGGAGCAAAACTCTTCTCACTCATCTCATGATGAGGATGATGCTTTAAGGGTTCCTCCTGAACAAGTCCAAAAACTTTTCATTGAACTTGATAAAATGGGTAATTGGCTTCTTCAAGAAAACCATAGTCAAGATTCTATTGAAGCTATAGAGGCTCTTACGAAAGTTCTCCATGATAGTGATCAAGGTGTTAACCTCTTGCATGGTATTACTCATCTTGTGCATTCCAATGTTAAACCTTTAACTCAAGAGGCTCAAGATTTAGGTTTCACTACTCCTATCACTAGTGTTGAACCTCCTTCTAATCCTTTACCTAGTATTCCTATCTATACTCCTCCTTTGGTGACTGTGACGGTTCCCTCTGTTCCTATGAGTGTTCCTCCCGTGTCCCTTCCTACATCACAACCTTCATATCATAATGTTCCTTTCACTTATTCCACTCTGCTTCCAACTGTAGTTCCTACTGTTCCTCCAGTTGTGTCTTCTATTCCTGCAACTTCTTACACTTTATCTAGTGTGTCTAATGTTGCTACTCCTCCTATTTCCTCTAATGATTCAACAATCATTAGTTTGGCTCAAACTATATCATCCTTACAACAACAACTTGCTTCCTTAACTCAAAACAAGTTTAGTATTCCTACATGTGACATGGGAAGTCCTTTGTCTCAGGATATTATCTGAACTCCTATTCCTCAACAAGTCAATATGCCTCGTCTTGAGAACTATAATGGAAAAGGAGATCCTGTTCATCATGTTAAAACATTCGAAATCCTTTGTAGTGATTATGCTCATGACCAAAGGATTTTAGCCAAACTGTTTGCTCAAACCTTTCGTGACAAGGCCTTACAATGGTATTGTTCCTTGCCTCCTTATTCAATTGATTCCTTTCCACAGCTTGCTAATGCCTTTATTCAACAATTTCAAAACAATATTGGCCCGCAAGTGTCTTTGACTGATTTAATGCATTGTCAACAAGGTGCTAAAGAAAAGTTGACTGAATTTATTGGTCTATTTAAACATTTGCATGCTTAGATTTATTATCCTGTTTCTGATATTGATATTCAACATATGTTTATTTAAAATTTGCAAAAGGATATTAGAGATAAGATTCTACTTACTGAATTTACCTCTTTTCAACAACTTTGTGCAGCACTTCATCATTATCAATTACAAGTGAGCCAGTTTGAGAGCAACACTCCAATGGCTCCTGTTCCAGTTGATAAGAGTGATGCTACTCCTAATCCAAACAAGTTTCAAAAATTCAACAACTATTTCAAGATAAACAAACAAGCGAATGCAGTTATTGATCAGGTTGCTGTTGCATCTCATAATGCCACTTTTGCATCCACTGCTTTTCGATTAAATCGTACGTTGACTCCTCTTTCTAAAGCTTTACATGCTATTATGAATAGGTTGTTAGCTGCTAATATGATTACTTTACCTCCTATTCAACCTCTTTTACCTACTACGATTGCATCTAAATCTTTTGATCAAAATGCTTTTTGTTAATATCATCGTCAGAATGGTCATGATACTGAGAGATGTTATTATTTAAAACATAAGGTCCAAGATCTCATTGATGCTAAAGCTTTATCTGTTGATAATCTGGATAGTCGTGGGAATCAATCTGTCTCTCCTCCTAATCAGAACCTTCAAATCTATATGACTCCTTTACCTCCGCATGATACTAATACTATTGCTCAACCATCTGCTATGGAAATTGTATATGATTCAAAGATGGATGATCTTAATCATGTCGTTAATCAAGTGGAGCATGTTGCTAAGCCTATATCTCCACCTCAACCTTCACTTCAACTTCTATCTCAACCTCAAGTTAAACCCAAACCTAAAGTGAAACCTCAACCTAAACCTCGACAATAATTTAAGAATAAAAGACCTCAGGAACTCTTAATTACCTTTGATGACTCTGAGATTATTAAGGCTCCTGATGGACCCCTTTACATTGCTACTAGGGTTTCTTAGATACCTACTCGTGGTTGTCTTGTTGATCCTACCTCCTTAGTCAATGTTATCACTGAAGAAAATATTTTTATGAAAAGCTTACAACGCAACTTCTATGATACATCAGATGTGTGGATTCAAAATTGTAATGGTTTTATTTATCCATCATTTGGTTCTATTACTTTACCAGTTGAACTTTTTGGAAAAATTGTGAACACTACCTTCGTTGTGGTTCCTACTTCTGATCAATTTCAAGTTAAGCTAGGTTTGCCTTGGTTGATTGCCATGCATGTTGTTGCTTCACCTATCCATAAGTGTCTTAAGTTCATTCATGATGGCAAAGTGAAGATGATCAATCATAGTCTATATCAACCTTCTAGGCCTAGAGATTGTGTTGCTCTTGATTTCTTTTGGCCTTCATTACCTAATTCATGTCCTCCTCGCCCTAATAATCGTTTTCAATCGTATCAAGCTTACAAGCATCGTAAGATTCTTCAATTAAGCATACCTCCTATGGATCTTAATTGTGGTCTTTTACCTACACCTTCGATACCTCCTTTAACTATAGCTTCTAGTTCTATTAATCAAGTTCCTCCTACCAAACCTATCAAAGACCCTATGATTGTTTCTCCTATGGTTGATAATCCTATTGATCTTCCTAAAGAACCTGTGAAGGATCCTACAATTGTTCCTCCTAGTTCTCAACCTATTTCAAATAAATCAAAACGTAACCAATCTGCTAATGAACATCGTAAAAAGCATCATGCTCATGCTAAAGCTAAAAGATCTCTACTTTCTGCGGATACACCTATGCATAATGTATTAGAAGATGTTGTTACTAATAATGATGTTCACATGCATGATTATGATGATTCTATTTGTATCTTAGATCCTATTTTGATTAATTTGGATGAAGAAGATACTCTTGATGATACTGATAATGTTAATGATGAATATGAGACTATTGACATTGACATTGATTTGCCAAATATGCTTTCATCTCAATTAACTCTTACACCTAGTATTGAACATTGTGATTCTCAAGAGGATCCTTGTTTGGAATTGGCTATCATTCCTACTATATTGGATATAGTCCCTCTTGCAAGTTACCCACCTACCCTAAATGATATACAATGAGATGGGGAAAGTAGGTGGCAAGCTTGAGCGGCTTGTCCTTTGTGGTAGCTTTGTTGTGTGTTTTCCTATTGTACTGTGCTTCTCCCATAATGTGATTGCTAAATGTTGTTAGATTCTTTTATATGATCCTTGTTACTCAGTTGGTACAAGGTGATGAAGGAATCAAAACTGTTGTTCAAATTTCTCTCTATGTATCTCTATTCTTCTGTGTTGTTCAATGTTATGTTGTAACTGTGCTATTGTTCGTAAATGTTTCCTTGTGTAATCTGCTTGGATTTGAGATATGGTAGCACTAAATATTTTAGCACTAAATATTTTTGGTCTCCATGTCATGGCCCGAAAAGATTTTTTTCGTATATCTTACGTAATCTTTCCTCCTTTATGATTGTAGTTCTACTTTCTTTGGGGAATGATGTCAATTCATTTGCAATAATATCATATATATATTATCTTATGTTCATACTGACCCCATGGTAGGTAGATCCCTTTCATGTTCTCTATATGTTTCTGTGATATTTCCCTTGATTTGTCTTCGTCTGGGGGCATTTCGACGTGGAAACATAATCAGTGGAGTTGTTTATGTTTCTGTTAAAGCCATTGCTCCTATTAAAGTGTCAGCAATGACTTTAACATGGGGGCATACACTCTACTCACTTATTACACACACCCACTTATGAAAAATTCAAAACATGCTAAATCTTCTAAAGGTAACACACATAAGTTGCTAAATCCTGAGGAAGATACACACTTTAAATTTACTTTTCAACCTTTCTTTTTGGATTAAGAACTAATCCTTAAAGTATGGATTTATATTAGGATCTCTTGATCCCTCCAGTTTCAAGGACACATATATTATTGATCCCTTAAGGTTGGAAGTGTCCTTAAGATTGGATCCACTTTTTTTTTATTATTATTCTTATGGAATAGAATATTCCTAGGAATAAATTTTTGATGGGTTGACTAGTGAGTAGCCACATTCACTAGGAGGTTCAATTCCATCTTTCCAGTTGCACCTTTTTTTCCTGTGTGGTTCACAATGGGACACAAGTTCTCATTGGGCGAGGTAATCACACTTTTTCTTTCTCTCTTTAGAGATGTCTCTCTTATCTGTGATCTAAGAGTCAATGAAGACTTGAGTCCCTAGGGGCTTGGGATTTCTCTTTGTCCCTTAGATTATGATAAGATTATCTTGTTATTTTTATCTCCTTTACCAAGAGTTTGCATCGAGTCCATACTCTTGCTAAAGTGGGGGCTTAATGTATCATCTTAAAATGGAAGCACTTCCATGTTAAGAGCATTTAGCCCTCTGAGTAAGTGGTTTGGGGTCATGTTAAGTGCCTTGATTAGGTTTTTTCATGTATTTGGCTTTCTCCCTGCTTTCCACTTCTTCTCTGCGCTTGATTTCTCCATTCTAGGTGAAATTAAGGTTAAGGTCTTAAGGACTTTCTTGATTTTTCCTCTTCCATGGCTCTATTTTCTAGGTAAGGTTCAGAAATGAGACCTCCTAGTCCATCACATCAAACAGATGATTTTTTGTCTATTCTAGACATCTAGTCCTGTTCAGATATCAATTTCCAAGTTTCTGACATCTCCTTGAACCTCTGTTGCAGAACTTGGCAAAGTTAGGGTTTGAGGTCAAAGTCGACCTCGACCCTAACCAGGTTAGGGTCAACCTTGACCTTGACCTCTTCCCGCCAGGATTTCAAATTTTCAACTATCGGCAGTTTGACTTTCGAGATAATTATTTCTCCGCCTCTAGGTCGGCTATTTTGAGCTCTGAAACGGTAAATCCTTTAATTGAATTTAATCAAGGTATATTTTCTAAAGGTGAGGACCTAATTGGGATTTAATTCTCCAAGGTGGCCCATCTAGAGGAGTGTGCCCTAGATCGCTATAAAAGGAGGCCTTCCTCTCTCATTTACACATCAAGTTTTCACATCTCATCTCAAGCAATCAAGTATCTAGAGCTCTCAAGTGCAAGCAAGTCTTCAAGCATTCAAGTCTTCAAGCATTCATCCATCAAGGAGATCCATTGTTAGCCATTGAAAGATTCAATCTCTTTAGAGCCCCCTTGAAGATCCACCCTTCTCCATCCATTCAAGCCTTCTCATATGCAAAGATCAAATCAAGATTGGTGTTGAAGATCAAATACCATTGATTAGAGATATCTTTCCATCCATTGAAGCATTCCTACTTGTGGATTTGAGGATTTGAATCCTCTACAAGGACTTCAACATAAGCGAGGTGATTTGTTTCAATTACTTTGTTTATGCACAATATATTTCAATTCAATTTCAAGGTTAATTCCTAAACTAGGGTTTGACTAAGGAAAACCCCCCATACAACCAAAAACCTCCATTTTATTGCAGGTACAGGTGTGAAATCTTAGATTTGAGAGCAAATTTGGATACCATTTTCGACAATCTTTCAAGATTTGCGAACAGAATCAGAATCAGACTTCAAATAAATAATGTTGTCTTTGACCTTTTAAAAGGTCAAAGTCGAGCTGTGTGAATGTGGAGAAAAGATTTCTGAGTTTTGTCTGCCTCGACATTTCCAGTCCAAAACAAGTGAGGGAATCTTCAGAAAGTTCATATAGAAGCCAGAATTCAGCATTTTCCAGATCTGCCCTAATCCAAGGTTAGTATTTGCACTTCAATTATTTCAATTTCAAGTATAACACATTCTACCTAGGGAAACATCAGATTTAATCTTTCTTTCATATTCTCCATCAAATTGATCCGATTCTGCATTAGCCTTTTAGGTTAATCAAATTGGGTCTCCTTGTTGGGAATTTGGGTTTGAGAATAGATCTCATATTTCCCTCCCTAAAACATTTGAATGATATTGAACACATTTTAATATCATTCAGGAATCTACCACCTTGACCTCTTTGTCTTTGCTCATGTCTTTTGTTCAATTTCTCCTCGGCCTTCAATGCAAATTGATAAGCCTCGTCAATTCTCTCCAACTTGACCAAACTAATTTCCTCTTGGATGGAAACTCTCAAACCATTCAGGTATCTACCAATGCTTTCCACATCATCTTCATCATGTCTAGATCTAATATCTAATCTATAGAATTCCTCAGTATACTCTTTTACCGAGCTATCTTTCTGCCTTAAACTTTGCATTCGCCAAACTAGGTTAATCTGATAATCACAAGGTAATAACTTTCCTTTTAATTTATTCACCATTTTATTTCATACCTTGATTTTGTCTTTGCCTTTCCTCTTCCTATCTAGCTGTAGATGTTCCCACCATAAGGATGCATGACTTTTCAACTTTGTTCTTGCAATCTTCACTTTCTTGTCTTCAGGAATGTTTTCATACTCAAAATACTTTTCCATCTCGGTAATCCAGTCCACGAATTCATCAGAATCTAGCTTTCCACCATACTCAAGAGGATTGAAATGTGGTGTAGACTTCAGACTTGTCAAATCCTTCAAAAATATTTCTTCACCTTGATCCATAACAGGTGTAGGTTTTGCATTTGTCTGTTCTTCCTCAATTTCATCATCAATAACATCTTCAAGATGTCTGCCTCTTCTCTGGGATGTTTCAACAGCTTCTAATCTAGCAGAAGTCTTCCTTAGCATATCTACCAATCCTGGATCTGCATCTCACCTCCCATGAACCATCTTGACAACCCTCTGCAATTGCAGGTCAGATCACAATCTGCTACCCAACAACAATTGACTAGGGCTTCTCAAGAGGAACCTGCAAACCTAGATTTGTAGACCTAGATCAAGATCTCACCTCGCTCTAATACCACTTGACATAGAGCAAGGTCAAGAGGGGCCAAACAATGGCACACCCTAATGATCTAGCCTACTCAACAACATGCGAAAGCAATTAACAACAACAGTGAGAGAGAGAATGTAGGATCTTTGATTAATTTTCATCAAATATAATCATACATGCCGGGCTATAAGGCCTTCCCAGTTATGGCCTGATATTACAATGAATTGTAGAAGTCCTCAAAACATGCGAGGATCTGTCACAAATTTTAATTCTAATATCTTCTATCTTCTATAAAAAATTGACGCCTAAACTACAACCAAACAACTGCATTTATACAAGAATCTACCAAACTGAGTCAACCTTCAGATCCACAATCAATAGAAGTAATGATCAGATCTGGTACCACATGCTTCCCAATGATTGATTCTAACATTAAATCCCTGACCCAACATAAATGCACAAGTCAGCCCAACAGAAACTCAAAAGAAACTACTCGGTAAGCAAGGATGACCGAGCAACAGACAAGCATTGCCGAGTGCCAATGAAACAACTGACCGCCCAAGAAATAATCGACCACACTCGGTAACCAAAGGAAACTGACCAACTACCAACCAACTCGGTCAAAGAAGAAACCAAGCAACACAAACAAACTCCAAATTTTTTTTGGTGACACAGGATTTCCAAGGACCCAAGATGCTCCTGCATCACTCTCTCTATGTATCATATTTTTGGTTTGGGTATTGCATTTAATGTCTATCTCTTATTCATATAGGTTTTTGTTATGTGTGACTTATGTATTTAATATTTATCTCTTATCTGGTTGGGTTCATGTTAAGTATAATCTATGTTTTGGTTCGGGTTCTTTTGTCATGAGACCTTATTGTATTTTACTATTTTCATGGTTGACTTATAACTTAATTGTAATATACTTTTGACTTGGTCGACCTTGTTGTAAACTCCAATGATCTATCTTATATATAAGTATAGTGCGTGCTTTGGCAACATGTAAGATTGTACATGAGTGAGTTGTGGGTGAACCAATGAATATATATTTGTAGAGTTTCATAAGAGTATAGTTTGGTTGATGAGGCTGCTATTTTGTGATAGTGGTGGACAAGAAAAGACAATAACAATGTGGTGCGGAGGTTGATAATGCTATGTAGATCAAATGAATTATCAAAATTACTCATTATCTATTGTGAAGAGTTTTATGTACCTTGTCCCTAGGATAATGTGTCTTGGGTGCACAAGTTTGTTACAATATCTTGCTACTTTGGGAGTGTGTGTCTACTTGCGAGTCTAGAGAAGTGAGCTCCTATCAACATTCATTGTTGTAACTTAATTGTAATATGCTTTTGACTTTCCCAACCTTGTTGTAAACTCCAAAGATCTATCTTGTATATAAGTATAATGTGTGCTTTGGCAACATGTAAGAGTGTAAGTGAGTGAGTTATGGGTGAACTAATGAATATCTATTTGCAGAATTTCAAAAGAGCATAGTTTGATTAATGAGGCTGCTATTTTGTGATAGTGGTGGATAAGAAAAGACAATAACAATGTGGTATTGAGGTTGATAGTGATGTGTAGATCAACTACATTATCAGGATAATTTATCATTATCTATTGTAAAGAGTTGTATGTACCTTGTCCCTAGGACAATGTGTCTTGGGTGCACAATTTTGTTACAATATCTTGCTTCTTTGGGAGTGTGTCTCTACTTGTGAGTCTAGAGAAGTGAGCTCCTATCAACATTCATTTTTGTATTGATAGTGATCCTTTGGTTGCAAGTATAGAGTAGTGAGCTCCTACCTTCTTTTGTAATCAAACTATAAACAATTAGTGAATTATCTTTATGGCCAAGTACTCACTGTGGTTTTTTCCAGTTTGGATTTTCTACGTATAAAATCATGGTGTTCATGTGTTGTTAGTTCTGTTCATTACTTGCTTAATGTTTGATGTGGTGGGTATTGAAGTTAGTTGTTTACTCAAGTGTGATTTTGGTTTATGTTGATTCACCCCCCTATTAGAATTTGGAGTGTATTCAATAATTGTTATCAGAGAAAGGTTCTTCTTGAAGAAGCTTAACATCTTGAGGCAGATTCGGGATGATGCAAAACTCATGCTCTAGTATTTGATGACACTAATTTTCCTTATTGGAAGGACAAGATGAAAGTATATATAGAAACATTATATAATGGTATTTGGGAGGCAATTCAAATTGGATTTTATCTTCCTTTTGGAAGACCTATGACTAATAATGAAGAAAAACAAAAGGAAGCTAATGTGAAAGCAAGAAAAATTATTTTTAGTAGTTTATGTGACACAATATTTAGGAAGGTGAAAGGTTTAAAAAGTTCTAAAGAGATTTGGGATAAGTTGGTCTTAGTGTATGAAGGAGATTTAAAGATAAAACAAGAAATATTGATGAATTTAAAACAAAAGTATGAGGTCTTAAGAAAGACATAAGATGAGAGTGTTGAAAGCTACATATATAAAGCCACAAATGTTGCTGATGGAATCAAAGCTACTAGTAGAAATCTATAAGATACATATGTTATTCTGAATATCTTATTATCCCTACCAAAGGAGTTCATACCAATCACATGTTTAATAAAGGAAAGTAATGATCTAATCCAGTATTCAATTAATCAACTCATTGATTCACTTTCAACATTTGAGATTGTAGAAGTTGAAAGGGAAAAGAGAGAGACTAGATTTAGAGTTGTTGAAGAAGTTGAACTTGAGACATGCAAGATGTCAAAGGAAGTTAAAACATATTTTTCAAGAATATTCAAGAAGGCACTGGTAGATACAAAGGTAAGTTATCTCTTAAGTGCTTTAATTATGGAATGATAAATTTTTTGGCTAATGATTGCAAGTATAAGAAATATCTTAGTGAGTTAAAAGATGATAGAAAAGGAAATCAAAAGAAATATGATTTCATAAAGAGAATAAATTTTAAAGGCATGGGTAAACATAGATTTTGTTCCATGGAAGAATGTTTTTTTGAAGATGAGGGTACTAATGAAACAATTGAGGAATACTTGTTTCTAGCTATTTCACAAAAGAAAGGGGAGAACATTTTGCATGCTGAAGTTATTGTAGGTGCATGGATTATATATTTTGGAAGTTCAAATCATATGATAGGAGACAAGAGAGGATTTATCAAGTTTGAAGAATATTATGGTGGAGCAATTGGATTTTCAAGAGAAGGAAGTGCACAAAATAAAGACATTGGAACCATTTCAATTGATGGCAAGCATAGAACTAATGATGTTTATTATGTTGAAGGTTTGAAATATAATTTTTTAAGTGTTAGTCAAATGTATAAGAAAGGTTATGAAATTGTGTCCAAAAGTGATAGTTGTGTTATAAAAAAGAAATAGACTGGTAAATGGGTTGTTGAAGGTTTTAGGACTGTAGATAATATCTATTGTATTTTAGAAAAATGTGAGAATCTATTTTTTCTAACTCAATGCAATGGAAGATGGGGAGATGAAGTTTAGATGGAACTCAAACAAGACAAAGTAGATTTTGCATTACTAAAGAACAATGAGGAAAGAAAGGATGAATCAAAAATTGTGGTGGGTGCTGAATGGGTTTTGGTAGACCAAAAGTAGGAAGAAGGCAAAAATAATATGTTAGACTAGAAGTAGGAAGAAGACAAAAAAGATATGTTAGAATAGAATTAGGAAGAAGACAAAAAATATATGGTAGGGCAGAAGCAGATAGAAGATAAAAATGATTTGGTAGACCATAAGAAGGTGGAAGAAAAAAGGAACTAGTAAATTGAAAGTAGGTGAAGAACAAAAAGAATTTGGTATATCTGATGTAGACAAAGGACATAAAGGGGTTGATGAATTGGAGACCTCCTATTCATTCTAGGTATTCATCTTTTGATAGTTTATTTTTCTTGCAATAAAGTAGGGCACACATTTAATGCATGTAGAAGTCTAAAAATGAGTTACTTTTTAATAGAAAATATATCGTTGCAATAAGTTAGCACATAAGACAAATCAGTGCAAAAATAGAGTGAGTTTTAAGAAATTCAATAGAGAAAATGTGAATAGAAACGTTAAGAATTTCAACGGATACTACTATGGTTGCAATGGATATGGACACATTAAGGTTGAATGCAGTATAAATATCAATGTCAAGAATAATGAAACTACTAAAATTAAAAGAGACAGTTTGATTATCTATAAATGTAAATGAGAAGATTTATTGCAAGGTTTTATAAAAGTATGAAAATATTGGATGATTGTTTGATGATTGAAGAAGACTCAAAAGAAAGGAAGAAGACATATTTGATGAACACATACGGTTATTTTGATGGTGGTCCAAAATCCATTCCAAATGGTGTTTCCTCTTCTGTTAAATGACTCAAACTACAAGGTCTGAGGGGGAGTTTTCATATAAATCTATTTCCCCCTTGAGGCTGGATGCTTAGTATCTTCTCAACATGGAAATAAGGTGTGAAGGATTTTCCAGAGGTAATATTTTTTCTCTGTGGTCCAAAAATGTATTAGTTGTTTGGTTTCATTAGAGATTGATCATACTAAGTTGTGTTCAATTTTGGGTTGGAGAAATGTTACACATTTGGATAGTTTGAATAAAAATGTTGTTGGTTGTAGAAGATTCTTTAATGAGTTTGAGGATAGGATGAGTCTGTGGAACTGGTTTAAGGATGATATTTTCTTGTATGTTGATTTCTATTACATAGAAGAGATAGAGTCCAAAATGGTTTGGGCAGCAGTGTTTTCATGTATGAACACTATTGAGACTTCAAAGGATATTGGTGTTGCAAGGATTGAAGTTATGGTAGTACTATCCATTGTTGTTGGTGAAGACAAAGATAAGGGGAAAAGTATGAGAAAGATGCTTACAAAAGCTTTGTCCTCTGGTAATCAGGATAAGAGTTTCAAATAAATGTGTTCAGAGTTATTCTTTTCTTTGGTGGTTTTTTCAAATGATAATAAAGAGGAAGAACAAAGAAGTATTGAAAAACATAAGGGAATTGTAGGTACCAATATACAAGTTGTTAGTGAGGAAAAATTTGAATAGATTCTTACTATGTTGAGTTTGTATGAATGATTGAAGACACTTGAAGATATGTTCCATCTTTGATCAAGATACTTTTGATTTTCTTGGGTAGAAGATTGGGGTTGTTGCCCGTCCTTTTTTCCTAGATTAGGACATCAGTATGGTGCATCTGTCTAGGGGGAGATTTCTATCTTCTCTTTTTCTGGACTAATGGTAGTGTTTGTCATCAAAGTTTTACAATGGTAAGTATGTTTTTGGCCTTTTTACTTGAGAGAAAAAGTGGAGAAAGATAAGGATAATGTTTATTTTCTCAGGATTGTTTTGGTTGTTTCACTAAGGGGGAGTTGATAGTAATTCATATCTTAATAAAACATTTTGGTGGCTATTTTCCATCAATGACAAAGGGGGAGATTGTTGGAAAAAAATGTTTGGTTGTCTGTTGTCATTGATGTCAAACATTGTGTTCAAAAGGTGTTTGTGTTTGCTCAAACACCGTGGTCTACAAGTTTTCCATATTTGGAGTAATAATTGAACTTTATGATGATCCCATTATCCCTAATCCTCCTATCCAAGATCACCCCCTTCCATGTCAAGAAAAAAATTTCCTTTCAAATCCCATTGAACTTTCACTTCCTAAGCAAGATCATAACCTCCCTTCCAATCTTCCTAATGATTCCATTCAAAACCAAGAGAAAAACACCTTTAGTATGGAATCTCATGATCCTATCCCAAGTCAAGATCAAAGTATCCCTTCACCTTCATGTCCTCCACAAGATCCCATCATTCCTTTGGATCCTCCACAAGATCCCATCATCCCTTCGGATCCTCCATAAAATCCTATCATTTCTTTGAATCCTCCCCAAGATCCATCCATTCCCTCATGTCCTTTCCCTTATCTTCCATATCCGTTGCAAGACCATATCCAACTAGATAATCCTATCACTATCCCTATTCCATCGCAAGATCTCCATATTCCTCCTGATACCCCTAATGATGAAACCACATTTATGCAAGATGTTCATGAACCCCTTACACTTCAAATGGATTCCCCTAGTTCTATCAAGTCTAGTATGTCTCATGATTCTACCAGTCCTTCCATACCATGCATACCTCATAATAAACTCATGTCTTGTAGAAAGTATCCTATCGTTCAAAAGAAATGTCAAGTTAAATGGGTAACAATTCAAGAACCAAGTATATCAAAACCCTTTCATGTTAAAGAAATCTCTAACGGTCATGATCTTAGTCCTAAAGCTCACTCTCAAGGCGTTGGTATCCTTTCAAAACCTAAACCTAAGTTTATACCTCCTCCTTCACCCCTTCCATCCATTTTAGGTCCATATATTCCTCCATCCACTAGTTCACAATTCATTTACCCTTTCCCATATAAAAGTCAGCAAAGACACACATCTTTGATAACCTTCCATCCATCCAAAAGACCTCCATACAATTCCTATCCATCCATGAATCCCCTTCATTTTCCAAGCAATTTGGATGCCAAGCATAAAGTCCATAATTCAAGAAATCCACATGTAGTCAAGGATCAACATGTTCAGTCTAATCGACATGTGACATCAAAGAAAAATATGATCCAAGAATAAAAAGAAAAAGATAATCAGAAAGGCCACAAAGGCCCATTAAGCAAAAAGAAAAGTCAAAATAAATATGGGTTCCTAAGTCCATTGTGCAAACAATGCAATCAAAGGACCCACAAAATAATGAAAAATCAAAATTCATGTGGATTCCCAAGAAGCTTCTTGAAGCATAGAGTCCTAAAGAAAAATCCAAGTTGGCATCCAAAGTTCCTATCCGTCTATATCTATGACCCTTCCATATTCCAAATCTATTTTGTGCCCTTTTGTCCCCAAATCCATATCCACTCCTCCATCAAGTCCAAAATCTCCTTTCCTTCCATCACCCCATCACCCCTCAAGGTGTGTGCTAATGTTGTTCTTTCATCCATTTCCATCCACTCAAAATCAAGCCTTCTTCCACTCCCTCCATTATCCAACACCTCTTTTCCAGGCTTTCATCTAGCCTATCCAATCAGTTACCTAATCCTTATCATTACCCTACCAACATCTTTGAGCACACTATTAAAGTCATGGTCCATTATTACATGTCCTTTTCAGGAGCACCATCCAAAGAATAAGGAACTTGAGTCTTTTTTCCATATCATGTCATGTGTCCATCATCTTCCAAAAATGTCAAAAAATGAAAAAAGAAAAAAAAAAAAAGAAAAAAAAGTTGCCTTGATGAAAACCTGGCAAACAGGCATCTTGGTAACACAAAAAAAAAAGAATAAAGAGAAATAATTTTGTCCAATAGTGAAAACTTGGCAAACAGACGCTTTGGGCAAGTACCATGATGAAAACCTGGCAAACATGCATCATGAGTAGTCTATGAACATCTTGCATTCCATACTTGGGGGCATATTTTGTCAATATTTCCATATCTTGTTATACCCTTACCATTTCCTTCATTATCCCTATCATCTCCTCTATTATCCTTTTGCCTTTCATATCCTTATCCTATCAGCTTCCATATTCCCTTTTTCCCAACTTTGATCTTGACAAGGTTACAGATCTTCCAAAAGCATTACATGTCATACTGCCTTTCCTATCACATCCCTTTGGTCTATATTGTCTATCTTATCACAACCTCCTATCCATATCCATTCCCTTTTTCCACTATTGATCTTGCTTTCCCTATTCATATCCTAGTCTTTTCCTATCCCAAATCTCTATCTTGGTCTTGATGAAAATAAGGATGTAAAAATGCAAAACACTTTCAAAAAACCTCTTGACATGTCCAGTCCTATGCATCACTTACCATCTCGTTGTCCTATCCAATCCCTCTGCTTAATAGAAACATTGTCCTTCCAATCTATGGATAGTCCTTGGCAATCCAAACAAAGCTTCAATGACATACTCAGCAACCCTTTGGCCTTCATCCTTCTGCCAACCTATCCATCAATCCATGATTTCCCTGCCTTGCTAGATACTGGGGGAAATTCTTACCTATAAATATCCTTAATGATCCTAAAAAATCTTAAAAATTCAAATATGAAGCTGAAAAAAATCCTAAAAATTCAAATACAAACTTGAAAAAATTCAAACAAAAATTCAAAATGTCCTGAACAAATCTCTAAAAAAATCATATAATGTCCTCAAAAAAATCAGTAAAAAGCATAAAAAGTCTTGAAAAAATCTCTAAAAATCATAAAAGTCCTGAAGAAATCACTAAAAATCATAAAAAGTCCTGAACAAATCCTAAAAATCAAATAAAGTCCTGGAAAAATTCCTAAAAATTGCAAAATGTCCTAGAAAAAAGCACAAAAAAAAATAAATATTTTCAAAATCCTACAAATCAAATTCTTCAAAAATCATGCAATAAATTTGTACATAATCAGTTTTCTATTTTTTCAATAAATTATCCTTTGTGGCAAGACAAACATTTTAGTAGACATCATCTTAAGACTTTTCAAAACATTGCACTTAACGAAATCATGCTTCAATAGACAAACTATCCAATCATGTTAGCAATCAATCAGATCAACCTTGTCATATCAATCAATCAATATCAATTTGTCCTTTATCAAACTTGTTACTTCTCTTATATAGGGTGTGGTATACTCGAAACTAGATGGTAATTTCTTAGATGGGGTGCTTCATTCCTGAAAGTAGACACTATCATTATCAAAACAACAAAACTATCAATTTTGACAACTAGATCAGATTTTTTGTTGACTTGCTTGGTTTAGTGTGTCTTATCTTTTATTGATTTATCTCTTTTTATTTTGTCTTTTGCTTGTTGGATGATCTCATGAGATTCTGGGGCATTTCATTAATATGCGTCAAGAAAGACGAGATCATTCTTTGTCTGCTATGTGCTTGATTTTACGCAAATGGATTGCATTATCATCCTAGCTTTGTGCCATGGTGCGACGCATCCAATTTTGCCATATTAAATAAAGCTCTCATGACATAAATGCACTTACGAAAGCAAGTTTCACCACTACTAAATTTTCTCCATCTCATTTTAGCCTTTAACTAATATTCCTTCCATCAATCTTTTCTAATCATTCTCTTTTTGAAAAATTGTCCTCAAATCAATCTCCGCCCAATTTTTTGAGGGGGCTCCTACCTCCCTTCTGTCGATCCATTAGGGCATGATTCTTTATTTTTCTTTGAACCAATGCTCATAATCACATTGTCTCAAAGAGGGGCAAATGTAGACACCTAAAAATGGTTCACACCTATGTGTCCCCTTTTAACATGTCTTCTATCGTGTGTCATTCCTAATTTGATCATTTACTAACATTTTCCTCATTTTCATATCATAACCTCGATCTCTTTGGCCAAATAAACCAATCCAAATCATTCCCAATCTTTCCTAAACTATTCCTAATCATTCCTAATCTTTCCTAAACCGATCCTAAATGTTCCTAAACGTTCCTAAACTGATCCTAATTGTTCTTAGTCGTTCCTAATTAGTCCAAATCAATCCCAATCAGTCCAAATAAATTCAAGACCATTTCAATCACATTCAAACCAATTCAATCCCAAATCAATCCAAGACATTATCAAATTTCATCGATGCCTAATCATCATCAATCAACCCTTGAGTGCATTGTGAAAGTTCATAAATGCCTCATTGTCATCAATCCAATCTCGAGCGCATTGTCAAAGTTCATAGATGCCTTGTTAACCAATCCAAATCAATTTTAAATAGCATTGTCCAAGATCATCGATGCTATTTCATCATCATCGGTCCAGCCCAATAGCATTGTCAAAGTTCATCGATGTTATCCTATCATGTCATCACCAATCGTGCACATTGTCAAAGTTCATCGATGTTGCGTTGACCCCTAATCATTTTTTAATCATCAAGATCGGTTCGAACCCTAATCAAATATTTCAAGACCAATCCCCTTTCGATCATACATCATCAATTTGGCCAAATATCTTTACTAATTTATTCCCTTGGGATAGATAACCCATAGTTTACCCCTTTTGTATTAATCTATTTTATGGATTAATTACCCCTATCCTAAGTCTTCTACAATTAATTAATTTTGAATTAATTAATTGTTTCCCTTTTTGAATTATGGGATTTTCTAAATTCCTAATTAGCCTTGTTGAGGGAACATTGATTTTTAAATATTAAAAAATATGACTCTTACACATTCCCTTAAATCATGCTTCATGACCTCCTATTAATTAGCCTCCACGTCTCTTCCACTTTCCCTATCCATTTCTCCACTAATTTGGCCTCCAAATTCCTATTAATTTGTCTCCACCTTCCCTTCCAATTTATCCTTGATTGCATTCTAAATTGTGCATTCAATTTGTCATAATTATGACAATCTTCCAATTTGCACTTTTATTTCCAAATCTGCTTTTTGGTCTTCAATTCCTATAAATTGAGATCAAATTTCTCCATTCAAACTAACCATCTTCTTTCAAATCTTCGCATCGTCATTATATTCATATTATCAACAACATCTTGCTTTCATTGTGTCAACATGGGAGCTACATCCACTCTTTTCGAGAAGTAAGAAAGAACACAATTGTCAAATTGAGGGAGTTTTGTTATAGTTTACATTTCTTTGTCTCAATTTCTTTTGTGTTTGGACATATTGATTTTGCATACTTTAGAGTTTGATGGTTCCTCTTGTGTGCATGTTTTTATCATTTTCCTATCCTACAGTTAGTGCTATTGAACCTATAGAACAGTGGAAGGCAAGTAACTTTTCAAGTGTTATAGAATAGTCGAAGACATCTATGTACTCAGTGGAAGACAAGTATATATTTAGTATTACTGATCAATGGAAAACATGTATGTATTTAGTGCTTCAAAATTATTTTCTTAGGCCTAAAAGTCAGTGGTTTTGTCCTGATATCGGTGGTTCAATGAAAAAGTTATACAATTAAAGATACTAGGTATTTAGTTGTATTTTCCTAAAGGTTTATACTCTGAAAATCAATGTTGAAGATATGCAAATGTGATTTGAATTATATTTAGGTTTTGGTCTTGGTTGTGGTGTTTCCTTGTGATCTGGAAAATTATTCTGGTGATCCGTAAACAATGTCTTCAAGTGTTGCAACTAAGATCGATTCTTGGTTTGTTCTAGAAATGCATTGTGATGGTTTTGACGTGGCATGTAGATCTCACCATGGTGTGGAGATCTGGTTACAATTGACAAGTAAAGTGGTTATTTGGGAAGTGTGTCTAAACATTTGATTTGGCTATGAAAGTTGTTCCAATAATTGCAGATCTAGTATTGGGCTATGTGTAATGTATTCGTGATCCCTTTCTCTCCTAGAGTGGATCATGTTTCATATTTTTGGTCTGGATATTGCATTTAATGTCTATCTCTTATACAGATGGGTTCGTGCTATGTGTGACCTATGTATTTAATATTTATCTCTTATCTAGTTGGGTCCATGTTAAGTATAATCTATGTTTTGGTTTGGATGCTTTTGACATTAGACCTTACTGTATTTTATTGTGGTCATGACCAACTTGTAACTTAATTTTAATATGCTTTTGTCTTGGCCGACCTTGTTGTAAACTTTAATGATCTATCTTGTATATAACTACAATGTGTTCTTTGGCAACATGCAAGAGTGTAAGTGAGAAATTTGTGGGGGAACCTATGAAGATGCAGAGTTTCAAAAGAGTAGAGTTCAGTTGATGAGGCTACTATTTTTTGATAGTAGCAAACAAGAAAAGGCAATAACCATGTGCTTGTGAGGTTAATAGTGTTGTGTATATCAATTTCATTATCATGATAATTAATCATTATCTATTATGAAGAGTTGTATGTACCTTGTCACTAGGATAGTGTGTCTTGGGTGTACAAGTTTGTTGCAGTATCTTGCTACTTTGGTAGTTTGCCTCCATTTGTAATTCTGAAGCAATGAGATCCTATAAATATTCATTGTTGTATTGTCAGTAAGCCTCTGGTTGCAAGTTTGGAGAAGTGTGATCCTACCTTCTTTTGTAATCAGACTATATACATCAGTGAATTATCTTTGTGGGTAAGTGTTCACTGTAGTTTTTCCTAGTTTGGGTTTTTTGCGTATGAAGTATTAGTGGTCCACGTATGAAATATTGGTGTTCATGTGTTGCTAGTTCTATTCATTACTTGCTTAATGTTTCATGTGGTGAATATTGAAGTTAGTTGTTTACTCAAGTGTGTTTTTGGTGTATGCTGATTCACCCCCCCTCTCAGTATTCAGAGTATGTTCAACACATAGTCATAGAGAGAAACATAAATAATGATCATATCAATATCTATGTATCCATCCAAAGCATAATCATCTAATGACATCATCATCAAATCTTAACACAATATCATAAATTATCCAACACAACATCAATGTCCTAAAAAGTCCTAACCACACATACTGGAAAATGAAACATGTGGAAGGGTATTACACTTGTACGCGTGGTCATCTCAAAAGAGCTACTAAAAAGTTAACTTAGGACCTACATGATATTAAAAATGCTTCTTTTAATGTTTACCATCTTGAGGAAAATGTGGTTGAGGCTTTAAAAATCTTGAATTAGGTCTTGTCTGTGATATTTGTTGTGGCCTCTTTTTATTATTGGTTGGCTTCCTTTTTACTGATGGTTTGTTGATGGCAACATTTTGTATATAGGGTTTTGGGGCCCTTCAAAACTTATTTTACCCTTAATAAAAAAATTAATTTCCAAATGAGCACTCTTTTTAGGGAATGCAATTAGAATATTCATCAATTCACAACATTACCTAATGCATCATAAGAATCAATTCATTAATAAATACTCATGTAAATCACATAAAATTGAAGTAACGTGATCAATCATCTATTTGTAGTAATATTATTGTAAACATGAATCAAGGGTAGTCTATCCATGCAAATATAACTAAATCATAGTCAAAAACAAAAATTGAATGTTGAGTTCACCATATTGATAAGCCAATACATAATGTGTCAACAATGATATCAAGCCAGTCAACATAAAGGTCTATCATTGAAGTGTGGGTCTCACAATCCTAATTTTATAATTAAATGAATATTGCCATACTTTGTTTGAGCGAAAAATATGACACTTTGCCATACCTCTAAGTCAAGACAATAATATGATAACTTTAGATCTATCGTCTTGAAAGACATGCAAATCATTTTTTTACTATTCAAACTAATGCTTCAATAACTTCCATAACCATAAGAACCCTCATCCTTATTATCCACTCTTGACCTAGTATTGCCTCATTTTCATGGTAATGATTCATCTACATCCTCATCTTGTCAACTATAATGGTCTTTTTCAATTTTGTTTTTCTTGGATAGTCCACTTGGCTCCACTTCCCGCATTCTTGTACACTCTACAATCTAAGTACTCAACCTTTGGCCCTATCAACAACTATACATTTTTGTTCTCATTAATTTAATGCAATTACAAGTGATTTATATTCTTTTTTTCTATAGAAAAACAATGTCCTTACCTACTCAGTAGCTAGATGCAAGAGAGCATGGTATGGGGCATTTAAATGAAATGCAACAAGTTTTACAACATTAAATACAACTTGCCTTTGTAGAAAATGCATCAAATTTAATAGATACGCTAAGTTCCATAAGTTGTACAAGTTACAACTAGCCAAGTTTCAAGCTCTTGTGAAGTCATCATTAATGCAACTTATTAACCCAAAGAAAAAAAACCTAGGACAAGGTTCTCAATTATCAATTACTTAATCTCAACAAAATCTCATATATAAATATCAATAATAAGCACATGTGGATCACTTAGTTTATTTTAACTCATTTATGTCAACATTTTGTTAGCAATCACTCTTTTCTTTGTCAAGGTTAGAATAGATAAGGATATGGGGTTATAATAGATAAGGATATGGCCTTATAATTTTGTTGATTGTCTTACAATAGTGCCATCAATGTGAACTTTGCAAGTTTATGAAAACAAATCTAAACATTAGTAATAAAATTTTACTATTTTAAATTTAAAATGAATAACACTCCATCATTGTAGCTTCTTTGTAGGTTTTGTTTTCTTTTTTGTATGTGTTTTGTTTCTTGGTGTTCTTGAACTTTGGTTTCTAGATTGCTTTTTTATTGTTGGTTCATTGAACTTTGGTTGACATTTTATTAAATTGGGTTCTAGACTCCCTTTAATTATTTGCCTTAATAAAAACATTCTAACATCTCAAAATTAATTAAACAAAAATTATTAGACATTTGACTCAAAAGCGTTTGAACCTTATGAATTGAGTCCACTATTATAAAATTTTGGCATATAAAACAACTACAAAAATCAATGATTTTTTAATGTAGTTGTGAATAAAGATTGTAAATAAAGCTTAGATGTGACATATGGAGTTTAACCTTACTAGCATTTTCTATGGATGCACCAAATGCAAAACTATTCAATTCCTATCTTATCAAAAAAAAAATTAATAGTTATTACCATTAGTTAGGTTTGCAACAAATTGTTAGATTAGTCATTTTGACTATATTATGAATATAATTACATTTTTTTAATTCTTATGACTATCTCCCAATTGTGATCTTCTAAAATTCTTATAACCCTTATCGTTTTGATATTTTCTTGTTTTAAACATACTCTAAAAACTTATGTAACACTCTATTTAGCTCTTTCCAACCAGCTTCAAACACTTGCCTAATTAATATCAATTTATAAATTTCATTATGTATAATTTTGTAATATCATGTATAGGCAATTAAAATGCAATATAAATTGTGATTTTAGTTTTAAATATACAAATATTCACTTCTCCAGCATCAATCTATAAATCACATTATGTGATTTTTTTCAAGTGCTATGCATATTTGTTAAATACAACACAAACTCAATTGTAATTTTTTTCATTTATTCACATTTGAAGTATATTAGCTTCTCCCTAATCAACACCAGAAAGATTGAAAATAAGATAAAATTAAAAAATATTTGTGAATCAACAAAGAAAAGGATGTGAAGAAACATTAAAAAAACATCTAACCATATATATAAAACAAACTCTACATATACTTATATAAACTTACACATCTAACCTGAAATGTAGTATTTGAACTCATATAATTGAACTAACATAGACAAAAGAAACCCTCATCTTTCATCCTCTACTAGTCAAATACCTTTCCATTTACTTTCAACTTTCAAGTACTCCCTACCTTTTTTTTTTTCCCAATCTCCATCCGCTCCAGCTTTTCATTTCATATGTAGGCAGGTTTCCTGAAAACAATTCAAGGAAAAACCCATGTTATGATAAAAGAAATTATTGACAAATACTCCAATTATATATATAACCAACAATATGATCTAGATTTCCATAAACTAAAACAACTAACAACTCTCTAGAAACAGAGAATAAAACCTTGTCTCTTCATTATTACTACAGGTCTGACATGATCAACATCATTGTAGTGCAGACCTATTTTTTAGATTGCTTCGTTTAGCATCACCAATAATCTCTACAAGAATAAATTTCATTGCACTGCAAGCTTATTTTTTGGATTGCTTCATTGAGCATCACCAATGGCTGTGGGTCTCAGTTTAGAATGATGGAAACTTGGAGAGAAATTTCATTGCGGCGTGGCAATCAACACATACTTTAAGGATCACGGAGTGTGATCTGAAACGTTGATGCTAAAAAACACACACAATCGAATCCAGAAACGCACATACAGTTAAAATAGATTGTGGAAATCTGATATTATTAATACATACTCTAAGGTTTTCAGCAACTCTAATAGAAAAGAGTTCATTTTCCTCCTGTTCCACATCATTAAATGTCTTGAATTTGGAAATACTCTGTTGCTTTCTGCCAAGCCAATTTAACCAATTTTGCATAGATCTCCTGTGCCTGTGGGGTGTGGGATGTCTATTACACAAAAAGCATGCAGCATTTTATGGCTTTCAATCCAACTACATCCAGGGATCTTTTTAATTCCTCTGTCTTTCATCAATCTCCGAATCTCTTGAACTTCACCCCACCTGCCCATTTCTGCATAGATGTTCGAGAGAACAACATAAGTTGCAGCATTTTGAGGATCCAAATCAAAAAGCATTGTCGCTGTAGATACTCCCAAGCCTATATTCATATGTGATCTACAGGCACCAAGAAAACATGTCCACACAACCACCACAGGTTGAAGTGGCATCTTGATGATAAAGTTTAGGGCATCCTCAAGATAGCCAGCACGGGCAAGAAGGTCAATCATGCACACATAATGATCAACTGTAGGTGTAATGCAATAAGGGTTGCTCATGTGGTTGAAGTATGTACAGCCCTCATCTACTAAACCTGCATGGCTGCATGCACATAGAACACAAGCAAAGCTTGCAATGTCGGGACATGTTCCAGAGAGCTTCATTAACTCAAAGATTTTAAGAGCATCGTTGCAAAATCCGTTTTGTGCATATCCTGCAATCATGGCATTCCATGAGACCACATTTCTTTGAGGCATTTTATCAAACAGTTCACGTGCCTTGACAATGCTTCCACATTTTGCATACATGTCTACCAGAGCATTTTCAACTGTAATATCAGACATAAATCCCCCTTCCATGATGCTTTGGTGGATGTCCATACCCTGTTCCAAAGCTCCCATTTTGGCACAGGCTGGGAGGATGCTCACAAAGGTTGTGGAGTCTGGCTTTACACCCGCCAATTGCATTTGCTTGAAAGTTTCTAAAGCCTTTTCAACAATTCCATGCTGTGCATATCCTGCAATCATGGCAGTCCATGAGACCACATCTCTTTGAGGCAGTTTGTCAAACAGTTCACGTGCCTTGTCTATACTTCCACATTTTACATACATGTCTACCAAAGCATTTCCAACTACAACGTCTGACGAAAATCCCCCTTCCATTATTCTTTGATGGATTTCCATACCCTGTTCCAAAGCTCCCATTTGGGCACATGCTGGAAGGATGCTGGCAAAGGTTGTGGAGTCTGGTTTTGCACCTGCCAATTGCATTTGCTTGAAAGTTTCTAAAGCCTTTTCAACAAATCCATTTTGATAATATCCTGCAATCATTGCAGTCCATGTGACCACATTTTTCTTAGGTATTTTGTCAAACAGTTCACATGCCCTGTCAATGTCTCCACATTTTGCATACATATCTACAAGGGCAGTTGCAAGTACAATATCTGACGAGATTCCCCTGTCCTTTATGCTTTTATGGATATTCACACCCCGTTCCAAATCTCCCATTTTGGCACAGGCAAGGAGGACGCTGGCAAAGGTTGTGGAGTTTGCCTTCGCACATGCCACTTGCATTTGCTTGAAAGTTTCTAAAGCCTCTTCAACAAACCCATTTTGTGCATATCCTGCAATCATGGCATTCCAAGATACCACATCTCTTTGAGGCATTCTGTCAAACAATTCACACGCCTTGTATATGTTTCCACATTTTGAATACATGTCTACCAGGGCAGTTGCAAGAATAAAATCCAACGAAATTCCTCTATCCTTAATGATTTGATGAACGTACATACCCTCTTCCAGAGCTCCCGTTTTAGCGCAAGCAGTGAGGATGCTGGAAAAGGATGTGGAATTCGCCGTTACACCTGCCAATTGCATTTGCTTGAAAGTTTCTAAAGCCTTTCCAACAAATCCAATTTGTGCATATCCAACAATCATGGCATTCCAGGAAACCACATTTTTTTGAGGCATTTTCTCAAAGAGTTCACGCGCCTTATCTATGCTTCCACATTTTGCATACATATCTACCAGGGCAGTGGAAACAACAACATCTGAGCAAATCCCTCTATCCTTTATGTTTTGATGTATATCCATACCCAACTCCAAAGCCCCCATTTTGGCACAGGCTGGGAGCACGCTGGCAAATGTGAAATGATCGGGTTGGAGACCTGTTCGTTGCATTTGGTGAAACAGTGTGACTGCCTCGTGAGGATACCCATGTCTTCGGTATGCTGCAATTATCGTATTCCATGACAAGCTGTCTCGTTCTTTCATATCGTCAAACACTTTACGAGCATCTAGCAAACTTCCGCACTTGGCATACATGTTAATAAGCTTATTGTGAAAAGTGGATGACAATAGCATTTTATGATTGTACCTGGGATATGGAAAATCTGCAGTGTTATGCATTTATGACGATGGCATTGCCTCTGGTAGGCTTGGGAGGACTTTCACTAGAACTGGATTCATCTCTGTTCCCTGGCCATTTGATCAGAGCATGGAGCGGTGGTGGAAATTGGTAAACATTCTCTCAATTTCAATGGAGATTATGAATGGAGTTAATTGAGCTGTGTCAGATTCAATCCCTCCACCCTTGTTTGGTTTCTCCAAGAAACATATGCAATGTTTTTTTTTAAATTATTGTATGTATTATGTTATTTTAAAAAATTATTTATGTTATCTTGAGTGCTTCATTATTAAGTAAAACAAGATTTATGTAGGATGTTCATTTCTACAATTTTTATTTAACTTTTTATTATTTTTATTTTGCCTATCATTTAGATTTTGGTATTCTCTTTGCTTCTTGCTCTTTTGCCATTTCATATGTTTTCTTTTTTAATTTAATGTTTCCATTAAATTGTTGTCTTCTTTAAATATTTTGGTTAAATTATTAATAGATGGTTTGATCTTCTAATTTTATTTATTTATTATTGTAGATTGAACACTACTTTATACTTTTTGATATTAAATAGCAACAAAAATAAGAGTATTGCTCTTTTAACAACTACAATCCAAAGGCATAAAAAGCAACATATAGATATTAGTAGCAAACTAATAATATATCGACATCAAAAGCTATGATTCTAGTAGCAGATGGAAAGCTATATCTAACAACTTACTATAAACTACTAAAAAAGAGTCCAGTAGCATATTGATAGCTATAACTAACAATAGAATAAACACTGTTAAAATATTCACCTCGGAACCTTAGTCTAGTATACCACCAGAATTATAAAGAGTTTTAACATAGAGCTTCCATGGGCTACTAACATTATTAGCATTAAATATTAGAGGAAATACACATGACCAACAGACTTGATGCCACATCCAACTTGATGGAGCACATGGCTCCAATCCTCAATTAGGAACTTAAATAGTTCGTTGTAGTTTCCTTCATCCTTGACATCTTTTCCCAACGCCTTTTTTTGCATGAGGCACAAGGAGGCAACAAAGTTGTGCATCAAGTGGAAGCTAAACCTTGAGACAATCTTCCTTTCCAAGTTGAAAACCTTGGTCCTTGGCATTTCCATCTCAATCTTTAGTGTTTGGTCGTAGTTTGACATTCAATTTAGCTCCCTTTAACAGTGTTGTTGTTGGCTTCCTCGTCATCCATTATTACATCTTCTATCAAATCCACCCACTCCATTTTCATGTTGTCAAAGATATGAGTGGAGCTATTGTTTGTGGATTTCTTTGAGCTTTAAGTTGTTTCGGTTTCACCCCCTTCCCCTTCAACATTCTCCTCTTTCCCTCCCTTCTCCAAAGGTTTTTTACTCCCATGTTCTTCATCCTCCTCCTCCAATTCATAATCAACTAGTTGGGCCTTTTTACCTTTATTAGTAGAGCGACTTGCCAACATGTGGAATTTTGACAAGTTGCTCTCATTTTTTTCTATTATCTTCCTCGACCTCTTCTTCCTCCTCACTAATCACGTCTTTAATGGTGAATTTAGGCTTTTAGGCTGAAGGGGAGGGGCTTTTACCTTGTCTCTTAGTAGTTGTCAAAGGGATGGTAAATTTACTTTTCATATCACAAAGTTTTGAAGCAACCTTGGATGGAGTGGGGGTTTCTGGTGTTCCCAATCAAGAAGCCAATTTCAAAGCACCCAAATAGTGGATAAATTTTCTTTTTTCTAGGGTCGGGGGCATCAAAGATGTTAGCAGGTGGTGGTGAGCTTGAAATAGGAGCTACTTATACAAAATAAGGTTTACAAGGACATAAGGCCAAGTGGAATGTGTACAACCTATAAATTAGGCTCTAGTGTAATAGAATGGGAAATTTATGGTGATTCTTTGCGACATCCACAACTTCCCTAACCAAGCTCTCTAACGAGTTTAACAAGAAGAACAAGAAATAAATAAGGTCGTGATTCCTGAAGTGGTTCAATAGATCTATATGGTAAAGATGGTACAATTGAAACCGCCCTTCTAGGGTGAAATACTTCATGACCATAAGACATACCTAATTCAAGGGTGGCAATAACTACTTCCTTTCAAAACCATCATGTATTTTAACTGGGGCTTCACTTTCTCTAAAAATATTATTAAGGTGTTGGTGTCAACCACATGACTAGTCTTTTGCTATTTTCTTCCATTAGGAAATAGCCTAGTGGTCTATGTAAACACTTCACTGATTTCGAATAAAATTCCTCTCATTGTGACTCTCTTTTTCTCCCAAGATGTACCAAATTGCATTAATAGATCCTCACCATAGTCATTAATGCACTCAATAAAATAGGAGACACCTCCCTCTTTGTAGATATACCACATAGTGGCATCATTCTTGAACTCGTCGTGCTTAATATGTTCAATGCAAATATGGTCCCCACCCATCTTGTGAATCACATAAAAAAAGAGAGTTTATAGAGAGGCCTAACCAGATTTCAATTTTGATAATTTGAGCACAATTAAGAGAAATTGTCCTAAAAAGTCAGTAGTCAAAGTAGAAATCTAATCCATACATGCCATCCTGATCACAATCATTCCTTAGCCCCCTCATAACTCTCCACTTGTGCAAATAATACATTGTGTTACATGATGAGATTTTGGGTTGGATTCCCACGGTATATGGTATCATGACCCTTTTATGAAATAAAATATATTACTTCATTATACATCTACTTGTCATTTTGAAATGATGCCATCACATGATCATTGAGGGACCCTTCGTGTTCATGTGGCTTGTACAGTTTATCCACCACCACATCTACTTTTTCTTGTTATGGATCATGACATGACCACTCCAACCCCTTCAACTAGTCCACCTCACCAAATCCTACTACCACATCATCATTCTCTCATTCAAATTATTTTTTCAAATCAAACTTTTCCCATCTCAAACTTTAGAAATTATTTCCATTTCCACAAAATGGTTATGCATTACAGGATTTGACACAACCAAGAGTAGAAGTTATCTGAGTGTTGGTTGTTGTACTCTCTCCCCTTGGGAGAGTTTGGACATGATGTGGGAAGGAATCATTTTTTTCTAACACCTCAACCCTTCAGTCCAAAGGCCTAACACTACCATAGCATCAACAACCATATTACCTTCTTTGTAAACATGATTTATTTCAAACAACTCCATTCCCAAAAGAAGTTTATGTATATCTCCAACAATCCCATCAATGAACCAACTGACCCTTTTCAAGTCTTCAACAAAATCTATTATAAGTTGGAATTGCCTTCTATAGACAACACCCTAATCCCTATTGAGATGGTAATTTTGAGTCCTCATAGTAAAGTCATCTCTTCAAATCGATTATTAGTATATCCTTCTAAATTACCTGTACAAACTACCACCATCTTGTTGAATCTTATCCTTATTACACTCCTCGCCACAACAATACCATATGATCTTCTTCTAGCACCATTAAACTTCAATTTCTACCATCCAAGTCTATGAGGACCTTATTTAGTGTTTCTCCTCCTCATTCTTTTTAAATTATCAAACCTAGCATAAGACCCAGAGAGTCCCCAATTCCTAGCTACTTTTTCATCTAGTTGGATAGGGGGAAGAGATGGACATAACATTACTTTAAGTTATTTTCAATTATGAATTATTATTTTGTTCATTCTTTTTAGTTTAATTTCATCAACCTTTCTCTTTATTTATCTCAATGTAATGTCACAAGATTTTTCCATTTTCATAACTTCATCATTTATGAAGATCTTTATTATTATTTATTTGAAGTGATGCTTATTTTTAAGTTGTATTATTTTTATTATGTTTTACTTCATTTGTTATTGTTAATAATTGTACTTTGATAATATTAGATTATTATTATTGAGATTTATATTACTTTGATATTATGTTTAGTTTAATTAGTATTATTATTAAGATTAGTATTATTATATTAATGTATTATAGTTCACAAAAGATAAGGTCACAAAAGGTAATTCATGAAAGCCCTCAACAAGGAACAAATCAAGACTAAGAAGAAGGTTTTACTAGCAGGCTCCCACAATATGAGACAAATGTTGCATGAAAAGAACTAGCATGCATCCAAAAACAAAGAAAAGAAGGACTAGAGAAAACTCTAGGCTCAACACCATTACCATAAACCATTAAGAAATACCTTTGTCCCTACCCTTGTAGGAGCGAAGGGTCATGTCAAAAGAGGGCATAAACATCTTCAAATTTTTACCTTTTTCAGTAATTCAACCCTCTTCCACCTTAGCAACCACTTCTTGCCAGGCCAACGAATCCAGTGTTGGAGTTCCAACACCCTGAGATGAAAGGCCAACAATGCCAATAGAAGAGTCAGAGATAGAGCCAACAACACCTTGAGAGATAGGACTAGTAAAAGCTAGAGAGATAGTGCTAAAAACACTCTCAATAGACAAAGCACACCCTATAAAAGCCTTAATAGAGGGAACAATATTCTAGGAAATAATAGGTGCAAAACCAACAACACCAATCATCCTAGCAACACCAATGCAAGTACATCTAACAATCCCAGATTCGCCCTTCCCGCAAATACATGAAGGGACAAAACTATCCTCAACAACCAAACCACCAGAAAACCAGCTTGAGAAGAAACCAAAAGATCTTGTGCCACTACCTAAGAGAATCTCAAATAAGATTTCTTCTCAACTGTGTGATGCTAGTTCGAGGTGCCAATCCACCAAGAAGCCAAATAACTCTTCTTCTCAAACCTATAATGCTTAGTCGTATGTCCAGTTTTAAAACATCTACGGCATTTGAAGGGAATCCCTACATAGTCCAAAGGTTGAACCCAACTGACCTTAGAAGATTGGATTAGGATCTCAGCAGACAACCCCTTTGAAACATCTAGCTCGACCAAAATTCGAGCATAGGTGGAATAAAGAATGTTAGAATATTCTTCATCCACCAACAAAAAATCCCCAAGAGTATTACCAACATCCTTAAACAGAGAATCAACCTAGATATGAAGGGGGAGGTAAGGAAGATGAACCCAAATTAGAATCTTATCAAACTTTTCAGAAGAAGGATTGAACTTAGGGTGCTAGGGTTTAACCATAAGAGAATATTTCTTCTTTATTCTAAAAAAATGGTCACACAATATTTTCTTTCTAACCTTCGCAATCTCAAATTTTGCAATGAAAAAACCTCTAGCCATAGGGTAAATGTGTACTGTACCAGTAAGAATGGGCTCCCAAAACTCAAAAGTCTAGACATGCAGTTTAGGGAGGCTAGGCCAATAACCCCTGAACCAACAGATGACAACATGAGAAGAAAAAATAGACACGTTGTGGTCTATTTCCTCCTTTGTACCCTCATTCAGCTTCAAAGTTATAGCACATGACACTGGAATGTAACCTTGAGCAGGAAGACATCTCGAGGGAACTAAAAAACCACCTAAAACCCCCTAGCCAGTAGAAGCCCAAGCAGTAGAGTCCACCCCAGCACCAGTCCCACCAATCGTAGGATTGGGGGGAACCAAATGCATGACATAATCATTTGACGCATTCATAGTAAACATGGACGAAAGAGGCCCATTTTTTGGGTATGAGCAGTTCAAACGGGCAGGGAGGGAGTCATTCGTAGCTGGGCAAGAGCCATTAGCAACAGACATGTTCAAAATCTTGTAATAGTTGTTGATTGCATGTGCAAGAGATTTTAGTTCAATTTGTTATTTTGGTTAATATCCTAGTCATTATATTACTTATTATAATATAATTCATATTTTAATATCTAATAAAAATTTTGGGGGTATGAACCTTGATGGTCACAACAACAACATTAGCACTTAACCAACAACTTTGGAATAAACCCTAATTATTATTATATAATTATTATGATAGTATTTTTAAGTTCAAATTATTATTCCTTTAAAGATCTATTTATCATATTAATTGTTATAATATAATTCTTTTTATTATATCTCTAGATTTATTGACTCGATGAAATATTTAAAAGAAGAAGAAGATATTGTTTTACTAGAAAGAGAGCCTATTGAGGATGCTCACATTTTTATTTGTGTCCTTACTATAATTTGTTTCCCCAAACCATTAAATTCATTGGCTATATCAAAGACAAAGTTGGTGATCTAGATTGATGATGGTAGCACACATTATCTCATTTCTAAGCAACTTGTTAATCAACTCTCATACTATGTTCATGCCTACAATAATTTTCAAACTTTGGTGGCTAGTCAAAGCACCATGTCATGTGGTGGTCAACAATCACTATGGGAGAATATCAACAAACCCTAGATTTATATACTATTTCCTTACCGGAACTAGCATAGTGCTAGAAATACAATAGCTACAAACACAAAGACTACTTATGACAAATTTTTTATATGAATTAATTTTTTATTGGTAGTCATTTATAAATATTATTCTCATACAAGTATCAACATGAGACCAAGTATAAGCTCTCACAAGCAAAAGCATGAGACTAACATTAGCTCCTTTTGAACAACAACACTAGAAACCTCCTATAATAGACAAAGACTCATAATTTAAAAAATCCATGTATTTTAGAAAGCATCTTTATGTTAGAAACCAATAGTGGAAGATCAAGAGTCATAAATTACAATTCCATAGTAGATGTTCCATTAGGATTTGAACTTGCATCTCTAGATTGAGACTCAAATCTTTAAACAATCAAACTCAACCGCTTGAATAATATGAATTAGATTTAGTCAAGTCTAGGAAAGGAATATATCTCACAAGTTCAAAAGGTTAGAAATTGTTCAAATGCTAGTTCTTCTCCCATCAAGAATTTATTGAGGAGTGTTATTGTATTATTGTACAATTCCACTGTATTCAAGTTCAATTTCCTTCACCATATTTTATTCTATCTAATTTACAAGGTGTATTAGATTGATATTACCAACTATTTAACTACAAGGTGAATGATTGCCTCCCCTATAGTCTTATACCAGGCCATCCCTTCATTATTAGTATTTAAACTATAAATATTAGGCCCTTTATATATCCTTTTGAATAAAAAGTAAAATTTGAAAAAAAAAAAAAATCAGCTATAGGAGGTAAGTCTCATCCAACCCCTTGTTGGTTCTTATTCATCCCTAGTCATTATAGTTCCCAAGAAAGATGATAGATGAAGGATGTGCACTAATTCTAGGTGTTAGTCAAATTTTCATGCTTTTGAGATCTATTGAAAAATGCCCTAGCTTGAGAAAATAGGTCCTTTTATTCTTCGTAGGGTTTCATAAAATTTGCCTTGCCTAATTGAAAAACCCTACTTAAGATCTAATTGTGCGTTACTTTTCCAGGTCACTTAAGTCTCTTATTTAGCACATGGTTATTGTTTCCCTTCATTCTCCAAGTCTTGGGAAATCTAAAATTTAAGTATAATGATTTGGAGATTAAGCGACTAAGTAATGTTCTCGGGGTTATCTCTTAATCTCCAAGTCCCAGGCAGTTAGTTGTTATTTCATCTAGCGACTTGGTGAAAAGGATTTCTCGAAGTCTCTAAATATTTGGTGGTGATTTCTTAACCTTTAGCGATCTGGCACGATGGTTTTCTCATGATCTCACAAGGTAGTAGTTAAGTCAAAATCATTCGGAGATCAAGTGAACAAAGGAAATGAGTTTTAAAAGAGATAGTTATCTCCGAATCTCGTAAAGTAATGGTGAAATCTATTTTGATCCAGAGATTCAGCGATAAGGTGAAAGACTTGATAGTTTGCAGTTATCTCATGATCTCTCAATAATGAAATTTAATCACTTAACATTCAGCGACTTGGCAATAAAGGTTTTCTCTAAGTCTCAGGTTCTGATGGTTAAGTTATCTAACATTTGGCGACCTGGCGACAAGGTTTAAAAGAACTAACAAGAAATAGTCATCTCCAGATCTCTAAATGTTTGACAGTTAGGTCGATGTGTTTAGCGACTTGGCGAATGTGGTTATCTCTGAATCTCCAAGTGCTAGCGATTAGTGATTAAACATTCAGAGATTCAGTGACAAGGTTAAAAGGAAAAATGAAATAAGGTTATCTCCAAGTCTCGCAATTTCACGGTTAAGGCATGAGACATTTAGCGATTAAGAGATCACCATAGATAAAGATCAAGATCAACGACTATCGCTGAGTCTCAAGAAAAAGCTTGGGTTAAGATAAGTATCCAGCGACTAAGAAATGTTTGTTATCTCCAAATCTCATAACAAGACCGGAGTTAAGGTTAATGTCTAGAGATTATGAGAATTACTCTAGTTGTTGAGTATTGCGATAAAGTGTGAGTTAAGTTAAAAGCTTAGAGACTGCGCGAACCCTTTGATCGCTCATTCTTGAGATGTAACCCTAGTCAAGATAAATATTTAGAGATTGAGAGATATGCTTCATTAGTTGAATCTCATGATCAAGCTCAGGTTAAGTAAAGTATTTGGAGATCATGAGGAGCCTTTAGTCGTTGAATCTCCAAAAGAGATGTGGTTAGTTTTCACAACAAATAAGGAAAAGGAAAGTGTCTGACATGTAAAAGTACATGGCTTAGTTGGAAAAGGTAAAAAGCAATGGCCAATCAGCATAAATTAAGGGTTTTTAACAGTTTTCAAGGGTATATGACAAGAAGAAACAATGATGGCCTTTTTTCTCACCTCATAGAATTAAATGGACATGTCAACTTCACATGCCATAGATAACTAATTTGAAATTGGTTATATGTAGAAGTGAATGTTGAGGTGATTGTATAAGGATTTTTGTGATCTTGACAAATTCTCAGCATTCATTGCACAATGATATAAGGACAAGACTGCTACCTTTTCTTACACTTAATGGATTTTCAGTCTTTCAGAGAGCTACAGTTGATAAGATCCTTGCTGAGAGATAGTGCAGTTCATTTGTGAAGGGTGATAATTTAGTGCTAGGTTGTAGACAGAGTGTTTTCAGAATCTTCAACATGAGTCAGCTAGAGTCGAGTAGGATGTCATCTAGTGAAGGAGTCAAAGAACAAGGAGAGGATCAGAAAGGAAAGCCCAATTATTTAGAGGAATTCATGACATTTCTCCCAGGATCAACCTAAAATAAAAAGGTAAATGATGAAACCTTCATTGATTCTATGGCTAATTGTAGGGACCCTGTCACTCCTTCATGTTCAGGCTATCACTTTTTCAATTATTTTTATAGTAATCAAATCAAGAAGATCCCTATGTGTAATGCTTGGAAGTTAGGCATGGCAAAACTCATAGTCCTTGATGTCTTCCTAGATGTGGATTTATTGATTGAATTGGCTAGAAACTATGACCCTATTTCTAAGACCATTAGGAAGGGTGACAAGTCTGCCTTGGTTACTCTTGACTGAGGATCATTCATGAAGGCTCTTGGTGCCTATGCCTCTTCCTCCATAGAGATTGACCTAAGGAAAGAGAAGGAGAAGTATGCCAAGTAGTTAAACTTGGTAAAGTCTCAAATTACCCAGTTTATGCCAAAGATAGGGAAGTACATAGCCCCTCTTCCTGCTAAGATGAACACACCCTATGAATTTAAGGACCTCCATTTCTATATTAAATACTTAGCATATGGGTTATGTAGGGTGTTGGGTATACATGGAGATGCAGAGAGGATGCCTGCAGAATTATTGATGATCATCCTAGACATACAGAACTCACATGTAAACATTGACTATGATTACATCTAGTATGTAATCAATAGAATGCATGAGGGTTTGATGGCCATCAAATAAGACACTAAGACACCCAGATTCATGCATTACTCCCTGTTAATGCACTTGATCCTGATCTTCAATATTGACCACATGGATGTGAATATGCTGAGACCAAGAACAATGGTAAAGGGTTAGCCAAACCCGGTACAACTCTGGTTGAGGGTTTGGAATTATACTTCCAATGAGAATGAGTTTTGTGGTTTCCAAAATTGAATAGTTAATCTAATTATGAATTTGATGGGAAAAAACATTGTGATGCTTCCTCTCAAGGTACTTAGACTGCTAAGACCTTGTCAATATGTTGATAAATGGCCCAGTGATCACAATTGGGGTGATTTCAACCTAGGAAAGACTTTTACTTTGATTAGATTTTATGGTTTCCCCCAGCCTCCTCATGTAATCCCAAAGTTTGTGCCACCAAGGGTGGCCTTGATGGAATTTATCTGGCAACTCATATGGACTGATAAGGAGTATCTGGCTCCACATAGAAAGGGTACATTTACCCCTCAGTTGTCTAAGGCACCAAACTTCATAATAGGGAAGAGGGATTTGCCTGGAATTAGCATGTGGTTGGGTCATTTCAAAATGAACACAACAGATTTTAGATATGTAGACCCTGAGGAATTCATCAGAAATGCCAAGAAGCTATTGATTCCTAGTATCAGCAACATCCATGACCATGAGGGGTTAGATGAAGAAGATATTGTAAGAAATTTGTTGGATGAAGATGAGGTTGGAAGAAGAGCTAGTAAGTTCTATGACCTCCTAAATTTATAGACTCAATTAAAGAACGTTGGAATTTCCTTTGGAGGATTTTTACCTAGCCTCCCATACATCACCAAAATAAACAAGATGATAGAGATGTATGACACTCTGTCTAATCTGTAATACCTCTCCTATAGTGATACTATGATTTGACTCTTTTCAATTATGATGGTTAGAACTATGCACTCATGTTTATGTTTCATGGAGGATTATATGTTCATCAGATGATATTTATATGCTCAGTTATAGTTACATTGATTATATGTTTATGAGATCCTAGAAGAATGTATTAGTTTTACATGTTTTATTTAATGATTTGAATACTAACCCTTATCACGATTGTTTTATGGATACATATGTCTGATGTGTTTTCATGACTAGGACGGAGTCGTAGTTACTCACTCAGTGAGGTCCACACGATGTACCGATCCTAGTCATCTGTCTGCAAGTATTTGATCTATATATATGTACATGTATCTCTTCTTGGTGATGCAGGATTGCAGGTACCGGGTATCATCTCCACCTGGCTCCACAGGTCTGAGCGATCCCTTAGATCCTCGATCATTGTTGTTGTCATGGAGATATCACCAAGCTTCACAGAAGAAAACCTTTATCCTTGATCATTCACCTTAGGTGGGAAGTGCCGGGTCAGTTCCTGGTAGGGAGATATTATGTGGTTTATCAGTTATTAGGGTTTGGATCTTGTTCTTACTATTAGGGATACTCAACTTTGTCAGTAGGTTATCTCTGTGAGTCCTTGTTGATCGATTTCTGTTTCAGTGACTTATCCCTGTTTAGATTTTCATGTTAGTATTAAGATCGAGTTGCTATTTGTACCTTGCATCTTCTGGTTATATAGTTATAAAATGTTAGTAAAACGAATAATGAGTTATTTATACTATATGTGTCATAAACATATGGGTGCACACATATGCTTATGAACACATATATGTATATTAAGGTATAAATATATATTCATAAATATAAATAAATATATACTTAATTATATTAACAAAATAGCACTTGGTTGTTGATAAAAAAAAAATAATAATAAATTAAGAAATAAATAAAATAAGATAAAATAAAATAGCTTTTGGTAATAAAACTAACTAGCTAGGAGGGAGTTGAACTCGAGACCTCCTAGAAGTTGGGGCTAGTTAGTTACCAATTGTGCTATGTGAATTCCTTGTGAGGTATTTAACTAAATTTGTTATTAAAGCTTGTTTTGGATAATAATTTAATTAAAATTAACAAAACTTTATTATATTTACGGGAGAGATTAGTTTCTCCTCCAACCGACTATGGAAGTTGGAGAAGTTTCTTCCCGTAAAGAAACTTCTCCAACCATATAGTTGGAGAGGAAAATATATTTATGATGGTAGGTTTCGAGACATGAGAGGAGGCTGGAAAATGAAGGAAACTATTAATAATATTTCAGTTTGACATTAGGAAAGAGCTGGGAATTGCATCTGGGGAGAATTGCAGACGGGAGGCTGAAGAGTTCATCTGCAACAGACAAACTACGAATCCAGGTTGGATCCTGCACCAGAAATAAATTTGTTAGATTTGTAATGGAAAAGAAAATTATATTTTTCGCTTTAGTTGTATTAATGTAGAAAATAATTGTACATTAGTGAGGAAATAAATTATTGGCTGTAAAATATAGATGCTGTGGTTGTATTTAATATATATATATATATATAAATATTAATATTCATGCTTGAAGAAATATAGCTTTATAAATTAAATTAATGTTCATTAGAAACATTCTATTTTTGAAAATATATTATAAGTATTTATTTTTTAAAAAAAATATATATATATATATTTATTATCTTTAATTTTTAGAGTTTCTTTTTAATAAAATTAAAAAAAAAGGAAACTATACAAAAAAAGATATTTCAAAACATACATTTCAAAAGAATATATGTGCAATAACAAAATATATTGGCGGTTAGATTTATATTGTATATATATATAAAATGTTATATATATATATATATATATATAATATAATATAATATTATAAAATAAATAATATAATGTAATATTATAAAATAAATAATATAATATAATATTATAAAATAAAGGTTCTTGTTGATTTTGTTGTTTTGAAATAAATATGTAACAAAATAAAATAAAACAAAGAAATAATATAACAAATGTTTTCTTTTGTAAATGTTATGTGCAGCAACAGGCCTGCTGCCGCCGGTACCCCGGGGGTACCGCACGGAGCGGGCCCCCTTCCCCTTTTTGCTTGTGCATTTAAAACAAAAAATTTTTTTTGTTTGGATTTATTTCGGGTTAGCATTACATTTTACTATATATATAATATATGGTTAATATATTATATATATAATATAATATATGTGTTTTTTATAATATTATGGTGTAATATATTATATTATATATATAATATGTATAATATTATATATATAATATAATTTAAGTTTTTATTTAAATTAAATTGGTATTATATTATACATATAATATACATTATATGTATAATATGAATTATATTTTAAAAACTATTAAACCCTAGAAAATGTATAAGAAGTTAGATAAACAAATAAAAATACACAACGTTATATTTTATAATATTAATAGAGTTATATTTTCTGTATATGTCTTTTGTAAAAAAAAAAAAATATAAATAAATTTATTAACCTACTATTGTTTTGACATTCTAAAATATTCATTAAGTAATTATTTATTGTCTTAATAACATTGTTAAGTAATAGATAATTTTAAATTCTATTGAATATGTTTTAAAATAAAATAAAAAAATAAAAATAAAAATGGGAGGCCGCTGCCACGGCGGTACCCGGGGGTACCGCACCGGAGCGGGCCCCCTGCAAGTTTCAAAAAAAAAAAACAACAAACAATTTTTTTTGCTTTATTATTTATTATTTAAAAAGTGATTTCGGTATTATATGTATAATATATGGTTAATATATTATATATATAATATAATATGTGTTTAACATTAATTTGAGTTAGATATTATATTATATATATATAATATAGGTATTATTATATATATATATATAATATAATTTGAATTTTTATTAAAATTAAATTTGTATTATATTTTACATATAATATGATATTAGTAATTGAAATATGGGTTAAATAATTTAATACATATGATATTGATAATTAGACTTATATTATATATATATAATATATATTATTATATATATATAATATAATATTAAAATTGAAGAAATATGCCAAATTGTTTATGTTAAGGTGTTTTTTTTTTAGATATATTATTTTGATGGTTTAGTTTTATATTATGTAATAAATTTGGTTATACATATATATAATATAATAATATTAATTAAAGAACTTGTCGGACAAAGTGATATTAAATATTATTATATTATGTAATGAAATTTGTTAGATGAGCGAAATGTTTGAACTAGGGGCATATTTATTCAATGTTTTAACTGTGTAAATGTTTTTAAGTTGTAAATAAATAATTGATTTCTTAGTTCCATGCTTAGACAAATGTTAGGATGGGGGCTAGAAAACTGAAACAAAACTCTTACTTTCAATTTTATCAACAATCAAACTAGTCAAACTTTAGGACTCCTAAGCATCCTAGGGTAGATCTGCTATAATGTTGAACATGTTAGTGGTTTGCTAAGAAAACCTAACGGGACTAGGTTAGGGTTAGGAAACCTAGGAACCCCTAAGTGAGTGGCTCTCAGTGCGGGGCCGGGGCCCTAAAGTGGCTAGACCAGGATAACCGACTGATGAGTTAGTTAACCAAGTGATAACCTAATAAAATTTAAGGGATGGGTTCAAAACATTAAAAAGATTAAATTGTGCCTCGCCCATGCCATTAGCGCTAGGACAGGCTATGGATGGGAGTGGGAGAAGGTACCTATGCGTAGGTACAAATCGAATGGCGCTTGTCTGTACGAAAGGCATTCGATTTCCGCATGTGCCTACTTGGGGGCCGGGGCCCATTGTGGCTAGTACCAGGACAACCCAAGGGGTGAGGGCTATGCGATGACACTCACTTAGGTTGTTGCTTAGGATTTCCTACCCAAACCTTAGAATCCCTTGTGAAATGTACTTTACTTGTGTGAATGTTATCCAACCCTTTTGGTAAAAAAAAAAACTAGTAAGTTCCTTCTTGTGGGCTTGGTGTTTATCTCCTAGCACGGGGGGTGAAACCTTACCAGTTTCACATGGTTGGGTGGAAAATCTTTCTATCGAGGTATCTTGTGCAGATGTAAACAACTGAAGATTCATATTTGTCTGAGCACCTGTTGAAGAATGAAGACTTGTACTTATTCATGTTGTTGTAAACTTATGTATTCTCCTATGAGGAGTTTAAATGTAATGTAATTTTCAAATGATGTAATAATGGGTAGACATAGGAAAAGGGTTATATGGGATGTTTATTTAATGTAAAGATGTAATCTTGTTATGTATCAAGTTATGTAAAATGTTGATGAATCATTTGTACTATTACAATATGTTAGTTAGATAAAATGGAATTATAGTAATTGATCTTTAGATAGAAATTAACTATGAATGTGTTCAAGTATTTTCCAATAAAGAACTTGAAATGGAATTTGTATGGTTAGTAAATGTTGTTAATAGTTTATCAGTTTTTAATTTACATTTAAGGGAACCTTGGAAAGAAGTTAGATTATGTTTTGTTTATTTGCAAACTTTTAAAGTTCAAAATTTTTCGTAAAACTCTACTTAGGTTTTCTTTTACAAAGTAAACCTTTGTGCATTTCCCTGGTTCCCTTGCGGGGCATGACATAATCAACTAGAGGCACAACTTGATGAGAAGTTGGAGGTCAAGAAGCAGTACTCATCTTCTGAGTACGAGGAGGGCAGTGATGGATCATATGAGGAAGATAGTCCTACTCAAGAAAATGAACCTCCCAGCCAAGAATAGGGACAAGAGGCCTCAGAGACAAGGGATGAAAGTGAGCCTCCTCAGAAGAGGTAGAGAATTGAAAAGGGAGAAACATCAAAGAAGAAAGGTCCAAAGAAAAGGATTAACAGAGTGGCTGCCCTCATTCCCAGTGATAGGCCCTACCATCACCAGCTAAGGAAGCAAATAAGGTAAGGAAAGAAGAAAGAAAATCAAGAGGAGGTGGAATTGCCCCTCCAAATGTGCAAAGATGAAAGGGGGTTCTACCAAGAAGAGTTTTTGCAAGATGATGAATTCATCAAAAGTGATGAATTTAAAATTTTTCTCATATGGAAGAAACAACAAGAGATGGGTAGTCAAGTTCAAATCATAGATGGGATTGACCCTAACAATGAGGCCTTAAATCCCTAGCCACCTACGATCCTAGTTCAGAGAGCATAACGGTGGATGAGGCTAGGCAACTAGTCAAGTCAAGTGGGATGTTACTTGTCCCAATATGGGATCTGACTTCTGCATTCATCATAGATCAGATTAGGAGGCAGCCAGAGGCCCAATTGTCTCATGAAACATAAATTGGAGACATGATAAGGAGATGCAGATATGATCTCAGGTCCCAAACACTAGCAATGTGGTCTCTTGCCCCAAGGACTCAGAAGCCTTCTCTTGTCAGTGTTGAAGAGAAGATGGATGGAGACAAAATAATTTGGACTGTGTAGAACACAAGTGAACTTGAAGTCTCCAAGGCCGTTACGCATTTTGCTTATTTAATGAGGCAAACACTGCACAACTCTCCAATAGATATGGAAAGTTGTTTAATGAGGCTATGATACTGGAAAAAGATAGGGAGAAGATTCTAATGAAGATCAAACTCATGGAGGAAGAAATTGAGGACCTTAAGGTCAAATTAAAGGAAGCCTCTAAGGTTTCTTCCTCTCCAGTCCTTGAGATTGAAGCTATTGTACCTCTAGTGGCAGAGGATCTTGATGTAGCAGTTGAGAGATTAGATAAAGACAAGCAAGAAGTGGCCCTTAGTGCCTTGTCAAATATAATGCAACATAGATATGATGCAATAAAAGGAAAGATGGATTTAATTCATAATTCATTTAAAATGTTGTAGAAGACCAATGAGAATGTCAAAGATGCACTACTTTGGAGCCATTATTTAGCATATGGTCTGGCAGGGGGTCACTTTTTGAGAAACTAGAGATGTTGCAGCCCCAGAGGACAGATATCCCTGAGTCAGTTGGGGAAGTTAGAGAGAAGATAGAGTTGGTCAATGCAACCTTGTCCTTTTTCAAAGGGAAAGCAATCCAAATTAGGTCTAAAATGGAAATGTTTGGTCCTGGTTTTAGTAAATATAGCCTCCACTACATAAAGAAGATGGTGGCATCAAGAGTGTTGAGGAGTGCAGAAATGACATGAATGAATTGCTGACAGGGCCAAAATCCTTTCTAAATGGTGATAGTACTTTGAATATGGACAGGTTTAATCATGTCCTGGATGAGATGTTCAAAGTAGAGACTAATTGCACAAGGTTTGTAACTGACACCAAGGCCATTATAGACTCCAAGTGGGACATGCAGGTGAAACAGTTACATAGATTAAAGGAGTACACATGGCCAATAGAAGAGGAGGTTGCTTCATGGGATAAAAGCACAAGGCCCAAGAAAAAGAAGCCATCAACCATTGATTTGGAAGCAATGGAGGAGGACTAGGCAACATTTGACACTTGATCATTGAGAACAGGGAGGGTAGTTATTATAAAGATGATAATTTATGTTAGCCGGATGGTGGTCATTATCCATGAAACAAATTTTGAAGCTACCTTGAACACATGTAGACAGTGGTGCCACTTGTTGAAGATTTGATATGATTGAGAAAGATACTCCTCCAGTTTATTCTCCATATTTTGTAATGATTGTAACTATTTTTGTCTCCTAGTGTCTTTCTCTTCCTAGCCATCTGAAGCTTGTTGCATCCTAATTCTTCCAGTATTCCAAGATGGCTAGTGAATACTATATATAGCAAGTTGTTGTATTTATAAAGAGATGGTGAATTTGAGGAACTGAATAGAGATAATTTTTGATCTACAGTTTTGTTCTGGCATTGTGTTATTTTCAATGTACTGATACTGAAAATTTGTAATGAAAATACACTAGATTTCCATCTCATATTTGTGAATGTCTTCTTGTTGTGATCTTGAATTCTTATATGTTAATTTTGCAAAGTAATTTAATGTATGGTTTACAAAGTAGATTATGAAGTTATTTTTGAGTTCCTTTCAAAGGAGGGGTAATTGTTAGGGATAATTTTAGAGAATTCATAGTTCTTGTGAGAATTTGATGTCTCAGTGTGAGAGTGAAAGGAATAATCTGCAAAGCACTTATTCTAGGTTTGTTTGTGTTAGATTTTTTTGTAAATGTATGTTTTATTTGACTATGTGCCCTAGAATAAGACACTGATCTTTTCTTAGGAAGCAATTATTCATCATCAATCAACTTATAAATGATAAAATATTTTAGTCAATGTTTCAGAGATATTAATGTCTAATATTTGTGTTGGATAATGCAAATAAGTTTTATTGATTCTTTTAAGAGGTGAATCCAAAGGTACACCTGCCTGAGCATTAAGGCTCGAAGTGTAGGAGGACTAATCTCTCAATCCTTGTTAATTGGTGCTTTCTTCTTGTCAAATTTGGAGTGGGTTTAAAGAGTCAGAGACATTAGTTCTTCATACAAAGTGTAAATATGCAAGAAAGGAAAAAGTATCCAACACTATGAACTCAATACTTTGACTATCATGGATAAGTTCCCCATTTTAATCATTAAATATTTTTTGGATGAACTTGTCAAAAATATGAATTAGTGTTGTCATTGATTTCAACCTGGTGAGAGGAGAGATTGAGAAATACATGTTAAGATATTCCTATGTTCTCTAGTGTTTCTTTTGAGTGAATATTTGTTATTTTCAGAAAGTTACAATATCGGAAGATAAAATATGCAGGAACGAGTATTTGAAGTTTGTGTGGGGGAATGGTTTGTATTCATCTACATTTGGTGGTGAGATCTTGTGGTTCTAGATATAATGTTTATGGTTAGTGGATGTTACACTCTTATGTTTTCAAGTCCTCAAAATTATAGTTGATATGGTTAGTAGTTGCAATTTGTTGTATGTGTCGCTATTTGTCAAGATTGGTCTAGAATGCTTTGTAGTAATGTTTCTACTTTTTATATTTTGTGGACATGTTCAAAATTCTTGTCCTTTATCTCAATCCAGTTTTCAAGAGTTGGTTCTCTCTGCAAGAAGAGTTGTGATGTTTTATTTCTTGGTGGTATAGTTCATATCTGTCTCTAGCTATCTTAGTTGGTTTTCTTGTTTGGATATAGTCTTTTGGTTTGGATGTATATGTTCAAAGTTAAGATGAGATGTTTTAGGTCTTACTGTGGCATGTGAAGATCCCCATTGAGTTATGTGCATTGGATTATGTTTATTTAAAAGTTTCTAAAGCCTTTTCAACAATCCAATTTGTGTAAGTCCATTAATACTAATAATTACAAATTGGTTTAACATTTACAAGAATAAAAGGTATTTAATAACAAATCAAAAAGAGAATGGAGAATATGGAAAAGAATGTGAGTAGCATGATTAATCTAATACTAAGGTTATGCATAGGAGCATGGAGCATTAAAATGAGATGTATACATCCTTAATCAAGGACTGGTGAATTTTGACCTCTAGTTTCCTTTGTGTTTATGTGTCATGTTACATTAATGGGGTTTCTTACATTCAAAAATTCCATGTTATTCAAATTATTACATAAATATCTTTATTAATGGACCTTCATGTGTGATATATGATTATTAATGTTAAAAAGGGAGTATTGAAAGGGCCTTCACACTTAACAATCAAAAGCCTAAAAGAAAATTAACATCATCCCCAATAATTGGAAGTATGCTTTGATGGTTTTCCATACCTTATTCTAAAGCTCCCATTTTAGCACAGGCCAGTACAATGCTAGAAAAGGTAGTGGATTGGCTTTGCACTTGCTAACAACACTCGCTTGAAAATTTTTAAAGCCTTTTCAACAAACCAATTTGTGCAAGTCTATTAATAGTGAAAATTACAAATTGGTTTAACATTTACAATAATAAAAGGTATTTAAAAATATATCAAAAAGAAAATAGAGGATGTTAGTGTTAGGATTACAAGACAGAAATAACAATTACATGCAAATATAACCAATATCAGAAAATAATAAACCACACATAAGAGAACACAATACATAGATTTAACGTGGTTCACCCAATCCCTGGCCTACGTCTACCAACAATGAGTCCAATATTATTATTATCTAGTGATTACAACCTTATTACAATCCGTATTCCCTTATAGCTCAATTCTGCTTCAAGTACTAAAATCATACATAAAGAAATCCCTAACCCTAAGCCATATTATACAATATTTTTCTGCTTTAGGGTTATCATGAATTACAATATGTCGGCCAAAAATAGCAAAAAATATGGTGAGGTCGGGAGGAAAAGTGTACAGTACTTTCTTGATCAGTCACCACAAGCTAACAATCTCCCACTTGGTGACTGATCAGTATCCACACTAAAAAAATCCCACTTGGAGACTGATCTTCTAGCAATACCACAACCATATGAGGCTCCCACTGGATCGAACCACCCTAGACTCAGCTGTTCCTTTATTTTGTTTAGTCTAGAAGACCAACTGAAGCTGAACATGAGTTCAACTTCTCCCTTGTTACTACCTTTGTAAACATATCTACTGGATTATCATCTATATGAATCTTTTCCAGCTTTAGCTTCCCATCATCCAAAACTGACCAAATGAAATGGTACCACAACTGCATGTGTTTTGTCTTTGAGTGAAAAGCAAAATTCTTCACAAGATGAATGGCACTTTGGCTATCTGTATGCAAAAAATTATCCATCGGTGGATGTCCCAATTCTTCCATGAAGAATTGAAGCCATATCATCTCCTTGGCTACCTCTGTAGCAACAACATACTATGCCTCTGTAGTGGATAAAGAAACCACCTTTTGTAGTCGAGAAATCCACCTCATTGATGTCCCACCAATAGTAAATGCATAGCCTGTAGTACTTCACCTGCAATCAATATCTCCTGCCAAATCTGAGTCAACATAGCCTTGGATAGTAGTAGTAGAACCCCCAAAGTGTAAACACTTACTGTATGTACCTCTCAAATATCTGAGAATCCATTTGACTGCATTCCAATGCTCAATACCAAGGTTACTCATATATCAACTAATGACTCCCATTACATGTGCAATATCTGGCCTAGTACATACCATAGCATACATCAAGCTCCCTATAGTTGAAGCATAAGGTACCTTAGACATTTTTGCCTCTTCTTTTGATGTCTTAGGACACATATCCTTAGTCAATTTCAAATGACCAGGCAAAAGTGTGCTAACAGCTTTGGCATTCTCCATAGAGAAATGTTGCAACACCTTCTCAATATAATCAGCCTGAGATAGAGACAACTTCCTATTTTTCCTATCTCTACAAATTTTCATACCAAGGATTTGTTTTGCTACCCCCAAATCCTTCATAGCAAATGAATGTGCTAACTATTGTTTCAACCCCTTAATGTGATCCATGTTCGACCCAGCTACAAGCATATCATTAACATATAAATATAAAATAATGTAGTTGTCATCATACAACCTCTTAAAATAAACACAATAATCAGAATGACATTGACTGTATCCATGCTCATTCATAAAAGTGTCAAATTTAATATACCATTGTCGAGGTGCTTGCTTCAAGCCATATAAACTTTTCTGCAATTTGCACACCAAATTCTCCTTACCCTTGACCTCAAATCCTTGTAGCTGGACCATATATATTTCTTCATCCAAATCACCATGAAGAAAAGTTGTTTTAACATCAAGCTGCTCTAAATGCAAATCTTTAGTAACCACAATACTTAAAACAGTACGGATAGAAGTCATTTTAACAACTGGAGAAAATATCTCATCAAAATCAATACCCTTTTTTTGTACAAATCCTTTTACCACTAACCTGGCTTTAAATATTTTCTTACCTCCATCCTCTTCTTTTATCCTGTAAACCCATTTATTTTGTAAAGTCCTTTTACTTACAGGTAACTTACATAAATCCCATGTTTGATTTTGTAGCAAGGAGTCCATTTCATCTGTCATTGCAGACTCCCATTAAAGCTTTGTATCCACCTGCACAACTTCATTATAACATTTTGGTTCACCAACATTTGTTAACAAAATAGAATACAAAGATGGAGAAAATCTTTCTGGAGGTCTACTTAGCCTTGTTAACTGTCTAACATTCACTAGGGTGTGTGGTATTTGTTTTTGTTGTTGTTGCGAAGCATAAGGAACTACTGGAACATCATCTTTTGGAGTATCATCCAGTACTACATAGTCATTTTCTTTCTTCTCATGCTGCTGCTACAGATCTTTGTACAATACTGTCTCATTGAATATGACATCCATGCTTCTTATAATTTTATGATTTTAAAAATCCCAAAGCCTATAACCAAATTCATCAATGCCATATCCAACAAATACACATTTCTTTGACTTAGCTTCTAGCTTGGTTCTATTTTTAGAATCTATATGTGCAAAAGCTTCACAACCAAAGGTTTTGAGAAAAGAATAACTCACCTTCTTACCACTCCATGCTTTCTCTGGAATACCACAGTCCAAAGGAGTAGAGGGGCCTTTATTGATTAAATAAAGAATAGTGTTCACAACCTTTGCCCACATAATTTTGGGCAGCCTAGCATGCAACCTCATACTCCTTGCACGCTCCATTATTGTCCTATTCAAGCATTCAGCCACTCCATTTTCTTGTGGAGTCCTTGGTACAGTTTTTTTCTTATGAATACCATTAGAGGAACAATAATCTTCAAATTTTTTGCTGCAATACTCACCACCATTATCAGATTTGAGACATTTTAACCTTTTACCAGTCTCATTCTCAACCAAGCATTTTCATTTCTTAAAAGTTTGAAATACATCAGATTTCTGTCTAAGGAAATAAATCCATACTTTTCTTGTTGCATCATCTATAAATGTAACATAATACAGAGAGCCACCAAGGGAAGATACTTGAGCTGGTCCCCATACATCTGTATGCACAAGATCTAATCTCTCATTTTTCTTTTCCTTCCCACTCTTCAGAAAACTAACTCTCTTTTGTTTTCCATACACACAACTCTCACAAAAATCCATATTGACACATTTCAGACCAGGTAAAACTTTATTTGAATGAAGTAATTTCATACCTTTTTCACTCATGTGCTCGAGTTTGTTGTGCCACAGTGCTGTGTCAGAATCTACAGCAACGGTTTGATGTTCTTCCTGCTCAACTGCAGCCACTGTTCCTGAACATTCATTATCTTTTGAAATAAGTAAAGTAGAAGGAACAGTATGACCTATACAAAGATATAAGGTGCCTACTTTCACACCTTTTGCTACTACTAAGGAACCTTTTGAAACCTTCCAATTTCTATCATTAAAAGTAATGTGCAACCCTCATCACCTAGTTGCCCTGCTGAAATTAAATTCCTACTTAGCCTTGGAACATGTCTTACCTCTTGTAGTAGCCAATGATTCCCATTCTGCAACTTAATCTTAATTTTTCCCTTTCCAACTATTTGACAAGGTTCATTATTGCCCAAATAAACTTGCCCAAAATCCCCTTGGACATAATTAAGAAAGTAACCTCTATGGGGTGTAGCATGAAATGAAGCCCCAGAATCTAAAACCCATGAATCATCAATACTTTCTAAAGAAAGAATCAAAGCATCCTCTTTAGATTTATTACTTACCACATTTACCTCCTTGTTACCTTCTTGTTTGTCTCCTTTATTCTTCCGAGACCAGCAATCTTTCTTCTTATGACCTGGTTTTCCACAATACCAACAATCATTTGGCCTTTTGGATTCAGACCTGTTCCCCTTTGATTTTCCTCTTGATTTCCCACAATATCCAGAGTTGTTTCCTCTCATTGGTTCTACCCCTGATTTGTGTGTTTAAGACACTACCTGATGTGGATCCACCTGAGCTTTTCCTATGAATTTCCTCACTCAGAATAACACCAATAACATTATCATATTTTAGGGTATTAGAACTAGAAATAGAATTACTAACAACGATTACCAAGCCATTCCAGCTTTCAGGCAAAGAACACAAAATCAAGAGAGCCCTAATTTTTTCATCAAAAATAATATTGACAGAAGTTAATTAACTAGTAACTATATTAAACTCATTTAAATGATTAGCAAATGACCCACCTTCCACCATTTTCATATTAAACAAACGCTTCATGAGAAATACCTTATTTGAAGTGGAGGGCTTTTCATACAACTTTGCTAGGGTTTTCATAAAATCTTCAGTCATTGTTGCTGAGGTAATATTGAATGCCACTAATTGTGCTAGGCATAATCAAATACTACCAAGAGCCTTTCTATCAAGAATTACCCAGTCCTCATTAGAAATGCTTGCGGGTTTGTTGGCTTTACCTTCCAACGGCTGCCATAGATCCTTCTGATAGAGATAGTCCTCCATTTGCATTTTTCATAACTGAAAGTTCTGTCCATTAAACTTGTCAACCTTCAACTTACCCTCGTTTTCCATTTCTCCCACTCAACTATGAAACTCCCACTAAATCGTGAGATCTTCCTGCAGAGCATAACTGAAAAACAACCTCGCTCTAATACCACTTGTTAGGATTAACAAGACAGAAATAACAATTACATGCAAATATAACCAATATCAAAAAATAATAAACCACATAGAAGAGAACATAATACATAAATATTTAACATGGTTCACCCAATCCCTAGGCTACGTCCACCAACAACGAGTCCAATATTATTATTATCCAGTGATTACAACCTGATTACAATCTGTAATCCATTATAGCTCAATTCCACCGCAAGTACTAAAATCATACATAAAGAAATCCCTAACCCTAAGACATATTATACAATATTTTTCCGCTTTAGGGTTATCATGAATTACAATATGTCAGCCAAAAATAGCAAAAAATATGGTGAGGTCAGGAGGAAAAGTGTACAGTACTTTCCTGATCAGTCACCACAAGCTAACAGTTAGAGCTTTTTCTTGTTAGGGGAAAACTTGGTAAATAGGTATGACTGATTCTCAGATTATGAACTCTCAAGTTTGACAAGAAAGAGTCTAATTGATGAGGATTGGATAAGATCCTCCTTCTTCTTCGATCTCCACAGGACTTAGGTGGGTATTGCCTTAGATAGGTTACTATATTTCAAGTAAAACTTCAATGGTGGATTGGGTTCCTCACTGCTATGTTACTATGCTTCTAATTATTTCAATAAAACACCACTCTGTGAATAGCTAAGAATATCCTGATACAAAATATGACAAGGGAAACCATGAAAGTAATAACATATAACAGTGGCATAAGGATGTTCATCCTCCTTTTTCTAAGTTTAACTCAAGGAAGGCTAACCATTTGGATTCTCTCTTAAATGAATCAGTAATGTGAACTGTATTACTTGAATATAGTCCTTTCAAAATATGTATGTGCTAAGTAACAAAATGTATTGGAATTATATATACTTTACTTTTTATGATTGAAAGATAACTGCATAAAAAAATCAAACCAGTGCCTAATCCTTAGGTAGACAGAGTCTGAATGTAAATCTACATGAAGAAATTCAAAAGAAATATAGTAAAATGCCTTGCAAGCTACTTGCAGTTTGAATAGAATGCCTTACAAACTATCATGTCACTCATATACTATTATCATCAAAATCCTAACAATTATGTTTACTCTCCGAAATTGTTTATGAAACTTTAATCCTTTCCTTGAAAGAAATTCATAAAAAATTAGACAAATTGCTTTGCAACTGGTATGTTTTTATATGCTTTACAAATAAAACCATACAAGAGTAAAACATAAAAGTAAAGAGACAATAATAATATGAGAGAAACTGCAATGTATTTTATTGAAAATAATCGTGTTTCAATACATACAAAAATTGAAGCTCAGAAGCTTAGCCACAGAGATGAGAAGTCTGCTTTGCAGAAATTATATTCAATATTTATCTATCATCAATCATTTTTCTTAAAAATGAGGTTACAACTACTATATATAGCTAAAACCATCTTGGAATCCTGAAATGAGTAAGGATGCAACAAGCTTTAGATGATTTAGCCCTAAACCTAAAAATAGAAAAGACAAAATTATAATTGAGGCCCTTTAGGCGGTGGAAAGACAAAAAAACTTTTGGACTCATTTGATATCTGGTCTTCCTCATTTGATAACTGACACCTTTGTCTGGAGATATTCTTGATAACTTCATTGAGTTAGTACAAGATATGGTGACCACCATTTCAGGCTAACCTACACCATTCTTCATAAATAGTTATCATCCTTGTGCTCATAGGTCAAGTGTCAGATATCCAGGTGTCTTCTTTATTCCTCATCAATTAGGTCGAGGTCAACTGCTGCAAGCTTTTTCTTCTTGGGCTTGGTGAGTGTGTCCCATGTAGCTACCTCCTCCTTTGTTGGCCACTGAAATTCTTGAATGCTTTGAAGTTGTGTTTTCTGCCTCTCCCACCTAGCATCAACTATTTGCTTAACATCTATAATGAACTTAGTGAAGTCCATCTCAGCTTTAAATGCTTCATCAAGAACTGCATTGAAGCGATCCATATCCAATTCATTGTTGTCATTTATGAAGGCCTCTTTCTTAGGCAATAGAGAATCAAATTTTGATCTCCATTAGTCTAAATCTTTGATTGTGCCATCCTTTTCCTTGATATGAGGGATGAACCTATTGAAATCAAGTCCAAACATAACTACCCTCACTTCAACTTGGTTATCTTTACCTTTAAAGAAACAAAAAGTTACTCCTATCTGTTCTATCTCCTCCCCTACTTGCAAAATTGTTTCTGGGAGATCTATTCTTAGGGGTTGTACTTCCGCTAGTCTTCCAAACAAAGAGGTCCTTGCTAACCAAGTCCCATAGTAGGTATTTAAAATAGACACAAAATTATTTACCTCAATTTGCAGCCCAGACAATTTATTGTATGCAGTATATACTACATCTGCCTTTTCTTTCAAAATTTCAATCCTATGCTACAAAATTTTTATTAGGGCATGTAGTACAACCTCATTTTGCTCTATATTTACTTTCTCTATGGTTACAACAGCTTCTTCTCCACCTACACTTTGAGTTTCTGTTGGTATAGGCAGTTCAGGTGGTGGAGGTGCAATCACAGGCATGTTTATTATTTGTTGTGTCAGATCATCCACCATTTTCTCCAATGCCTTTTCCCTCATGATGTGCAATTCCTTGTCGTTGACTAGGGCATTGTAATCTTCAAATAGGGTTTTAAACCTATTAGAGAGTTTCTTTGACATATCCTCATTTAACCTGGCAAAATGGGTGAGCACTTGTGAAATCTCAAGGTCACCTGTATTGTGGATTGACCATATAATCTTGTCTTTGTTAGAATAACTAAGAGGGGGGTGAATCAGTTATCCAGTGTCCCAAAAAAAAAATGTATAAATCAAAACAACTTCTTCAATTTCTACTCCTTGGTAAACAATAATTACTTTCACTATCTGTGCTTTTACCGATTACCAGTCTAATACTATAACAGTTACCGATCAAATCTAACATGTAACATGCAAAGTATGATAACAAACAAATATCACAATCAACACATAACACAAGAGATTTAACGTGGAAACCCTGTAAAGGGAAAAACCACTTGGGACTGGCAACCCAAAATTGTTCACTCTTCTGAAGTGAGGTCAGTTAAGACCCAACCCTGTTAAAGTTTTACAAACACACTGTCAGGTGTGACCTTGTTAGAGGATCTTTTAGACTAGAAGTTATCATCCAACCAGCATTCACTATGGGGTTTCTAGGATAACAATGTTCATTCTATGAATGATACATCATAAGACTTTTAGAGTCTACTCGGTTAAGAGATTTTGACTGTATACAATGGTTAAATATGTAACAGTAAATGATCTGCTTTAATAAAATTTCAATTGCAGATTACAGATCAATATTCAGTCCATACAAATCCTTCTGATCAATATTTCACTTCAGATTCAATACTGTATCAACTTACTGTCCGTCAGTAATTGCTCTTTGTAGCTCGATAATTGTTCTACAGCTCAGTTCTTACTTAACTAGTATGATCAGAATGCATGAAAACCTTGTTCACGCGATATTCTTGCAATTTCTACTTCTTCCGACATCTTTCCATAATGAAATTCTATTCTCTTATATAGACGAGTAAATCATTTTCTTCTCCTCCATCAAATTTTTTCGCTTCAAACTTTCTTGGCTGATGTGTCAATAACACATTTCAATCTGCTCCATTAGATCTTCTTTAATTTTGTTAGCCGTCGATCTTCATAACAAACATTATCTGTTATCACTGAAAATGAGGTACTTTACAACTCATCAATCTTATCAGCTAAACTAATCATTTAATTCATTTTGTTCTGCTCGGTTAACAAAAAAATGCGTCGGTGAACACTGCTCGGTTAATACTATGATTGGTATACACTACACTTCGTCGGTGTATACTAGAATTGCTTCATTTACCGACAACATTGCTTTGTGTCTTTCAGCTCTATACTTCATCATAGATGAATGCAACATAATAAAGTCAATATCATCAAGTCATAGACTCATCAACAAGTTACTCAATGTGTTCCTTATCCTCATCTATCATGTACATCTTTCCCCATGTAGATTTATCTGTTCTTCATCTCTTTCACCTTTCTTCAGATGTCTCAGTATAGTAACTTACAATATAAGTGTTGTCAAACTAGTTGACATCAATGACAACATAATACTGATTTAATCATATTACATATCTAATCAACAACTCCTCAGTGATCTTTAATCACAGATTCTTCAATCAGATTCCAAATCAGTTGTAGTCCAACAATCTCTCCCTTTGGCATTGATGGCAACTCAAGTAATATGAAATGCACCATACACATAGAAAACATATATTCTACAACTTTGTGAACAAAATTTTGTAAGTCGAATAGACTTAATATGTTTAATCACTACATTACTAATCAGCATTAGATAATACAGCTTTACCATTTTGTAGTTGTGATCTTTTCAGTTCTCTTTTCAGTTCTCCTGTTCCTGCTTCTGTTCTCTGTAACTAATCTTCAATAATCTGTCTCATTCAGATTGTCTCTCCCTTAGATAATTCTCATCTTGGTGCTTGTCCCTTTTCATATTATTTATCTCTCCCTTTGACAACAATGCCAAAGAAACAAATAAACAATCAATTATGTCCTCCTCTGTATCTCTGTATACTGATATTCCAATTAGTTCAAGTTCTCAAACTTAATCACAACCTTGAACATGATTCAAAGTGTGAACGATGCTGCATCAACATGAATGATCTTCTGATTAAAAGTAGGCTGATGCAACAGCCAGATCACCTTAGTGATCGATAGATAGGGGAGGAACCCCAAGTCTAGTCCTCAAGTATTCAAATGTGTCCTTCGGTAGAGGCTTTGTAAAAATATCTGCAAGTTGTTCTTTAGATGTGACAAATTCTAACTTCACTTTCTTCTCTTGCACTTGTTCTCATAAGTAATGATACTTAATAGATATATGCTTTGTCTTAGAGTGCATCACAAGATTTTTTGAAATATTGATAGCACTGGTGTTGTCACAATATATAATCACCGGGTCAGTGATTACCTCATTCAACCCTTCCAAAACTTGCTTGATATATGCAATGTTTGAACAGTTAGTAGCAGCAGCAACATACTCTGCTTCAGCTGTAGACTAAGAAATACAAGCCTGCTTTTTACTTGTCCAGGTTACAAGTCTTTCACCAAAGAAAAATTCTTCTCTGGTGGTGCTTTTTCTATCATCCATATTTCTAGCCCAATCAACATCGGTGTAAACTTTCAGTTTAAACTTCCCTTCCTTAGGATACCATAATCCATAATTTCATATTTTTTTCAGGTATCTCAAGATCCTTTTTGTAGCTGTCATGTGTGATTCTCTAGGATTAGTAGAAAATCTTGCAACAATACCCACAACATGTGCTATATCTAGTCTACTGTGAACTACATAAATTAACTTACCAATCATGGATCGGTAAAGTGTCTGATTTACTCTGTAGTTTCATCCTCCATTGTCAATTTGCATCTAGTAGCCATCGGTGTTCCCACAGGTTTAGTATCTTCCATGCCAAATGTCTTCAGTACTTCCTTTATGTATTTAGATTGTGTGATGAATATTCCATCACTCTGCTGAATCACTTGTAGTCCAAGAAAGAACTTAATCTCTCCGAACATAGACATTTCAAATTCCTTTTGCATTTCATCAAAAAATATCTTGCATACAAGCTCTGAGCCTCCAAAAATAATATCAACAACAAATATTTCAACAATGATAATAGTATCATCAGTATCACCTTTCATATATAGATTGTTGTTTTCACTTGTTCTAACAAATCCAATATTTAACAAGTAAGTATGCAGTCTTTCATACCATGCTCTAGGTGCTTGATTCAAGCCATATAAAGCTTTATGTAGTCTACATACCATGTATTTATTGTCAAGATCAACAAGTCCTTCAGGTTGTTCGATGTAGACCTCTTCTTCAAGTATACCATTCAAAAATGCTAACTTCACATCCATTTGATAGACTTTGAATTTCTTGTGTGCAGCATATGCAAGTAGCATTCTAACTCCTTCCAATCTAGCAATAGGTGAAAATGTTTCACCATATTCAATGCCTTCTTCCTATGCATATCCCTTGCATACCAATCTAGCTTTATTTCTTGTGACTTCACCATTTTCATTCAATTTATTCTTGAATATCCACTTAGTACCGATAACAATCTTATCTTTAGGTCGGGGTACTAAGGACCAGGTTTTGTTCTTCTCTATTTTCTCTATTTCCTCCTTCATTGCATTAACCCATTCTTCATTCTCTAATGCAAATTTTACATTTTTAGGTTCAAATTCACAAACTAGACATATACCTTGTCTTGTTTTGCTTCTAGTTTGCATTCCAGCATGTCCGTCTCCAATGATTTGTGTCTTAGGATGGTGTCTTCTGACAAAACTAGCCAAAACTGGATTTCTCCTTTCTTTCTCATCCTACTCAGGGTCATTTCCTTTCTCGGTAGCTCCATCTTATTCATTGGTTTGTGTTGCCTATTTTCTTGAATTGTTTCCTTGCTGACCGGTTGTCACAGCTTGCGGCGTCGGTAGATACTCTGGATGTTCAATGTAAGTGAATCTACTGTAGTCTTCCGATTCCTTTGTACTTTCCTCTATGTACTTGTCATCAAACTCATCAACACGAACATTAGTACTTTCAATTATCTTATTTCTAACCTTATTCAAATATTTATATGCTTTACTTGTAGAGGAATATCCTAGAAATATCCCTTCATCTCCTTTAGAATCAAATTTTCCATTTCTTTCATCTTTCAAAATAAAGCATTTACTTCCAAAAATTCTGAAATAACTTATAGTAGGTTTGTGTCCAAACCATAGCTCATAAGGTGTTTGGTTGGTGTCCTTCTTCAGTTGTACTCGGTTAAGAACATACACAGCTGTATTGACAGCTTCCCTCCAATATGTCTGAGAAACATTCTTCTGTATCATCAATGTTCTAGCACAGTCAATTATAGACCTGTTCCTTCTTTCAGCAATACCATTTTGCTAAGGTGTCCTCAGTGTAGAGACCTATCTTTTAATTCTATACTCATTACATAAATTAGTAAATTCATCAGAGATAAATTCACCTCCTCTATCAGATCTTAAGCATTTTATTTCTCTTCCAGTTTCTTTCTCTACCTTAGCTTTATACGACTTAAACATTTTAAAGGCTTCATATTTTTCTTTCAGGAACATAACAGTCATCAATCTAGTATAGTCATCAACAAAAAGAATAAAATATCTATCACCAGAATAGCTCTGAGTTCTCATATGACCACATAGGTCGGTATGAACCAACTCAAGTATCTTCTTTGTTGAGTAGTCTTTACTTTTAAAACTAGACTTAGTCATCTTACCTTTCTGACATTCATGGCACATGGCATGATCAGGTTTTGTCAAGTTAGGCAATCCTCTAACTCTTCTCTTTTTACTAATCTTGATCATGTTGTCAAAGTTCACATGACATAACCTTTTGTGCCACAACCAAGCATCTTCATCCTTTATTAACAAATAAGAAGATTGATCCATATCAAGATAGAATAGATTACCTCTGCATTGTGTACTAGTTCTGACAAGTCTTCCTTCATCATCATAGATCTTCACCTTTTTTCTCTCAAAAGCCAGTCGGTGGCCTGAATTGTTCAGCTAAGCCACACTTAACAGATTATAGTTCAATCCATCAACCCAGTATGCATTTTCACATTGTATTCTGTCATTGATCATCAGTGAACCTTTACCTCTTACTATACAAGGTGCATCATTTCCCATTCTCATAGATCCTCCATTATATTCAACAAGATGATCAAACTTCTCTACATCACCAGTCATATGATGTGTACAACCACTGTCTATGATCCATGTATCATTTCTTCTTACTTTAGAGATCAGTGATGTCTCTTCATGTTTCTCTTCTTCCTCTGAGTCATCTTTCATAGCAACAAATACAATTTCTATATCATCATTAGAATTAGATTCAGTTTCAATATCTTTGGCTATGTAACATACCTTTTTGCCTTTATCATCTCGGTTGTCTGTATTGTTGTGTTGGTAGCCTCTGTTGACTCTTCTCCCATAGCTTCCTTCAGATCGGTCTTTGGATCTATCATCATCTTTCTTTTGAGGACATCTAGTAGTGATGTGACTAACTTCTTTACAGGTTAAACATGCCAAAGGTAGCTTACCTCTATACCTTCCTTTTCCTTTGGGCAATCTTTTGGCCATAAGAGCTTCAAGCTCATCAAGTTCATCATCAGTATTACTATCACGATCATAATTCTTACTATTCCTGCTAGACTTTCCAATCTTCAAAGAAGACATGAAAGTGGATTCAACAGAAGGAACAACACTATTATCAAAGTTGTTTAATTCAAAGGTTGTAAGTTTACCAATCAGAGTGTCGAGAGTAAGTTTGGATGTAGCTCTTGTTTCATGTATTGCAGAGATCCTGATTGCATAAACTAGCAACAAAGTTCTGAGAATCTTTCTTATCACTGTTTCATCATCAATCACTCCATCAGATGCTCTAATAGCATGTACCTCCTCTTTTAGTCTATTTGAGTATTGTACAATGTTCTCACCTTCTTTCATTCTCATATCATCAAATCTACCTCTTAGGCTTTCAGCTCGGGCTCTTTTGACATTCAGATCTCCACTGTATATCAAATTTAACTTGTCCCACATCTTCTTAGCAGTATCACAACCCTTGAAGTCTTCAAATTTGGCATCGGTACAGGCAGCAACAAGTTCCATCATAGTGATATTGTGTTCATGTATGTCCTTCAGTTGATCAAGAGTTAAGAAACCAGTGGGTAGTTGTATGTAGCCATTCTCCATCAGATCTAGTGTAGAATTCCCAATTCCAGATATGTGCAGCTTCATTCTGCTTTGCCATACTGCGAAGTTCTCTTTGTTCAACTTCGGTACTTCCCTCTTATACATCTTGAGACCTTTGTGCTTAAGTCCTTAAAACTCTATTCTAAGCAACCACAACTCCGATACCAATTGTTAGAATAACTGAGAGGGGGGTGAATAAGTTATCCAGTGTCCCAAAAACAAAATGTATAAATTAAAACAACTTCTTCAATTTTTGCTCCTTAGTAAACAATAATTACTTTCACTGTCTGTGCTTTTACCGATTACCAGTCTAATACTATAACAGTTACCGAACAAATCTAACATGTAACATGCAAAGTATGATAACAAACAAATATCACTATCAACACATGACACAAGAGATTTAACGTGGAAACCCTGTAAAGGGAAAAACCACCTAGGACCGACAACCCAAAATTGTTCACTCTTCTGAAGTGAGGTCAGTTAAGACCCAACCCTGTTAAAGGTTTACAAACACACTGTCAGGTGTGACCTTGTTAGAGGATTTTAGACTAGAAGTTATCATCCAACCAGCATTCACTATGGGGTTGACAGGATAACAATGTTCATTCTATGAATGATACATCATAAGACTTTCAGAGTCCACTCAGTTAAGAGATTTTGACTGTATACAATGGTTAAATATGTAACAGTAAATGATCTGCTTTAATACAACTTCAATTGCAGATTACAGATTAATATTCAGTCCATACAAATCCTTCTGATCAATATTTCACTTCATATTCAATACTATATCAACTTATTGTCCGTCGGTAATTTCTCTTTGTAGCTCGGTAATTGTTCTGTACCAGTATGATTAGAATGCATGAAAACCTTGTTCACGCGATATTCCTGTAGTTTCTACTTCTTCTGGCATCCTTCCATAATGAAATTCTATTCTCTTATATAGACGAGTAAATCATTTTCTTCTCCTCCATCAGATTTTGTCGCTTAACCATATTCATAGATTTTGTCGCTTCAAACTTTCTTGACTGATGTCTCAATAACACGTTTCAATTTGCTCCATTAGATCTTCCTTTAATTTTTTTAGCCGTCGATCTTCATAACAAACATTATCTGTTATAACTGAAATTGGGGTACTTTACAACTCATCAATCTTAACGGCTAAACTAATCATTTAAGTCATTCTGTTCCGCTCGATTAATACTGTGATCGATATACACTACACTTCGTCGGTGTATACTAGAATTGCTTCATTTACCGACAACACTGCTTTGTGTCTTTCATCTCTATACTTCATCATAGATGAATGCAACATAATAAAGTCAATATCATCAAGTCATAGACTCATCAACAAGTTACTCAATGTGTTCCTTATCCTCATCTATCATGTACATCTTTCCCCATGTGGATTTCTTTATTCTTCATCTCTTTCACCTTTCTTCAGATGTCTCGGTATAGTAACTTACAAGATAAGTGCTGTCAAACTAGTTGACATCAATGACAACATAATACTGATTTAATCATATTACATATCTAATCAGCAACTCCTCAGTGATCTTTAATCATGGATTCTTCAATCAGATTCCAAATCAATTGTAGTCCAACAGTCTCCCTCCATATTCTCTTGTACATTCAAAAGGGAAGGCTTTTGATCTTTGGGATACATGCTCCACATAGCCAATGCTTGGTTCTTTGGGCTATACCCAAATCCTTTTATTATATCCCCAACTTGAGTCTCTGAAGACAAATTTATATCTGGCTGCCTTCTGATTTGATCTATTATGAAGGAAGAGGCAAGATCCCAACCAGGCACAAGTAGCATATTGCTTGCCTTTACCAACTTCCTGGCATCTTCAGGGGTAATTGTTTATGACTCTGGATCATAGTCTTTTAAAGCTTGGAGGGCTTCATCTGGCACTTGGCCTTCTTCTATTATTTGGACACTAGAAGAAACTTGTTGTTGCTTATGCCATAAGAGGAAGTTCTTAAATTCATCAGTTTTTATGAAATCATCATCATTCAAGAAATCTTCCTGATCAAGCAATCTTTCATCAAAAGGCAACTCAATTTCCTCTACAACTTCCTTTTGTTTTCTCTTCTCTTCTCTAATTTTCTTTCTTAACTGATGATCATAGGCCCTTGTGCCAGTAATTAGAGCTCCCACTCTATCTTTTCTCTTCTCAATTATTCTTATTTGGGAAGGTTCTCCTATTTGTAATTTTTTCCTTTTGAGAGGAGGCTCACTAGTTTCTTGAGAACTTGGAAGTTCTGTTAAATCTAAGACTATGTTCTCATATGCTCCCTACTTGGCAGTAGGTGGTTGTTCCATAGTAGGAAGGCTATGCACTGAGTAACCATCATCACTATCTTCTTCATATTCTGAGGCATAGTGCTTTTCCTTTTCTCTCTGGTTATCATCAATTTGGTCCTCTAGATAATTGACCAAAGCATTGTAGTTGGCCATCATTTGATCTAACCTTTGTAAATAAGGAAATGTAGGGAAGATACCTCCAAAAGGAATTCCCTTTTTCTTTAACTATTTTTCCAAAGACAACAATTCTTGGAATTGTTGTGCTCTCCTTTGTACCTCATCATCCTCTAGGATATTCCTATAAGATCCTCTTCAGGAAATTCCTCATGTCTATTATTGATGGAAATGGTGGGAGTATAGAATTTTCTTGCAATAATAATAAAATTCTTAGTGTCTACATATCTATACAAGGCAGCACTCATTCTGAAGTGGCCCAACCAATCATTTACTTTATTCAATGCACTCTTCCCAATTGTGAAGTTGCAAACTTTGAAATGCCTTGGGGTAAAAGTACCCTTCCTCTATGGAGCCAAATGCTCTTTGTCAGTCAGCATGAGCTGCCAAATAAATTCTAGCACTGCAATCAGGTGGGTGGCACATAAAATGGGAGAACATGAGTTGGTTGGGGGCACCCATAAACTCTAATCATTGTGAAGGTTTTCTCATAATAGAAATCACCCCAGTTGTGATTTCTTGTCCATTTGTCAATAAATTGACAAGGCCTTAATAGTTGCAAAACTATAGTAGGTAGCCTGGACAAATTTAATCCTAAGCTGAACAAAATGGGCTACATTGTCTAGTTCTGAAAAGCACAAAAATCATTCTCTCTGGAGGTAAAATTCCAGACCCTTAACCAAAATTGGACTGGGTTGGGATGTCCATTCCACATCATCCTAGGCTGGAGATACTGCAGATCCATAATATTGTAATTGTGGAACAAAATAAGATGCATTAGCAAAGAGTAGTGCATAAACCTAGGAGATGGCTCCTTCTTCCGGATAGACTCAAGACCTTCATGCATTCTATTTATGACATATCATATGTAGTCATATCTTGTACTTACATAGGGACTCTGCAAGTCTAGTACCAACATTAGAATGTCCGAGGAAATTCTCTCAGCACCACCATCAATTCCTAACACTCTGCACAATCCATATGCAATATACTTGATATAGAAAATCAAGTCTTTGTAGAAGTATGAGGCAGTCCCAGGTGTTGCTGCAATACAATTTTTATTGGCCTTGGGGACATGATTTTGAATTTCTCTAGAAACTAGGGTTGACTCCCTAACGTATCTATTTTCTTGAGCCTACAAATTAATCTCAATAGCCATTGGGATATGTATACCAAAAGCTTTCATGAACGAATTTCTGTCCAATGTTACCAAAGTTGAGCCATAATCTTTTCTTATTGTCTTTGACAGGGGGTCATACCTATTGGCCAATTCAATTAGCAAGTCTATATCCAGGAAGACGTCTGGTACTATCAACCTAGCTAACCCTGAGGTACAAGGGTTTGAGACTGGTATTGGACTTTCACAATTCTTATAAAAATATCTAAATAAACACATCCCAGAAATATCATGTGTTTTTGCATCCCTACACATTGCTAGGCTATTAGCAAAAATTTCATCATTGACCTTTTTGTTTTGTGTAGACCCGGGGAGAAAAGAGAGGAATTCATCTGAGTAACTCTCTTTCCCTTTTGTATCACCCTTGTCCTTGGCTCCCTTGCTTGTAGAAGCTCCGCTCATCGCTGGTTGACTCATACTGATTAACTGATAAAAATCCTTGTAGAAATTCTGAACTCTTGAATTCTTGGAACGCTGAAAACTTAGAAAATCTCGTAACTTTCTAGCTCTTGCTCTCCGAATGCTTTGGTAAATTTAGAATGAATAACAGTTAGCTGTATTTATTCTGAAGAATTGAATGCTTTAGACCGTTTCAGACTCAAGCTCTATAATTCATGTCACTTCCATCATTACTTGGCACGTTTTGAACTCAATTCACTAGCTGAGAGCTGAGAGAATGACAAGTAATCAAATTTTTTATTTCTGGCGACCTAGCGACTACACAACTCATAGTCGATAAAAGACTTGGCACTTTTTTATTATTTTATGAGATTAAGCGACTAAAGGGAAATTCTCAGTTGCTAAATGATTTAATCTTTTTAAAACTTATCTCGAGATCTAGTGACTAAAGGAAGAAATTACAGTCACTGAATATTTTAGCTTATCATGACTTTATCTAGAGACTTAGAGACTATCGTCGATCCTAGATCCAACAGCTCTCAACACTTTCTCATTATTTAATTTTTTCCTTTTGAGACTTAGCAACTATAGTCAGTCTCCTCATCACTGAATGTTTGAGCTTTATTTGATTTTACCTTGAGATTCAATGACTACTGTTAGATCTTAATCTAACGATCTACTTTAAGTCTCTTGAAGCTTTAATTTTTGCATTCTGAGACTCAGCGACTTCAGTCTATCTCCTTGTCGCTGAAAGATTTATCATTTACTAATTCTATCTTGAGGCCTCGCGACTACTGTTAGATCTTAATCTAACGGTCTTCATTAAGTCTCTTAACCTTTACTTTTCATATGAATTATTTAGAGACTTAGCGACTGCAGTCAGTCTCTTAATCGCCAAAACCTTGTTGACTTTTCAAACGTTTTTGGAGATCACCCTACTTCACTTATCTGGAGATCTAGCAACTATGGAGAAGTCTCTTGATCGCTGAAACTTTTAATAAACTATGTCTTCATCTCACAACTTCACGCCAGCCACAGGATCTTGATCTGACGATGCACAATATTTAGAATAAAACTTTTGATACATTAAAGATATATGAGATCAAACATAGACCACACGATCTTGATCCAATGGTAGTCGTTCAATCTTTGCAGTTTTGGGATGACATCATCTTTATTAAGCGATTAAGAGACAATCGTAGGATCTTAACTTTGAAAAGGGAGAATCAACAGTAGTCGCATGATCTCAAGATCTTTACTTTGACTTTGACTTCCTCTGGAGATTTGGTGACTGTAGAAAGAATCACTGATTTATCACATCTGGAGACTTGATGACTATAGTCATTTTATAGTCGCTGAAAGATTTATTATTTCATCTCTTTATCTAGAGATCTCCCAATCGAAAGCATATGGGATTTAGAGACTGGGCGACTATAGTTATACTTGAGACATTTTTTAATGTAGTCGCTGGGTCTCATAAAGCAGTTTAAACCATTAGGAGACTTCCCGACTGAAGGCATCCACTGAGTCGCTTGTAAAAAGGAAATATTCTTATGACTTAAGGAGATCGCAAGACTGAAGGGTTTCGGGATGTCACTTGATTAAAAGGAATATGTCGGATTTCTTAGGAGACTAAGCGACCATAAAAAAGCACATGCATAAAGGTTTCTTAAGTGGTTTCAAAAAGTAACATCAAAATAGAACTCACTTAGGTACTCCTAGGGTTTTTTTTGGATTGTCAAGCATACCTTGACCTAGCATTTAGGGTTTTTTACCATTTTAATGAAATTTTAAGCTCTGGGAATGGAAATTTGTAGGATATTTTTGACACAAAAATAGGGAAAACCTTCAAGGAAACAAAATTTTGAAAGGCAACTTCAAGAACAGAGAATGCTACCAACAGAGGAAAAGAACACGAGTAGCATTAGTTAACACTAAGCTTATGCATAGGAGCACAGAGCATTACTATGCTAAGGGTACATCCTTAATTAAGGATTGGTGAAGTTTGGCCTCTAGTTACCTTTGTGTTTTTGTGTTATGTTATGTTCTCTATGTTGTTTTGGGTTAGTTGCTAATGTGTTGTTATAGGTGGGCTATGTCTATTTTATCTTTCCTTAGGGTTGTTTTTGTAAAGGGTTGAGACCCTCATTTTCTTGCTTACCAAATAAAAAGCAAATCCCCTCCTATTGTAAAACATTGAATACTCATTACAAATACTTATGACTTAGAAATGTATGCTTCCTTATGATCACAAGACCTTCAAATATATTTGTACAAATTGAAGAACTGAAGTTTGAATCATTCTAGATTCTTCAAAAAAAAAAAAAAAAACATTTCCTATCTTCATTGAATCAATTATGATAGAATTTCAACATTTTAAAAGAAACTGAAGAATGTTTTTTACAATATGACTCACAAGTCTTTGAACATTATGAATCAATCTTGTTATGAATTTTGAACATAAAAGAAGTATAAAAAATTAAGATTCTTAAAGATGTTGTGATTAAAGATTGTAAACAAATCTTAGATGCAATATATGAAATTTAGACTTAAAATTTTAGTTGATATCTTATCAAGTAGAATTTAACCTTTATTGTCGTTCAGTAGGTTTTCCACCCATGAATAAAGTAGTCAATCTGACCATACTATGAATTAATTCCAACATTATTTTTAATCTTATGATCTTAAGGATGTCTCCTATTATGTTTCTTTAAGATTCTTAAAACTCCAATTTCTTTGAGTTAACATTGTTTTAAACATATTTTGTCACTACAAACACTTACGAAAAAGCCCTATTTAGCTCTCTCAATCAACTTAGATGTAGTATAAGGAATTTAGTCTATACTAACATTTGTTAAGTATGTAACTAATACAAACAAAACGATTCCTATCTTATCAAATGAAGTTTGACGTTAATTGCTATTTTTTAAGTTTCCTCCTCATAAATAAAGTAGTCGATTTGACCATATTATGAATATAATTATAATATTATTTTTTATCTTATGGATCTCCTATTCTGTCTCTCTAAAATATTTAATCCACAATCCTTTTGAATTCTTGTTGTTTTAAACCTATTGACACAACAAACACTTATGAAATGTCCTATTTGACTTTCTCAATAAAACCCTTGTCTCATTAATATCAATTTATCAATCTCTCTCACATTCTCCAAAATTCTTAAATCTAATATCTCTCTCTCAACTTCAATATATAATTATCCCAAATATCATGCATGTCTACTAATTACAATACAACCACAATTGTAATTTTTTACTTCTTTGTATATAAATTATTATTATTGGTTATTTATGATTACAAGCAAAAAAAAATATTGAAATCAAATTAAATTGAAAAATAGATGTGAAACAGGAGATCTATTAAATATCCCAAAAAGCAAAGGGATGTAAAGCAAAATTAAAAATAAAATTTGCATGCACATAACTAATCTTGATTAGTCTTTGTTCTTAGGCTTCTCAGTGTGTTGTGTTTGTGTGTCCTCCCTCTTTTGGTTGGACAGTACCATCTCGGGTGCTAGTTTTGTAATATCTTTTAGGTGCTCTTGTGGTGTCCGGTCCTATTTTGTGGCTGGACTGTTGTTTTAATGGTGCTTCAATAGCTTTATCTTTCGTCCCAGCTATGTAAAGGGTTTCGGGGTCCCTTCAAAACCTGTTTTTACCTTAATCAAAAACTAATCTTGATTATGTACTATAATTTCAATTGATCAATGAGACAAAATTTACCTGCACTTACATAAAATTGCATACCTAATCTTGATTGTGTAATATAATCTCAGATGATCTACTCAACAAAGAGAAAATATAATACAATTACTCCAAACAAAAGAAATATAAAGAATGAAAAGGCTTGAGATCCCCTCTCCCACTTTTTCATGGTCAAGCATCTTTCCAGTTGCTTGAAGCGATCTTACCTTTTTCTTCCCTCATTCTTCACCGTCTCAAGATTTTCATTTCGTACATTTGCAGGTTTCCTGAAAACATTTCAGCAAGATGTCCATGTTATCATAAAACAGGTCTTTGACAATTACCCCAACAGTACATACAAGTAGCAATATGTATTGCATTCTGTGCATCTAGTTTAAAGAGGGAACATAATTGTCTAGATTGCTAAATACTCAAAACTAAAAATTGTCTAAGACAGTGCACACTACTATAGTGCAGGCCTATTTTTTAAATTGCATCACCAATAATCTCCACACGAACATTGTCCTTGTTTAAAATGATGGAAACGGTTTACATCTCTCACAATAATTTCTCTTGCAACAATCTTGGAGATAAATTTCGTTGCAGTGTGACAATCAGCACATACTCGAAGGTTCTTGACAACTCTAATAGTTGTTCCGTGGGGAGAGTTTAACAAACCAAATGCAATTGCCAACTTTTCACTATGATGACAGAGAAATAATTCTTTTTCCTCCTCTTCCACATCATTAAGTAAATATTTTGAATCTGGAAGATACCCTGCTGCCTTCATCTCCCAAGCCAACTTCTCCAACATTGCATATATCTCCTGTGTCTGTGGGTGTGATCTGTCTCCTACACAAAATGCATGTACCATTTTCTGGCCTTCAATCCAACTACACCCCGGGATCTTTTTGATTCCTCTATCTTTCATTAATATCCTTACCTTTTGAACATCACCCCACCTGCCCACTTCTGCATAGATGTTTGAGAGAAGAACATAAGTTGCAGTGTTTTTAGGATCCAAATGAAAAAGCAACATTGCTGTGAATACTCCTAAGCCTATATTAGTATGCAATCTACAGGCACCAAGGAAACACATCCAAACAACCGCCTCAGGTTTAATTGGCATCTTGGTGATATAGTTTAGGGTGGCTTCAAGATAGGCAGCACGAGCAAGAAGGTCAACCATGCACACATAATGATCAACTGTAGGTTTGATGCAGTAAAGGTCACTCATGTGATTGAAGTATGTGCAGCCCTCATCCACTAAACCTGCGTGGCTGCAAGCACGCAGAACACAAACAAAGCTTACAATATCAGGATGTGTTCCAGAGTCCTCCATTAATCTAAAGATTTTGAAAGCATCCTCACAAGATCCATTTTGTGCATATCCTGCAATCATGGCATTCCATGAGATTACATCTCTTTTAGGCATTTTGTCAAACAGTTCACGTGCCTTGTCTATACTTCCACACTTTGCGTACATATCTATTAGCGCATTTCCCACTATAATATCTGACAAGAATCCACCTTCCATTATGCTTTGATGGATGTCCATACCCTGTTCCAAAGCTCCCATTTTGGCACAGGCTGGGAGGACGCTCACAAAGCTTGTGGAGTCGGGCTGTACACCTGCCAATTGCATTTGTTTGAAAGTTTCTAGAGCCTTCTCAATAAGTCCAAGTTGTGCATATCCTGCAATCATGGCATTCCATAACACCACATTTCTTTGGGGTATTTTGCTAAACAGTTCATGTGCCTTGTTTATACTTCCACATTTTGCATACATGTCTACCAGAGCAGTTGTAAGTATAACATCTGACAAAATTTCTCTATCTTTTATGCTTTGATGGATGTCCATACCCTGTTCCAAAGCTCCCATTTTGGCACAGGCGGGGAGGATACTGGCAAAGGTTGTGGAGTCTGGCTTTACACCTGCCACTTGCATTTGCTTGAAAGTTTCTAAAGCCTTTTCAACAAATCCATTTTGGGCATATCCTGCAATCATTGCAGTCCATGAGATGACATCTCTTTGACGCATTTTGTCAAACACTTCATGTGCCTTGTCTATGCTTCCACATTTTGCATACATGTCTACCAGAGCATTTCCAACTATAATATCTGAAAAAAATCCCCCTTCCATTATCCTTTGGTGTATGTCCATACCCTGTTCCAAAGCTCCCATTTCAGCACAGGCTGGGAGGATGCTGACAAAGGTTGCGGAATCTGGCTTCACACCTGCCAATTTCATTTGCCTGAAAGTTTCTAAAGCTGTTTCAACAGATCCAATTTGTGCATATCCTACAATCATAGCGTTCCATGAAACCACATTTCTATGAGGCATTTTGTCAAACAGTTCACGCGCCCTGTCTATGCTTTCACATTTTGCATACATGTCTACCAAGGCAGTTGCAAGTACAACATCTGACGAAATTCCGCTATCCTTTATGCTTTGATGGATGTCCATACCCAGATCCAAAGCTCCCATTTTGGCACAGGCTGGAAGCACGCTGGCAAATGTGAATTGATCGGGCGGAAGACCATTTCGTTGCATTTGGTAAAACAGTTGGACTGTCTCGTGAGGATGCTCATGTCTTTGGTATGCTGCAATAATCGTATTCCATGAGACATTGTTTCGTTCTTTCATGTGATCAAACACTTTACGAGCGTCAACCAAGCTTCCGCATTTCACATACAAGTTTATAAGGTTGTTATGAAAAGTTATGCATGTAGCAAACGCAAACCGCCTGTGAGAGATGAAAGAATGGACTTTTCTCCCTTGTGAAAGCGAGTTCTTGAGAGCGCAGGTTCGCAGTAATTGAAAATATGTAGATGAGATTCCCTTTATTTTCCTTGAACATATGCAGTCGACAAACACTAGTGGATCCTCTCCTGCAACTCCTGGTAGGTTCATGAATCTAGCCACAATCTCCGGGTGAGCACTGTATTCTTCTAACAAAAAATGGACAGGTGAACGTAAAATTCACTGAAAAGATCCTTGTTTCTTGCTTTGATGTCTAGAGCATGCCAAAGGCAATATCAAAGCTGATCTCTATAAACACACTACGATCAATTTTGTTGTATCTAACCATTAAAATGGACGAGTTCATGAGGTCAGAGGGATTTGCTAATATGATTCAGCATCAAGAATTCATCTTGAAAGTTCGAAATCAAGTGGAGTTGAAAAGGATGAAAGAAGGGCTCCTTGCGCAGCGAATGAAGATACCTTCTCTGGATATCTCGAATAAGATTAGGGGTGGAAAGGAGCATCAATAGTTGCCTGAGAAGATAAAAACCATGAAACATTTGAGAAATCTTAGTTTAGACATGTTTGCAGTGCCAAGTTTGACATGTTGTTCGACGAATCTCAGGGAACAAAGTTATTTCACTATGATCGCAGTGATATCTAGAGTTACAAATCAAGGTAGCCCATCCTTTCTTCAACCCATGCTTTTAATTTGCTTAAAGAATGTCCATAACTCCGTCTTCCATGAATCGGGCAGACTCCATGATTTGAGATTGAAAATGTCGGCAGATCTCTTCGAGACAATCGGGCAGAAATGTCTACCCAATATGGCAGAGGAGATGAGAGGAGACCATGCCTCCATTGAAATTCGTTTATGACATCGGGGCAAAATCTAGTTCGTTTATCTAGCATTCTACCTATTTTATTCATTTCCATCTAGAATTCCTCCTATTAGAGAAAGGTGAACAAATAGATCATTATAGTCTTTGAAATTCATTTATGTTCTTATGGGAATATTTAGTTCGTTCATCTAGGGGAAAGGACCTAATAGCGAACAGGGGGTCCAATAACTGTTATAGCTGTGTCATAGAGAGCCCCAATAACTAACCACAAAAAAAACACAATAAGTGTTAGTAACATACCCAATAGCTGAACGCACATGTACTAATAGTGGATCATTTTTTTTAGTAATTGGCTCATTTGTGCACCACTATTGGGTCATTTCATAATTATTACTGGATCATTTGATCAAAATTATTGGGCCATTTGAACACAAGTACTGGGTCATTTGAGTGATCGGTTATTGGTGAGAAACATGGTGGGTATCGGGTAAGCGTTTTAAAATGGTACTTTTAGACCACTTGGCGCTCCATGATCTCTACAGAGAGATCTGTGAATACCCAAAAGCTGAAACCTTAGCTTTAAGCTCTTAACTCACCTACGGAGACATGCCAAAAAAATCAACGAAATCCACCTTACGGTTTAGGAGTTCTAGGTGCGCGAAGTTAGCCTGGGCCACTACTGGGTCCTTTCCCCTAGAATTCCATTCTTTTTATTTTCTTTATCAAGGAGGGGAAGGTGCATGAAGAGAGCATTCTAGTCTTTGAAATTTATTTATGTTATTGTGGAAAAATCTAGCCCGTTCACATAAGATTCTATCTATTTTATTTTTTTCGTCAAAGACAAAAGGGTGAATGAAGAGGGCATCCTAGTCAATATCAATGATATGTTCCTTTGTATAAAATTCTTCATTAATGTTTGTATTGAATTTGTTACACATAAGATCAATTATGAGACAACTTCCTTTTTACAATTGTGTCTTAGGTTCACATTTTTCACTTTTGGAGATGTCGTCCATGAGTAATTCAATGGGGTAGCTAAGGGATCACCTTTATTTTCAATTATGGACAACTTTTTCAAGGAACATTTCAAACAAATAGTTGGCAAGTATTTCCACCTTCGGTCTAGATGTGTAAACACTATGTTGACAATACCAACATATGCTAGTAGCTTGATCTTGATAAATTGGAAGAATTTCACTTGTTTAAATAACATTGATAAGTGTGTCGAGTTTACTAAAGAACTTGAAAACAACAATCAACTCCCCTTCTTGACCTCCTTCGTATTTGAAAATGAAATGGTTCCTTGGCTCGTCAAGTTTATAGAAAAGCTCCCCATATATAACTTTGCATTTACATATCTTATCACCACTCTTGCCAAGCAGTTATTATGTCAAATACTCTGGCCACTAAATAGTTAAACACTCATCAATTAAATATTTGAATGCAATGTCCATAGTATGTTAAAATATGGCTTGAAGAATTAAAAAAAGGCACCCTTAGCTTCTATATACACACATTCCTCACTTGGTGGTAAAAGTAGTTTTGATCATAAATTATGTTTCACAAGTACTTGGTTATATTTGAAATATTTATCTAAAAATACATCATTTGTGATACACCCACAATTTGTAATACTTTGCCCAAATTAAGTAAAGAATAATTAAATTATTTTCAAAAGCCTTGCTAAATTTTTTGAAGTTAACACACAATTTAATTTCACCATTTTTCTTATGGACACAAACAAGGTATCCATATTAAATGTCTTGCCGGAAAGATGATGTGTAGTGCCTTCTGTGTTCGCATCCTACTACATGCTTATTGTTTTGATCCAAACTAGACACTTATTTTCTTATTGCATGGTTGTTCATTAGTGATCTTTCAGTACTGTGCATGTATGTGATGCACTTAGTTACTTTATATTCTTTTGTCCATATGATATCATTGTTGATGTGAGTAGTTGATTATACATGTGATTCAATGGTGATCATATATTCATGATGTCCATATGATATCATTGTTGATGTGAGTAGTTGATTATGCATGTGATTCAATGATGATCATATATATATTCATGATGACTATGCTAGTGGGTGCCATGATGTTATATGATAATGTCTAGATGCATTCATACATTTATAGATGATGTTTGGTTTCAAAACTAAAGATGTTCTTATGATGATTGTGATTTGTGTACTACCTTGTGTGTTGTGCCTAGTTATTATGGGATTTATATATGTTTCTATACGGGTTGATTGATGTTGACATTGGCTAAAGATTTAATGATATATTATATTGTTGACAATGTTGACTATGGTTAATATTGATGTTGATACGTGTTTATATATTATTAATGATAAAATAATGAATAATGTTGATTAATGTTAGTTAGCAATGGTCATTGATGCTCAAATAATGATTGCTAATAATACATTTTGTTCTAGATATAGTTAATTATGTTATTGGTTGGATTGATGTTCATTGTTGTGAGAAGTGGCAATGTTGTAACGTTTGTAAAATGATTATGTTGGTAAAGTTCCCTTTCACTATTTGATATGATTTTATGGTATATGCACTTCAACTATTTGTGACGAGTCCATAACTAGTGTCATTTTGGGTTGTTTTGAGCTTAGTTTCATGATACTTTATCAAAATCTCCTAAGACTTGGTTACACTTAAAGATATTATGATGGATCTATTATGGTTAGTATATGAATAATAAAATGTTACATATTATAGTTATAACTTTGTGTGAAGTAGTTATTGATTTTAATTTATGCGATATTTTATAATAATTCGATGTGTTTGTATATCTCCTTTTGTCTAAGCTAACTTGCAGCCACAGAGCATGAAAAGTTGAAGCTTCAGATAATGGCCCAATTCCTGCTACAAAGGAAAATATAGTCAAAGTCATGATCAATGAACTTTTATGGAGCACGACACTCTTGAGCATCTATTTCCACACACGGTTCAAGCCAGGACTTTTAACTAGCGGTGACTTTTTAATAAGAAAAAAAAGTCTTGTACCTATATAGTGTGTGTGTGAAAATTGTACCTAGCTATGGACACAACACTTCTATAAAACATTAGAGGTTAGAAAAATCAGAAATCTACAATATGAATGAAACTAGCTAACCAGGCAATTTACTGCCTTCTAGTAGGTGCAAGTATGGTATTCTCAGATTCAGACCGAGATCAGTGACAATGCAACACCTAAACAAAGGATTTAATGCTACAATATGAATGTAGAATGAATGCAGATTAATCTATCTTTTTGTATTTTCTATGCAATTAGGATGAAAAATTGTATGAAGCTAGTCTAGAATGTATGAAAATAATCAAGTGGCAAAATTAATGACAATTTTTCATAGGAGACTTTCATTTATTGTCGAAATTAAATAATCAATTATTCATAGGAGACTTTCATTTATTGTCGAAATTAAATAATATAATTAGGAATAATTAGAATTAAACTTAATTAAATAATCAAGTGGCAAAATTAAACTTAATTAATTAAATATTCAAAATATCCAATTAATCAAATTTTAGGATAAATGAGATTTATCGCCAAATAACATTTAATTAAAGATAATTAGATAAATTAGGAATATTTAAGAAATATTCCTTGATGCAGAATTAGGATAAAATCAATTAGGGTTTCGATGACTAATGTGCAAATGTGCCTTAGGTTAGGACTTTGATGTCGATTTCATTCGATATGTCGATGTAGAGGGTTAATGAACCTATAGTCCATTTTTGGGGTATTACATTTTGCCCCTCTTTGAATTACTGTGTGAAGCGCGGTGGTTCAAAGAATAATCTATGTTTGATAAAGATGTAGACTCAGTTATGTGGTGGAGAAACTGATCCTGAAAGATTAACCGGTTCCGAGATAGAAACCGATTGATAGATTTGAAGATGGTTTTGATTCAAGTCTTGATTGACCAATGAATCGAGATGATGCTAGCTATATCAACAATGAACCGGTGATTACGAAGAAGTGTCAAAATGCCTGATTTTGAACCTATGATTACGAAGAAGTGACTGTCCTGAATCCAGACCTGATTGTCAAAAGGAATTGAAAGGATGCCAAATCTGAACCCTTCAGTTACAAAGAACCAAGGAAATAACACAACTGAACCGATAGTTATGAAAAGTTGATACAGTTCCCAAGATTGATTAGGATACTAGATTGATATGGATCTTGATGAACCTGATATGCCCCAAGCGATGATCAATTTGCCCCAAGCGACGAGGACTTTTGATGAATCAGCAACTAGATGTGGTTGTTGTCTTGATCACTGAAAGAAAGATTGATTTACAGATTTGATTGATATGCAATACCATGCCCCCTTCGGGATGAAAATCAAAATCTAACAAGAAAAGTCAACGTTAAATAGTTTAGAAGCATGTTAATTGATTTGAGAATCAGTTACACACGTCCAAAAATGTGTTCTGCATCGTTTAGAGGTCCTGAAGACCAAGTTTGACTAGGTTTGACTATGAGTTGACCATGGTTGACCAAGTTGGAATTTTGATAGTTTGATGTATGATAATCAATTAAGTTGATTACTAGATTTCTGTGATGATAGAAGGTCGATTATGCAAGCAGTCGGTCGTCCTAGGTCCAAAAATTTTAAATCACAATTTTGACAAAGTAAACGATCTCAGATTTCAATTTTTATCTCAAAAATGGGTTCAAAACGTCAAAATTAGTCAAGGATGCAATTTTCATGGAAAATAGAGCACTTTGAAAAATTAGGTCAAAACCTATATAAGGCTCAGAAGGGTCATTTTCAATTCATTTCAACCTTTTGACTTTAGAAACTTTTGTTGAGCCCTCTAAGAGAAAAATGGAGAAAATGATTGTTCCAGTGTCTTCACATCAATTTGAGTGCAGCTGACGGTACCAGTGACCTCCCCAGTATGGGAACCTGGTAAGTGGACCTCTATGCCTTTATAGCATTCAAATTTTTCATGTTTTTATGCTTTTAGGATCTTTTTCGTACATGTTTGAATTTTTGAATTTTTCTAGCATAGAAACTTGTATGACAGTCCCCTGGGACTCGTACAACTATTGAATTAGCTTTAGAGTGTCGTCCCAAGTCTATAGGAAACTTGTATGAGAGGGACCCATGTGTCATACGACATTTCATCGGGTCCCTCAAGTGTCATACGACAACCCTTAGATTGTTGTATACTCATGAATTGTCGCACAGGAACCTATAGAAACTCGTACGAGTTTTGGCACCAATCTGAAAACTCATATGGAAAACAGTGAGCATTTTCACCCCCTTAGTTCAAATTTTTGAATTTTTTGAGTTCATAGGCTAATTCCTTGGCATTTAATGCACCTTCTAAAGTGTTCAACTTTTCAATATCTATACTGATAGCCTGATTTTTGACCAAGTTACTGATACGATACCCTGTTTCTATGATGTGTAGGTCATCTACCTTGATGTTCATGTTTTTATATCACACCTGGTGACACAGAGATTATGCATGTCACTACCTGATATGATGAGAGTGCACCTTGCTGCATGCAGGTTTGAGTATCTGATCTGCTTGCTTGAGATTCGGGTGAACCATGGACTTCTGACTGCTTTGATTGAGTGCTTTCATTCGGAGACACAAACTTTCCATCTTCCCACTGGAGAGATCACAGTCACACCTGAGGATGTCTACCAGATATTGTGTATACCATTCCATGGTTCTCGTCCTGATTACATCAGTGCGGGGAATGCTAGACTTCATGCTTTTAGGACTCTATTTGGAGATGATGACCAGTTGGCCCAGTCCATATCCTAGGAGACTTTGACACAGCGTTATGGGTAGAACCATAGACTGGAGTGCATTATTGCTGGTATGATTGGTGGTATTATTATGTCCGACTATCAGCAGAATGATCTCTTGATGGGTTGGGCCCTGATGGTAGCTCGTGTGATGGCTACTCCTTCTGAGTTAGGTTAGGGTTAGTGCATGCTCATACATATGTTCTCAGAGATACATGAGATCGTGTATCATGAGAGCAAGTCATTTGCATTAGGTGCGCTTGTTTTGCAAATATGGGCATGGGAGCACATTCCCATATGTCGGCTGGTATGTCAGAGTCAGAGACAACCACATGAGCCCATCATTTATGTATATTCTGGATATGTGACATAGGTTCGCATGGGTATCATTGAGTATTGGAGGCCGGTCCTCGATGACATGACCTTTGTCATTTGGTGACCATATTTATAGGTGGAGGCATGGCCTACTACATGATCTCAGTTTAGCTACTTTTGCTAGAGTCGAGTACGGATAGGTCATTCTACTATAGTGCTTGAGAGATTTATCATCACACGGGTGTGGCGGTAGTACGGTATCATTCAGGATGCCCTACAGGATTACACGACATATGCACAGTTGGTCTGAGAGATAGGACTTGGATGGACAGCTAGGTTATCTTATGCATTGTGTAGCCAAGAGTAGGCAGGTATTGTGCCAAGAGAGTGGGATTACAAGCCACAGGTGGTAGATGCTAGGGTCACAGATGCATTCATTTCTTGGCTGGCAGAGAATCCCATGCGTAGATTCTCGGATCCTACTAAGCTGATCCCAAGCATGGAGGAGGTAGTAGATGTTATAGGGGCTCCCATGGGTAGGGGTTAGAGACACCGTGATACATAGATTCTAGTGATGCAGCCTACACCACCGAGACCTAGGGAAGTTGTTACTCCACAGAGGCTAGCTGGACACATGAGACCACCTCGCCCTACTAGTTCTACAATAGATAGACCTGCAGTTTTACAGAGGAGATATACTAGAGGAGAGGGCAATACACTTGACAGTATTGGGAGTGCTGATGAGGTACTTGGAGCACAGTAGGATGTGGGCCTTGATATTGATACCACACAGGTTGATCCAGATTTTGATCTTGGTGTGGAGGTTAGATGCTGCAAGGTGCACAGGGTAGAGGCTACTGATCAACCAGTTGAGGACACATATATGCCAGCAACAAATGTAGGTCCTGGATAGAGTCAGACTCCCTAGGATATCATTAGGCAGCTCAGGTTATAGGTCAAAGACCTCAAATTACAGAGTGCTACTTGTGAGATACAGTGCAAGGAACTTGAGAGACAACTTTTAGTGTGTGAGCCAGATTGTAGACGGTTACAGGCTGAGGTTACACATCAGACTGCATGGGCCTCATATTATGTCTCTGCATATTATGCCAGTGTTCCTACTACTGAGAGAGTTCTGGCATATTCACAATATATGATTGCTTTAGAGGGAGCTAGAGCACCACGGGCTGACCCTGTTCCAAATGCACCTACACCACCTCCACCTCATGCAGAGGATCAGGCAGACAGCTAATCTGTCTTGTCATCCTATTTTTTGATATTTTGTTCATACATATTGTTTTGATTTGATAGCTCTAAGGAGCCCATTCTTTTGTATCTTGTGCCAGTAGTGCACTCCTGACTATTTCGAGTATATGATATATATGAGATTGAGTTTTTGGGTTATGACTTCATTTGTACTTGTCAATTTGTGTATGATGATATATTATATGATGTAAATGCTATGAGTAGTGTAGAATGTATGTAATATGCAATGCCATGGTTTCTTTCAAATGTATGGATTTATGAAAATGTATGTGATTATGGAGAAATGTATGGATTGCTTATGCTTTTGGATGCACATGTATGTAATGTAATGAAATAGATGGAATGATTATGATATGTAATGTAAATGCAATGATTCACATGATATATGTTGCAAGTATTGATGAAGACAAGTACTCGGTCTTTTGTCAAAAAGGATGTTTAACTCAGGATGGTGACTGCTTGTGGTTCCGTGAAGAAACCTTCGTATGAGATTCAGCTCTTGTGAGATGTTTAACATTTTTGGTTAAAGAATCATTTAAGCATTCAAGTTAATTCAACAATTGTGAGATCATGCAATCATGCAAAGTGTAAAGTGACATGAAAAATGAAATGCAAACCTAAGACCTAGGACCTAGTCACTAATCATGTGTCGGTCATTTTCATCATTGAATTTTTATTAGGTAACCGGAGAAATCAATACAACATCCACTAGTTAGGAAACTATAGACATATGAATATTGATTTGTATGCTCAAAAGTCAATACAACACCCACTGGCTAGACAACCATGGACATATGAATATTGATTTTTTTTTTCAGAATGTCAGATTAGATATAAGCACCAAGGCACTAACGCTAGGATGACCTGAATATCATGCCCATTTTGATATAGCGATTTGTATAAGCATCAAAACATAAATGTTGTGATGACCTGAATATGCCTTGCGGTTTAAACACATCAAGCAATCAAGAGATCATTCTAAATCCAATGTGAATTACGCGTAGTGACCCTTTATCATTCACATCCTTAGGTAAGATTGTGGTTCATAGTAGGAGTAAGAAATCAATCAAAAAGACAATAGTTAGATCAAACGTTCTTGAAGCATCTAGGTATCAATGGTCAAGGTACTCATGGCCATCCAATATGAGATGGAGGCTCTTACAGATGGACACCATTTCAATCCAAATGTTTCAAAGTTGTTAGATTTTCACATACAAGCAGAAGACAAAGAAAAGATTTTTCCTCCAATCATCACTCTCTAAATCTGATAAAGGACATCATCGAAGACTTCAAAGGGACAAAATATGTAGAAATCTCAATGTGAATCAGTAAGCATACAAGGAGATAAAAGCATGAAGCATAGATTGTGTTCAATTTGTGTTGATGTTTGTTTGTGTTGTAGATGCAAAATCCTTTCTGGTGAGGAAATTGACTGATTGAATCAGATGCAGCTTCAAAAGGACTTTAACTGGATATGACATGTCTGAGGTACTGAGGACTATAGGATATGACATTGATTGCCCCCAAGTTTGAACATTGATAGGATATAGACACTTTTGTTGATTGGTGTACAGATCGACTTTATTGAAAATAGGAATGCAAAAACAAACCAGGAGATATGTACAAACTAAACTAAGATTGAAAGCTGGTAAAGACCAAGATTGTGCTAATAGATGGAGCATTTTGAACAAGTGGCACCCATTTGTCAGGTTTTCACCATCTTGGCAGAGATTCTATTTTTGCTACCAAGGCGCCTGTTTCCAGGTTTTCACCAAGGCACTTTTTCTTTTTCTTCTTTTTTTGTATTTTTCATTTTTTCACTTTTTTTGTACTTTTCATTTTTTTGATTTTTTTGTGATTCACCAAGGTGCCTATTGCTAGGTTTTCACCGGCATGATCATTTTTTCAGGACTTTTTTCAATTTTTATGATTTTTTCAGGACATTTTTTAATATTGAATGCCTTAGGCGTAGAATTTCTTCAAATGGAGAATGTTGATTGGTTCTTGGAGCTGTTCTCCTTCAGTCGTTGAGAGTTGATAGGCTCCAGAGCCAAAAGTAGAAGTGATAACAAAGGGACCCAACCAATTGGGTTCAAACTTCCCCTTGCATTCTCCATGTCATTGATTTTTAGGATTCTCTCTCAAGACTAGGTCGCCAACCTAAAATTCTCTGTGTCTAACTTTCTTGTTGTAGCCTCTAGACATTCTTTTCTGATATACTCTGAGATGATCATATGCTACTTGTCTATGCTCATCTAGTAGTTCAAGTTCTTGCAACCTAGACACTTTGTAGTCATCATCAATCACTAGACCATGCATTCTGATTCTTAGTGATGAGATTTCAACCTCAATAGGTAGTACCACTTCAGACCCATAAAATAAAGCAAATGGTGTAGCCCTAGTGGGCATTCTGATACTTGTTTTGTAGGCCCAGAGAGCTGGATTGATCATGAGATGCCAGTCTCTTCCTATTTTATTAATTGTCTGATGCAAGATTTTTAATAGATTCTTGTTGGATGCCTCTACTTGTCCATTCCCTTAAGGATAGTATATGGACAACCAATGCTATGTAATCTTGAATTTTAAGCATAAGGAGTCTAAGTCCTAGTTCTTGAATTGGCCACCATTATCTGTGACTATTGAATGTGGAATTCCATAGTAACATATGATGTAGTTTAGAATGAACATTGAAATTTGTTTGTCGGTTGCTTGAGTCAAAGGAACTGCTTCTACCCATTTCATGAAATAGTTTGTAGCTGTAATTATATGGGTATGTCCATTAGAAGAATGTGGATAAATAGCACCTATTAGGTCAAATGCCCATTGCTAGAAAGGCCCCTGTGTAGTAAAGGGAATTAGATCTCTCCTAGGCACATCAATTAAGTTACCATGTACTTGGCACTTTTGACAGTTCTTTGCAAATTTGATTGCATCTTTTTCCATTTTAGGCCAATAGTACCCAGCCCTAATAAGTTTTCAAGCTAGTGTTAAACCATTGGAATGAGATCCACATATACCATCATGGAATTCCTCTAATACACGTTGAGACTCTTTGCCTTCTAAACACCTAAGAAGTGTACCATCTAGACCTCATTTGTACAAATTGTTACTAATGATGACATACCAGGATGCATTTTGAATAAGGTATCATTTCTCATGGTGGTTGAAGGTATTTGGAATGATTTGGTCTTTAAGGTAGGAGTATAGGTTTTTGTATCTGGAAGAATCATGACCAACAACAGTGCAAATCATGTGGGTTTCAGGGGAATCATATGCAGGGAACGACAATGCTTCCACCAGGAACTCATAACGTAGCTCATGTTTGGGTTGCTAGAGTAAAGATGATAGCGTTGCCATAGCATTAGTAGCCTTGTTCTCCATTCTAGGAATCTTCTCAAAAGTGACTGAGATGAAATACTTCTTAAGGTCATCTACCATGTGCTTGTATGGAACTAGTTTCTCATCTTTTGTTTGGTACAGATCATTGACTTGGTGTATTACAAGCTGTGAGTCTCCATGAATGTATAATTTTGTCACTTGCCACTCAATTTCTATCTTCATGCCATTAAGAAGGGCTTCATATTCAACAATATTGTTTGTGAAAGGAAACTTGATTCTGAATGCTTTAGGTATTGAGTAACCTTGAGGTGTTATGAACAATATGCCTACTCTAGATCCATTCTGTGTGTAAGATCCATCAAAGAAAAGATGCCAAGTCCTAGAAGATATGTGCATGATAGATGAATCAGGAAATTCCATCTATAATGGTGTGTCATCAAACATTGGTGCTTCAACTAACTGATCCGCAATGACTTGGCCTTTGATAGCTTTCCTTTCAACATATTCTATGTCAAATTTTCTCAATAGCATCACCCATTTAGCTAATCTACCTATGAGGGCAACTTTGCTCAATAAGTATTTCAATGGATCAATCTTAGCTATCAATTGTGTTGTATGAGCTAACATGTAATGTCTCAATTTTTGCGATGCAAAGATCATAGCTAGACATGATTTATCTATCATTGAATAGTTCTTCTCATATGCTACCAATGTTCTGCTAATATAATAAATAGCTCTTTCCTTTTTTTTCTCATCATGTTGTGCTAATAACGCCCCCAGGGATGTATCTGTGGTGGAGACATATAGAATCAATGGTTTCCCTTGAATAGGAGGCATCAAAACAGGAGGATTTGATAGATATTGCTTGATGTGATTGAAGTTCTTTTCACATTCCTCATTCCATGCAAAAGTCACACCTTTAGGTAATGTCTTTGTGAAAGGTTGTGATATGTCTGCTAGCTGAGATATGAAATGTCTGATTGATTGCACCATTCCTTGTAAGGTTCTCATTTGACTGATATTTTTGGGAGGGTGCATCTCCATGATAGCTTTGACTTTAGCGGGATCTACTTCAATGCCCTTCTTTGAAACACTATAGCCTAGGAGCTTTCCATAAGTGACACCAAAAGCACACTTTTTAGGGTTTAGTCTGAGACTAAAATTCTCCATTCTATCTAGAATTTTGCTCAAGTCATTCAAATGTTATGATCTTATCATAGATTTAGCCAAAGTATCATCAACATAGTCTTCCATGGTTTGATGCATCATGTCATGAAAGATCGACGTCATAGCCCTTTGATATGTAGCTCCAACATTTTTAAGGACAAACGACATGACATTCCAATAGAAGGTACCCCATGCACATGTGAAAGAAGTTTTCTCTTGATCCTCTGGAGAAATTTTGATTTGATTATATCCAAAAAAACCGTTCTTTAGGGAATACATCTCAAAGCCCACAGTCATGTCCACTATCATATCAATGTTTGGTAATGGAAAATCATCCTTAGGGCATGCTTTGTTGACATCTCTGAAGTCGGTGCACACTCTTATAGATTTGTCTAGTTTGGACACCGGTACAATATTAGAGATCCACTCTACATAATCAATAACTCAGATAAATCTGGCTTTTAGTAGCTTCTTAAGTTCAACTTTGACTAGTAATGCAACATGTGGATGCATCTTTCACAATTTTTGTTTAATAGGTTTGACTCCTGGAGCTATAGAAAGATGATGCATTATCAAATTTGGATCTAGCTCTAGCATATCTGAGTACTTCCATGCAAAGTTGATTTTATTCTCTGTCAAGAAAGTAGTGAATGCTCTCTTTTCTTCCTCTAATAGGGATTGTGCTACATGAGTCAATTGTGGTTCCTCTATTGTACCCAAGTTGATAGATTGAGTGGGATTGATTAGAACAGGAGATCTGTCATGTAAATGACTCAGAAGGACATCAAATATCTCATCCTTAGGCACCTCAGAGAGGTTTTCACCTTTGGATATGTTGTTTATTTTTACTATTTTAGGTTCTGAGATTGCCACAAAGTGGTTTTCACCCTCAGAACTCTTTTTCTTTTTGTTCTTATTTTTCTGACTGAGATATTTGATATTTGACTTTGTCATGCTAACTCTAGGTTCACCGATAGAAGTTTTCATGGGTTCCACTGCATTGAGGTAGCAAGCAAGGGCGCAGTCAGTCAGGAAAGTGTGGATATCTTAGTTTGGATCGGTAGCTATTTGGTCAATAAGCTCAGGATGTTGGATGGTCAATATAGGGGAGGATTGGGAAATGGTGTTCATGCATATGGTGTTGTCATCATTGGTCCTAACTTGACTCTCAAATTCAAAGGTGATATTACCACTCAAAATGTTCAATTCGCAAATAGGCTCAATGTCATTAGTGGAATCCACTTCAGCCATAGTTAGATTAGACTCGCTAAGTTTTTCATTTCACTCTAGACTTATGTCAGATTTAGGTGAATATTGGTGAATCACATCAACATGTTTCTCAGTGATAAGCTCATCTTCTTCTGGGATAACTCCCCATTCATAGTCATTAGATTCATCTTCTGATTCTTCATCTAGACCCTTGGGAAATCTGAGAACATGTGTAAAGTCAAGATGAATCCCCCAAGCAGGATTACCTTCAGATTCTGATTTGAATTCATACTCATGAGAATCTATTTTAGAGTCACTGGAATGTCCCAAGTGTTTAGCTATTGTGATAGGTTTGCATTTTTCTTGCTCAGTAGCAGATTCTTGTGTATCTACTACATTGATATTCTCTTTAGGTTTGTCATCATCTTTAAGAAGATCTAGTATTTCTTTAGGCAAACGTTCATTGGGAACAAGCTCAGAGGTGTCTGAATCATCACTATTTGATTATTGTGGGTCCTCCTTTAGTTGAATTTCTAGTGATGGTTCAATTTGTTCTAAGACATGTGGAGAATCCTTGCTAAGGTAAAAAGGCTTCTTTTGATATCCCAAGCATGTAGTATCTTTAGTCATCCTTCCACAGTGTTCAACTAGTTTTATAATGCCTTTGCCTCTTGTTCCTAGAGGTCCTTTCCCAGTGTATCCCATTTTAGACATGAGTTTGTGACCTAGTCCATATGACTTGATAGGGATTTTAGGTGTTTTAGAGTCACACTTCTAAACTGTTTGGGATTGAGACTCATCCTTGCATATCCATGCAAGCACAACTTCATCTTCTTCAAAGTCTTGTTTGGATATTTTCTCTATGAAAAAACTTCCATTGTAGATTGCTTGAGGTTCTATAGAAACTTGTTTTGTCTGTTTCAAAGACAGCCCATAAGATTTAGGCGAGATCGGGAGAGATGTTAGAGATAGGACTGGTTCCATAGTATACTCTCCCATAACCATGTCCTTGATTTTGACCTCTTTGGCAATGTATTCCATCTTGGATGTAGATGCTATGTTTGTTTGCTTAGTGGAAGATTCCCTATTATTTGGAACAAGTTTGTTAGCACTTTCTTTCAAGGCATTACAAGATGTAGATATGTCAGCTGGGATCATTACCTATACTCCATCATAAGGAAACTTCACGCATTGATGTTATGTGGATGGAATAGCTTTTATTTCATGTATCCAAGGCCTCCCTAGAAGAATGTTGTAAGCCAAAGGAAGATCTAGAACTTGAAATGTGATATCTCTGATGACTGGTCTCATTCTGATAGGTAAGACAATTGTTCCCTTGGAAGCCCTCTCTTGTTCGTCATAAGCCTTTATAGTTATCTTCTTTTTAGGATCAATGACATCTTCAGATAGTACCAGTTGTGTGATCAATTTGTAAGAACAGATGTTTAAAACAACACCTACATCTATCAACACACGTTTGACATGACGGTTTTGGATCAAGACTTCAATGTGTAAAGGATGGTTATGTGGATGACTCAATGAATTATCATCTTCCTCTGAAAAGGAGATATACTGGGGAGATGTCAGATGTCCAACCATAGTCTGGAATCTATCTAGATCAAGATTGTCAGGAACATTGGAACCAAGCAGAGCTTTATCTAGAATAGCCCTATGAGCAGGAGATATTTGAAGCAACTCAAACATGGATATTTTTGCATTGGTATGTTGGAGATGTTGGACAATACTGTATGATGTTGGTCTCATCTCTTTAGGAGTTGATGATTTTGAGGCAGCCCTCTATTTAGAAGTAGATGAAAGATTGAAAGGCACCTTGGGGGTATTTGATGAACCCAAATTTTGTCCTTGTAATTGGGCCTGAGCTTGTGATCGAGTCACTGCATTTGCTGATTGATTATCTCTATCCTTTTTCACAATAGTGATGACATTGCAATGTTCAGATAGGTATGGTTCAACCATTTTAATGACATTGTTGTTTTCAGAGTATGTGTAATTGACTTTAGCACCCATGTTAGGCTGAGAAGATGAATCTCCTTAACCATGTTTCAGAAATGGTTCTGTGAATGCCGTATGATCATTGTTGGTTTTGTGACTATCAATTATAATTTCTCCATTATCAATTTTGTCTTGTATGAGATGCTTCAAGTGTATGCATTTATTGGTTTTATGACCCTTGTTGCGATGGAAGTTGTAGAAATCAATCTCTTTCCACCATTTTGGTTTAGGTTTAGGATCAAATGTTTTTATCTCAAGCAATGTGATGATTTTGTTTGCCAATAAAGTCTTCATGGCAGATTCTAAGGACTCACCCAAAGGAGTGAACTCGTGTTTTGGTGTTGTAACCCATGGTTTATAATCTTTCAACTTTTGAGATGGTTCATATGCCTTTTGTTCAGAAGCTTTTATGGCTTGGGGGCCCATGGTGAGATTGAATGCGAGTGCCTTTGATGGAGCACTGAGATTATCCACAACACCATCTGTTACTACATTCTTGTTCTTGTTCCAAAATTTGGTCTTGTCTTTGTTATTGGAACTAGAACCAGATTGATATTTGCTATATTTGTTAATCAATATGTCTCCCTTACAAGAAAGCACATTTTCAATCTTTATGGTATTTTCCACCATTTTCTCGAAAGAAGTATGATTTTGCATTTGTAGATGATAATTGAGTTCCAAAATTAGATTGTTGATGAAGATCTCAAGTTTCTCAATTTTTGGGATAGATCGAGCATAGAGTGAAAACTTCTATCTCCATCATTTAAGGAAAGTCAGGAAGGGTTCTCCTGTCTTTTGTTTTAGATTGCAGATATCGATCATGGTGACCAGATGTTGAATGTTGTAGGAGTATTATTGATAAAACAGTTTGATTAACTCCTCAAAAGTTTTGATGGTTGGAGGAAGTTTAGAGAACCAATGAATGGTTGATCCTCCCAGAGATTGTGGGAATAGATGCATTAAGTAAGTTGGTTCATGCATATACTCCATAGATTGAGTGCAAAATTCCCTAACATGATCTTGGGGGTTAGAGTTGCCATTGTATTTATTGTATTTAGGTATCTCCAACTATTTTGGGAATGGTGGCATGAACAAGTTTTTATCAAATGGAAAAGGACATAGGGCCTCCATGGAGAACTCCTTAGGTTCCTTCTCTTTTTCCAACTGGTTGAGCTTAACTTGCATGGCATGCATCTAATTCATCATAGAAGTAAGGGGAGTTTCTTCCTCTTGAGTGATGATATTTTTGACAATGAAGTTGGGAGGAAGTTTAGCTCCTTGTCTTGCTAGTTCCAGGAAATATATCTCTCTATCTTCTCGTAAGAAATGTTGCATCAATTTCCAAAAGTGTTCATCAGTTCTATATCATTCAATCTCAGATGGAGTTGGTTCAGGATCCTCATGATGAGACTAATTGCCTTGGGATCCTTGGTTTCCTCCTCCTTGAGACATAGTGTTGATTTGAGAACTTCTGTGGATTGATTGATGCGGAGTTGTTTGGGTACCTTCGTGAACAGATACAGGTGGGGTGACGTAACCACCTTTTAAGAAAAGATTTCCAAGAGCATCTTCTCCAAAGTTAGTTGTGTCATAAGGTTAATGAATTTTTTGAGCAATGACAAAAGATGTTGCTGAAGAGAGTTGGGGTGGTTCTCTTTGTTTTCTTTGTGAGGAAGCTCGAGTTTCCACCATTAACCTTGGGTGAAGCAAAAGAGCAAGATGAAGACAACTGAAGAATGAATTGATTCAAGAAGACCAAATGACACAACCTTGTCAAGATTGGATTGATTGAAGATAGATTTGGACGTAAGTGAAGGATACTGTGCCCTAGTTGTATGGGTAGACACCCAAAAGATGGTGGACACGAGCTCACAACACTTAGCCATTTTGCTGAAGATTGAATTGAAGATGGTTTTGACACAAGATCAGATGGGATTCAAATCGATAGATCAGAAGGCTGGATCAAAATCAAGAGACCACTTTGGGAAAATAGATTGGATTCTTCCAGTTTTTGCTCCGTTCCTGACATAGTGAATATTTTGACAGAATTTGGAAGTAGGTTGTAAAAATTGGATTTCTAACAAATTCTAGAGTTTTCTGACAACTTGCAAAATTTTGATACGAGTTTATCCAGACTCATACGAGTCTAGGTTAGCTTTGGCATGACAATTGATAAGACTTGTATGACAATTGACACCAGAATTAAAATTTGTTTGATTTTTCCTGACAACACTCATACGATAATATACTACCTCTCGTACGGTAATCTAGTAGTTCTGGCACGACACTCGGGAAAAAATCATACGAGTTTCTAAGACTGTGGGACAACTTTTGACTCTGAAAAGGAATTTTGCTTCAAATTTGCAATTTTTCAATTTTTCAGTATCAGGTTGTTTGCAAATTTGTTTGTCCAAGTTTGAAAATATGTGTAATAGTTCATCTCGGGTTCATTCATTTTCAATAACCAAGTAGATAACAAGCACACAGAACAACAAGCAAGTGATTTCAAGCATGTCTGAAAACAATGAGCAAGGGACAAAGAAACCTTGCACATGAACAATCAAGTGACTTATTGTTCTAACCCTAAGAATGCTACTTGTGTATGTTCTCAAAAAAAATTTCCAATCACGCACAAAGTCTTATAAAATAAAAATTTAGCAGCACTATGGTTTTTAGTAATGGTTTGATTCTGCAACTTTTCTAATCTCAAGAGGGCAAAATCCAATCCAAGCGCACCAGGGTTTTGACACAGTCCAAGAATTTAATCAATCAGGAGCTGCTGAGGAGATCTGACATCCCAACAAGAGACTACACTTGTAGAGATTTCTTCCACAAAGACATTTATATAGCGGCTATTGCTACCATGGAAAAAATAGCTATTACCGCTTGAGGTTCCATCCACGTGGTTGACCCAATAAAGGGACCATCCACTATGGTTAACCCTCTCTAAAGGTGACTTGCAAAAAAGGACCACAGGGGGACTAGTTTAGATTCAAGGATCTGGGTTTCTGTTACTACCCAAAAAGGGAGTAGAGCATAATCCCCTAGCCTCTTCACTTCACCAAAACAAAGCAAACAGATTCTTTGACACGCTAAGACTGAAATTACCTCACCAAAATTTGTGATGTCAACAACTACGTCTACCGAGCTCTCTAAGTGGGACCAAGAGAGAATGTACTGATCAAAGTTGAGGACCAAACCAAGTGAACGTGAGATAACAACAGTATCCTCCCTACCTACAAGGGGATCTATCTTCGAGAAGAGCTTCGCATGCAAAACAAGCGAATGAAGCCAACTCTCTCAAGAACTCCACAAATAGTGTTCATAGGGCCTAATTACTATGTGTAACAGATATGCAAAAAGAAAATCTATGTTCATTTTAGAGCCCAAAACTAAAGTGTGTGTTATGAAAGCAGGAAAGACACACAAGCTTGACACATAAGAGTTCATTTCTATGTCCCAAATTGAAGTGTTATCAGATGTAATGGAATACCTGAGTTCCCTCGCAACACGCTTAGTAGATCTGACCTATTTTGGAATTTTTGTTGTGCTTTTCCAATCAGAGTCAGCAAGTACCAATCAGAAATAAAAGATCTCAATTGTTTGGGTTAGCTGTCAATCCAAATCTGAAAATCAAATCTAAAAAACTGCCTGAAAATTTGAAATGACAATTGAAATTCTGGTACCAAAACTCGTACGACAGTGGGTTACCTCTCGCATGACAATCCAATCTTGATACGACACTAGGCCTGTGCACACATGACAAAGTAGCCTCCAAACAACAATGTGTAACAACATGCATGAGTCTCGAAAACACCAACTGTCGTACGACAGTCAGGGGGTCCTGACATGACACTCTATCAAAACTCGTACGAAAAATGTACGGACAAAAGGTAAAAATCATAGTTTTGACAAAAAATTGATAGAAATTGTTAGAGATGAAATGGAAACCCGTTTCAAGGCCCCACAGTGGGTGCCAGAAATGTGTGTGAAAATTATACCTAGATGTGGACACAACACTTCAGTAAAACATTAGAGGTTAGCAAAATTAGAAATCTGCAATATGAATGAAACTAGCTAACCAGACAATTTACTGCCTTCTAGTAGGTGCAAGTATGGTAATCTTAGATCCAGACCGAGATCAATGACAATGCAACACCTAAACGAAGGATTTAATGCTAAAATATGAATGTAGAATGAATGCAGATTAATATATCTTTTTGTATTTTCTATGCAATTAGGATGAAAAACTTTATGAAGCTAGTCTAGAATGTATGAAATTGATATGCAGATTATTCTAACAAATGATATGCTATGATATGAAAATGAATGAATTGAAAACAAAGATCTCACAAATCGCCTTTCGCAAGGGCTTAATCCTTTAGATGCAATTTCACCAGAGTAATTGTGCAAATTCGAGAGATGTCATTGTGAAGAGCTGAGCCTTGTTTTTATAGAAATCCAGGGCTTGAGGGTGCATTGAGAAAAGCCATAAATCACTCTCGATAAACTTAGGTTGATTTTTGAGTTAACAAGAAATCAAGAATAATTAATTCACAAAATCATGCAAAAGCAGTGTTTAACTCAAAATAGGGTTTTAGATCAATTTACAACTCACAATCACATGTTGAGTTTAAATTTAAAATTAGCTGTTGATTTCTAGTTGACTGTTTTTTGTTATTGTGCATGATTTAATTATGAATTAATTTAAAAATAAAGTGATTTATTCTCAACTTAATTGATTTTGAATTTAAAAATAACTGATTTATGGGTTAATCAATTATTTAATCAAACTTTTATTCAAAACTATATTATTAAATATTGACAACTGGTTTTAATTAATTAAATAAGAATTTAATCAATTATTCGTATGAGACTTTGATTTATTGTTGAAATTAAATAATATAATTAGGAATAATTAGAATTAAATTTAATTAAATAATCAAGTGGCAAAATTAAACTTAATTAATTAAATATTCAATTAATCAAATTTTAGGATAAATGAGATTTATCGCCAAATAACATTTAATTAAAGATAATTAGGTAAATTAGGAATATTTAAGAAATATTCCCTGATGCAGAATTAGGATAAAATCAATTAGGGTTTCGATGTCTGATGTGCATATGTGCCTTAGGTTATGACTTTGATGTCAATTTCATTCGATATGTCGATGTAGAGGGTTAATGAACCTATAGCCCATTTTTGGGGTATTACATATAGTTGCATGTCTCATGGTGCATGGTCAAATCTCATTCAATGTTCCTTGTTTTTAACTTTTCTTTAATATTTTTCCTATTGAACAATAAGTCTATCTCTTATTGAGAAATGACAAGTGTAATAAATCTTTAAAAGCTTCCATTATTATTGCTCTAAGATTTCTCCTATAAATGCAGGGAGCTCTCATATGTGATAGTTAGTTGGACAAAAAATAGTGTTATATCTTGTGCTAGATTTTAGTTAGATTTCCAGTTTACTTTTATTGTACTTCCTATTACGATAAAAAAAGTGGATGGTGACTTTCATTTAAACAAGTACTATGTTGATTTGAGGCTATGAATCCTCAAGCAAGGACCACTTGAGGTGACAAAACTCTATGTTAGATTAGAATAGTTAGTTGTATTTCATTCATAATTAATCAATTAGTATAGTTGATTTACATTAAATCTCATCTTTGATGCAACGTATGGTTAAATTAGTAATTGTTAAATAAATCAATGTATGGTTAACATAGTATAGTCTTAGTTAAGATTTTTGTGATAGTTTTTTGTTAAGTAGTTTCTTCCAATTAATTTTTTGTATAAACTAATTATGTTCACACATAACCACACTATCTCACTTGCAATTAGAGTTATGTGAATCATAACTAGTGTAGAATGCTTTTAATCTACTTGCCTTTTATTTTAGTTCTATGTTTTAGTAAATGCTAGACCAACTTTATTGCACATACAATGTAGATGTCATCCAATAAAATAAACCCCTAGTTGATAATTAATGAGATTTTAGTAGGATGATAGTTTACTTAATCAAAGTTTAGTTGCTTCATCAAGATAGCATATTGATTTATCTACACTTACTAATCATCCTTAATGGGTATATGCACAAAGATGAGGGACCAAAAAGGTGCCAAATTATTTTTTGGTCCCCCAAAAGACATAGTGCACACGCGCTATAAGGCGTACACACTATAGCACACACACGCTATGGCTTGGATTGCCCACGCCTTAGACTTGGGAAATTCAAAACATAGTGTGTGTGCTCTATAGTGCATACACGCTATAGCACATACACACTATGTAAAGTTCCTAAATGAGTTTGGTACAACATCAAAATACAATGGTTTACATAGTGTATACGTGATATAGTGTGTACACACTATAGTGCATACGTCCTATGTGGAAATAAAGAAAGACAAAAAACCCTTCTAAATAGGGTGCACTCATGCTAATTTCAGTACCAAGACCATGCATAAAATGTAACATTCAAGTATAAGAAATGAATACTTATACTTTAGTTATATTTTATGTATATAATTTTAGGATGTTTGAGAGTGGTTTCAACTTCATAAGAGTTAAGATAAATATGCTGGATTTTGAGCGCTTTTAGAAATTTTCAAACTTAGCCAAATTTTAGGAATCGATACATTATCTTCAACATGATTCCTAGTTCACTTTTGATTAAAAACTTAAGCCCTTGACTTGTGCATGATCATTAGAGAGAGAGAGAGAGACCCCTTAGGACACATTAGAACCATAAAGTGTGTCCTAAGGGGTCCTAGGACCCCTTAGAACACATTATGACCCCTTATGATACACTTTATGGTTCTAATGTGTCCTAGTGGGTTGCAATGGGTCGTAAGGGATCCTAATGGGTCCTAAGAGGTGTGAGGACCCAATATGACACATTAGGACACATTAGAACCATAAAGTGTACTGTAAGGGGTTGTAATGTGTTATAAGTGGTCCTAGGATCCCTTAGGACAAACTATATCATTATAATGTGTTCTAATGGATTGTAATAGGTCCTTAGACCCATTAGGACCTATTAGGACCCCTTACAGCCCATTGTGACACATTAGGACACATTAGAACCATAAAGTGTGTCTTAAGAGGTCTTAGGACCCCTTAGAACACATTACAAACCCTTAGGACACATTTTATGGTTCTAATGTATCATAATAGGTCGTAATGGGTCATAAGGGATCCTAATCAGTCATAAGGGGTGTTAGGACCCATTTTGACACATTAGGACACATTAGAACCATAAAGTGTGTTCTAAGGGGTCGTAGGACCCCTTAGGACACACTTCATGGTTCTAATGTGTCCTAATGTGTCCTAATGTATTGTAACATGTCTTGGACCCATTAGGACCCCTTGCAACCCATTACAATACATTAGGACACATTAGAACTATAAAGTGTGTCCTAAAGGGTCATAGGGCCCCTTAGAACACATTACGACCCCTTAGGACACAATTTATGGTTCTAATATGTCCTAATGGGTTGTAATAGGTTGTAAGGGGTCATAGGGATGTGGAGCTCCACGATAGTATCTTCACATGATTAGTTGGAATTGTAGAGGATTCTTATGGAGGAGAGGGCCAAGGTGGGGCCCATAGTAGAAGATAAAGACAATATTATTCTTATAGAAATGCATCAACATGATAGTTGCAAAGTTCTATATTTTGAAGATTAAAATAAAATCCCAATCTAGAATGGAGGGTATGAAACAAGTAAAGGGTGTGTAGGGGTTGCAGTCTTAATCAAAGAATTGCAAGGAGGTATTATAAAAGTTGAAAAAGAGGATCCAAATAAACTATTTATATAGTTGTAGAAAATAGAAGATAATGAGGTCACAATTTGGTTAGTGCATGTTAATTTTCCCCCAAAAACTCAAGGCTCTACAAAAAGAGGAATCTTGATAATGAAGACCCATATGCACCATTAAAAAAAGACATATATACCTTTAGCACTTCGAGAGAGATAGTTTTGGTGGGCGATTTTAATACAAGAACAATTAACAATTAGTCTATTTAGTTGGACAACAAGAGAGGATGAGACAACATTCCATTATGGCTAGAGGAAAATGGGGACCATTTTTGGGAAATGACTTCTCAAATATATCTCATTTTGGAATAGAGCTTCTATGCATATGTAGCTTGTATGGATTTGTTATTTGTAATGGACTAAAAATTTGACCATGATCTAGAGGTATTACTTGTAAAACATACAATAGGAAAAGTATAGTAGACTATGTTTTCTGCTCTAAATTTTTTATTTCTAGACTGCTAGAATTTAATATTGGCACTTGTCCCTTTGAGTTGAAATTTGATTGCAATTCCCTCCTTGTTAAGTTTGGTATCCACAATAACAACCTTAAGAAAGGAGAGAACCATCTCTGGCATAAGAAAGACCGTCCATAAGGAAAAATCATTATGAACCAAGAAAAGAAAGTGTTGTTGCATTGGATCAACATCTTCAAATAGAGAAAGATGACATCTCATGTAAGGAAGTTAGGAAAATGAAAGGTTATATCTACAATAGCTTGCCAGTTCCTTTAATTCACAAGGCTCTAAAAATGTACAAAAGGTCTCAACCTAAGAAGGGAATTAACAATATTTTTGCATCTAACTTGTGGCATGATGAAGATTGCAAGGTTGCAAAAAGAACAATCAAAGAGAATGAATCAGAAAAGAAAAAAAAGAAACTAAGTGAAGTTGATAAAATCTAAAATGGAAATCTATTTCATCTCAATAAGGAAAGAGTTAATTGCTTTGGGTAAACACAATCTTGGAAAAGATTTTGGAGAGAAAATAAACAAAGGTTAAAACATTTATAGAAAACAATAACATAGATGTTCAATGGTTAGAGTATGTGAAGCTCCTCTATGAGAAGATGCAAGATAAAATTAGTCCTCCCTTGATTAACACCTCAATTGAGCTCTTATCAATGGAAGTTGTAAAACAAGGCATACAGATCTTAGCAAGTATTTAAGCACAAACTATTGATGAGCTATAGGCCAAATTATTAAAGTGGGGAATGGAGATACTTGCCCACACATTCAAAATATTTTCAATAGAGTCACTCAAAGCAACTTTCCAATGGAATGGACTATTGGTGTGTCTATTTCTCTTTACAAGAGTGGAGATCATAATAACGCAATCTAACTACCATATTATTATGGTTGATCCACTTCTTGGTAAGCTATTTGGTAGCATGATACAATGCAAAATTAATAGTTGGGTAGAAAAAGAAGAAAAAGGAGTGAAAGGATAGGCTAGGTTTAGATTGAGACTCTACCATCGACCACTAGATCACTCTTAGGAACCTTATTGAAAATGTTTAGGACCTCCAAGGTAGATAATCCTTTTGTTGCTTCGTAGATGTCAAAAAAGCCTTCCACATTGTGCCTAGGGACAAACTCTGGAAAATAATTTGGAGGAACTCAAGAGCTCTAATGAGCTTTGAGTGGTAGTGCATAGACTTTATGAGTAAGTTAGAGCTTAAATCATAACTAAAAAAGGCATATCAAAATGCTTTGGAAACAATATTGGAGTAAAACAAGTATGCCCCCTCTTGCCTTCTCTATTTAGCTCGTCAATTGATAAACTTGGAAAATGGCTAAAAAAATTGTTGGGGAGGGCTTCCAACTTGCTAGATATGTGGTGAAACTACTTCTTTATGTGTATAATGTCATTCTAATTGTACAAACTATCCATGATTTGAGAGAGCATTTGAAATCTCTAGAGGTCAGGATGTAGGTGAATTCCAACAAAACTAAGATCATGATTTTCTCTATAAAGAGGAAGAAGCAACAAGTTATTTCATCTTTGAAGGAAGTTTATGAGAGATTGTGGAAAAATATGAGTACTTGGAAATTGATTTCACAATAGGCTCGCCTAGGAGACTTGTAGAACAACATAGATAAAGGGGGTTGAAAAACCTTCTTTCCTATTGCAAAATAGGTGTAGACAAGTAGAGTTATGAGATTAGAAAGCCAAGAAAATTATTTTTGGCCTGCTGGTCATGTTGGTTATACTCTATGGTTGTGAGATTTGGAGAAGCAACCTTTCAAATCTGATGCAGGAGCATCTTGGGTTTTTGGCAATCCGGTATCTTGGTAGCTTGTTAGATGTGCTCGGTAACTGCTTTGGAGTTCTCAGTGGAGTATTCATGTTTGTTCACCAACGAGCTTGGTTACTTGTCTCTTCTCGGTGGTGCCTGTCACCGAGTGGCTTTGTTGTGTTTTGTTCTGCTTAATGGTGTTCTTCACCGAATAGGTTTGATGTGTTTTGTGTTGCCCGGTGGCCTAGTTCACCGACAAGTTTGGTTTTGGATTTATTTCTGGGCTGACTTGTTTATTTAATTTTGGTCATGATCTTAATGTTGGGATTGCTCATTGGGACACGTGTGGACCTAAATCTGGGTAGTTGCTTTCTCCAATGTTGGATCTTGAAGATTCTTTTTGGTCGACCTGTTCGATAGCCTCGAGTATAAATCTAATGATGTGTTCTAGGTTTTAGGAGTTAAGTTGGAAGTTAGAAAGTTAAGTTAGGAACAAGGAAACTGGAGATTGTGGATCTCGCATGCATGAGGATTGTTCTATTTTGTAATTGATTTTTGTTGTATTGGTCGTAATCGGGAAGGCCTCATAGCCTGACATGTATCAAGTTTGAATGAATTAATAAATGATTTGCTTCCCTTCTCTCCTTTTTTGTGTTATTGCTTTTGTGTTGTGATTCAACAAGGCGGTTTGGTAATTGGGTGAGCCTTTGGCCCAACTTATCACCCTCCTTGCGTCAAAATCACAAGTGGAAACAAATAAAAATAATACAAAAGCATTTGATCAATAGTAGCCTCAAAGTCAAGTCAATAGTCCTGTATGAGATTCTCTTAGTTGAAGTAGGTATGTTTCCGATGGATGTTTCAATGGTAATTTATTTGTTAAGCTATCTAAGAAAAGTTGAAAACATGGATAAACACCACTGCCCCAAACTAGTTGTCGAGGAGAGATTAGTTTGTAGAAAGATGTGGATGAAGCAAAACAAAGAGTGGAAGCAAATGGGGCATTGACTTGCAAAAATGTCTCGATACTAATGAAGAGACAAAAATTTGTGTTAGAAAAATTCAGGGTTACCATACGAACAAATCAAATTGGGTGAAAAAAAGCTCATTATGTGCAAGAGTTCAATCTCACTTGAGATCATGATGAAAAAGATTACTTGTGTGACAATCAAGGGTAAGGTTAGATTATTAATTGTGAGCTAAAAATTAGACCTCATCATCTAAGATGAAAGACAAATAGATGGACCATTCCCCAAAAAAGTGGAGGAAAAAACCTGTTTTTTCGCCACAAAAGAATAGTGAAACTGAATGGCACTTTCCAAAGATACTCATGGTCAATACCAAAACAACACCCCCAAAAAAAGGACTGTCTAAACCACTTTTCTAGTGATAATTTCCTAATAATGATCCATACATCAAGAACATGAAGATCCCTTAAGATTTTTAAAATCTTAATCCCTTCTGGTCTCGTGAAAGTCATTAAAATTCCTTCGAATCAACTCAATTCAATGGTAATTTGTCGATGACCATTTTCGCTTTTAGTATCTGGATTTGAGGTGAAATAATTGAAGCCGAGTTGCAGATATTTTTTTCTCTCTTATCGAAATCATATTGGAATCCCTCTGTCGTCGCCTGTGAGGAATTGCCCGTTTAATCCATAGCTCTGGGTGCAGAAATGAAGCCAATAAAAACGTTTTACAGCTTACCATTTGCGATGTCATTGTGGTAGACGTAAACAGAATAAACTACACATTTTCTCCTATATATAATGTCATTGCCATCCTCCACTCATGTCTGCCTCACAGCATTATGTTGAAGGAGAAGCTGCAAATTTCTTCTTCCCTTATTACACACAATCCTTTTGGAGGCTCCTGTTATCTTCAATTATGGCAGGCCTGCGTTCCAAAGAACACGCTTTCACAGGGGAAAACACCCCACTCTTTCAGCGCGCAGAGGCGATTTACATTTGCTACATGCACAACATTTCATAATAATCTTATCAACCTGTATTTCAAATGCGGAAGATTGGTAGATGCTAGTAAAGTATTTGACCACATGAAAGAACGAAACACCGTCTCATGGAATACGATTATTGCAGCATACCAAAGAAGTGGGTTTCCTCGCGAGGCAGTTACACTGTTTCACCAAATGCAACGAACAGGTTTCCAACCCGATCAGTTCACATTTTCTAGTGTACTCCCAGCCTGTGCCAAAATGGGAGCTTTGGATCAGGGCATGGACCTCCATCAAAATATAAAAGATAGAGGAATTTCGTTAAATGTTGTGGTTGCAACTGCCCTGGTAGATATGTATGCAAAATGTGGAAACATGTACAAGGCAGGTGAAGTGTTTGACGAAATGCCTCAAAGAGATATCTTCTCATGGAATGCAATGATTGTCGGGTATGCACAAAATGGCCTTGCTGATAAGGCTTTAGAAATTTTCAAGCAAATGCAATTGGCAGGTGTGAAGCCAGACTCTATAACCTTTGCCAGCGTTCTCCCAGCTTGTGCTAAAACGGGAGCTTTGGAACTGGGTACGGACATCCATCAAAGCATAAAGGATAGAGGAATCTCGTCTGATGTTATACTCGCAACTGCGCTGATAGACATGTATGCAAAATGTGGAAGCATAGAGAAAGCACGTGAACTGTTTGATAAAATGCCTCAAAGAAATGTGGTCTCATGGAATGCCATGATTGCAGGGTATGTACAAACTGGATTTGTTGAAAAAGCTTTAGAAACTTTCAGGCAGATGCAATCGGCTGGTATAAAACCAAACAACACAACTTTTGCCAGCATCCTTCCTGCCTGTGGTAAAATGGGAGCTTTGGGACAGGGCATGGACATTCATCAAAGCATAAAGGCTAGAGGAATTTCGTCAGATCTCGCAGTTGCAACTGCCCTGGTAGACATGTACGCAAAATGTGGAAGCATAGACAAGGCACATGAAGTGTTTGACAAAATGCCTCAAAGAGATGTAGTCTCATGGAATGCCATGATTGCAGGATATGTACAAAATGGGTTTGTTGAAAAGGCTTTAGAAACTTTCAAGCAAATGAGATTGGTGGGTGTAAAGCCAGACTCCACAACCTTTGCCAGCATCCTCCCAGCCTGTGCCAAAATGGGAGCTTTGGAACAGGCTATGGACATCCATCAAAGCATTATGGAAGCAGGATTTTTATGTGATATTATAGTTGGAAATGCTCTGGTACACATGTATGCAAAGTGTGGAAGCATAGATAAGGCACGTGAACTGTTTGACAAAATGGCTCAAAGAGATGTGGTCTCGTGGAATGCCATGATCGCAGGATATGCGCAAAATGGATTTTGCAAGGATGCTCTCAAAATTTTTCAACTAATGAACCACTCCGGAACATATCCTGACTCTGTAAGCTTTTCTTGTGTTCTATGTGCATGCAGCAACGCAGGTTTAGTTGATGAGGGCTGTACACATTTTAATCGAATGAGTAACCCTTATTGCATTACACCTACTGTTGATCATTATGTGTGCATGGTTGACCTTCTTACCCGTGCAGGCTATATTGAGGAAACCCTGAACTTAATCTTTAAGATGCCTGTTAAACCTGTAGTTATTGTGTGGATGTGTTTTCTTGGCGGCTGTAGAGAACATATGAATTTAGGTTTAGGAGTGTTTACAGCGATGCTGCTTTTTGATTTGGATCCTAAAAATGCTACAACATATGTTCTTCTCTCAAACATCTATGCAGAAGTGGGCAGGTGGGTTGAGGTTCAAATGGTAAGGAGATTGATGAAAGATAGAGGAATTAAAAAGATCCCTGGATGTAGTTGGATTGAAGGCCATAAAATGGTACATGCATTTTGTGTAGGAGACAGATCACATCCACAGACAGAGGAGATCTATGCAAAGTTACAGAAATTGACTTGGGAGATGAAGGTAGCAGGTTATTTTCCAGATTCAAGACATTTGCTTACTGATGTGGAAGAAGAGGAAAAAGAATTATTTCTTCGCCACCACAGTGAAAAATTGGCAATTTCTTTTGGTTTGTTAAACACGCCCCCTGGAACAACTATTAGAGTTGTTAAGAACCTCCGAGTATGTGCTGATTGCCACACTGCAACCAAATTTATCTCCAAGATTGTTGCAAGGGAAATCATTGTAAGAGATGCTTACCGTTTCCATCATTTTAAACAGGGACAATGCTCTTGTGGAGATTATTGGTGATGCTAAATGAAGGAATCTGAAAAAAGTCTTGCACTAGAATAAGATGGATAGACTGAAATGCACATCACTCCTTATATGCACTGTTGAGGTATCTGTCAGTGACTTTTTTATGATATATGTAGAAGTTGGCAGGTGGGGTGAGGTTCAAGTGTTAAGGAGATTGATGAAATGACAGAAGAATAAAAAAGACCCTGGATGTAGCTGGATTGAAGGTCATAAAATGGTACATGCATTTTGTGTTCACACCAACAGACAAATGAGATCTATGCAAAGTTGGCTTAGGAGATGAAGGCAACAGGGAATTTTCCAGATTCAACACATTTGCTTAATGATGTGGGAGAAGAGGATAAAGAATCATTTCTCTGCCACCATAGCGAAAAATTGATAGTTGCTTTTGGTTTGTTGAACACGCCCCATGGAACAACTATTACAGTTGTTAAGAACCCTCGAGTATGTGCTGACTGGCACAATGCAACCAAGTTTGTCTCCAAGATCGTTGGAGGACAAATTGTTGCAGGAGATGCCAACCGTTTCCATCATTTTAAACAGGGACAATGCTCGTGGAGATTATTGGTGATGCTAAATGAAGCAATCTGAAAAAAGTCTTGCACTAGAATAATATGGATAGAATGAAATGCACATCACTCCTTATATACACCGTTGAGGTATCTGTCAGTGACCTGTTTTATGATATATGCAGAAGTGGGCAAGTGAGCAAGTAGGGTGAGGTTCAAGAGGTAAGTAGATTGATGAAAGATAGAGAATTAAAAAGATCCCTGGATGTAGTTGGATTGAAGGCCATAAAATGTTCCATCCAATTTGTGTAGAAGACAGATCGCACCCACAGACAGAGAAGATCTATGCAAAGTTGCAGAAGTTGGCTTGGGAGATGAATGCAGCAGGGTATCTTCCAGATTCAAGACATTTTCTAAATGATGTGGAAGAAGAGGAAAGATAATTATTTCTCTGCCATACTGAAAAATTGGCAATTTTTTTTTGTTTGTTAAACACGCCCTGGAACAACTATTAGAGTTGTAAGAACCTTCAAGTATGTGCTGATTGCCACACTGCAATCAAATTTATCTCCAAGATTATTGCAAGAGAAATTGTTGTGAGAGATGCCAACTGCTTCCATCATTTTAATTAGGGACAACGCTCTTGTGGAGATTATTGGTGATGCTGGATAATATGGATAGAACGAAATGCACATCACTACTTATACACACTGTTCAGGTATCTGTCAGTGACTTGTTACATAATAGTGTTGACGTTTCATTGAATTGTTTTCAGAATTTGTTTTGAAGAGAACATCTGAATATCTCTGAAATAAAAAGCTGGAGAAGTTGGAGGGAAAAAAGAAAAATGTGAGGAACACTGAATAAATTGAAAGATGCCTGGTCAACATGGATGGGAGAGGAGAGTTCACAATCAACCTTTGTCCTTTCTTTTATTGTTCATTTATTTGGATTAATTTTATATCTTTTGTCATGTAGGTTGGTCATTTGAGATTATATTCATATCCTAGATCAGTTTTGTAATCGTGTTTCATTTATGGCTGTATACATGCAATGTTGTGTCACATCTTTTTGTAGGTGACATAGCAAAAAGATTTGTGAATATACAAATATTTTTTTATTTTAATTTGATTTCAATCTAATTAGCTTTGATTAGAAATAAACTATTATAGTTCATATATGCAATAAAATTTTACAACTTTGTTTTGTTGTAAGTAGTAGATATGCATGATATTTCAAAAAATTCACATAACGAGGTCTATAGATTTTTAGAGAGAAGAGAATAACATTTGTACAGTAAAAATAAAGTCACAATTTATATTTCATTGTTGTTTATAAAGAGATTTATAGATATGGGTTTGAAGGTGATTGAAAAAGATCTAAATAGAACAATTCCTAATTGTTTGGAGTGGCAGTAAGTTTATAAGAACTTAAAAAATTTAGGATTATAAGACACAATGGGAGATATTGATAGGATTTAAAAGAATATTACAATTATATGACTAATGTGGTCAACTTAACTACATTCACATGATATGAACCGGACAAATCACAATTAGGGGGTATCATCCCATTTTATAAGATATGAATTGAATAATTTTGTATTTGTTACGTATCTAGCAAATGCTAGTGAAAATAACATTTCAGTTGTCACATATAAGGAATTTTACAATCCTTAATCACAATTATATTAAGAATATTGGATGTTTGTAAATGTTTCATACTAAGGATTCAATTCATAATGTTCAAAGACTTAGAAGTCACACAACTAGCAATTTTTGTTTGGTCAGTATAAAAAAAAATTAAAAATGGAATGTTCTGATATAAATACATGTTTGTAATTGGCAAAGCTAAGAAAAACTAGCTTTTGGAGTGAATCTAAAATGATAAACTTTGATTCATCTAATGCAAATGCTTTTGATAATTTTATAGTTACAACGAAATATAATTTTTTAATGTTTGTGATAGAAGAAGGGAGTTTGTTTTGAAGTATATTTTACTCTTATAGAAGTTACGTCACTTTGGAATTATCATTGGTGATAGCATGCAAGGTCCCAAGATACATCAAGAAGTATAAATTACTATACTTATGTATTCATTATAAGAGCTCAAAACAATTGAAAGGAAGCAACTCCTTTGTCATTAATGATAAAATTAATTTTAAATAGTTCCATAGACTATATTACAAAAGTGGGTAATATGATGTTGGTTCTTTAGATCATGGGATATATGTGCTACCACTAAAAAATCTGGGCTATAATATAGGTTAATATTTAGATTATAAAAATGCTAATGTTGTAAATGTGTGGAAATGCCTACCAAGTACTCACATTGTATATTGCAAAAAAATAAGTTGCTAGAGACTTCTATTAGAGTTGTCTTAAAAATTCAAAATAAGAGATTGTTGTTTGCATCTTTTTCCTTGGTACCTAATAGAAAGAGTGTTTTGAGATTAATTACATCTAATATCATGTGTGCCTAATCTTTCTAGTTTGATCTATCAATGTTAAGGTTAAGTGCCTTGATATAAAGCTCTACTAATGAGTATAGAGAATTGGTATTGATGATTATCTATATGCACCAAACCACTTTGCTTATTAGAACAAGGGGGAACCATTTGGATGCAAACTATTAAATATGATGATAGTGACTTCTAGACCTATTATGATTGCTTCTAGTACCATATCTCTTTCATGGGGAAATAAGTCCTTAAGGAGGCATCTTGATCCTAGTTCATGTGCCTAACCCTAGTACTTGAGTAGGTTTATAGACTTTACAAGTGTTAAGCCTCTAAGGCCATGTTGAATGTTTGGTGGTGTTGAAATTGTGAATGTGCACATAAAAAGTCACATTATAATATTCGAATCTAAAATAATAACTTATTAGTAGAAAAAATCATAAAATGATAATAATTCTACTTTTCCCTTATAGAAAACTTTATATGCCAAAAGATGCATAAATGGTAACTAGTGTCCTCAAAATATGAAGAAGTCTAACTTATTAGTTGAATATAAAATTGAGCTAGAATAGATAAGGATTGATCCCCACTTAATGTATTTGATAATATTTTATATTCTAATTCATAATTTATGTAACCCAAGGCCTAGCATCTCTTTCTAATGGTAGTCTATTAGAAGGCTTTAAAAGAACCTAATACATGGAACTTTATATATACTATGCTTAATACATTTCTTATACTACGAACTTAGCATTTAATTACATATTTGATCCAAATTAAAGACATGTGAGTGTCTTGTATTAAGATTTTAAAATTTGATTTATAAGGTTGTGTATACAACAAAATAGTGGTTAATTAAATACCTAAACTATTTAAGTATTCAAACAACTAATCTATTGTAATACTTAAGATAATAGAATAAAGAGAACCAAAATACCAAAAATGCAAACCTTAAGCACCCAAGGAGTTCCCATTGATGTGTTGATGTGTCCAAATGGTTGAATGTGTGCTCCAAAGTGTTGCTCAAGCTTTAATGGTGTGAGGAAAATTTGGCACTATAAGGATGTAATAAATGGTGTTTAGCTCTCAAATGGGCATGATAACTTTTCTATAAAGGTGGATGATTTGTGAGGAAATGAGTCCTCAATTTATAGGCCAAGGAGAGAAGAAATGGATGGATAAAATGCAAACTTGAGGAAGGGACAAGATGCATTTGAGGGGAAGTACATGGGTTGTGTTTTCTCAAATGCATAGCATGGTGACAAGTGAGGGATTGAGAGGACATTGGGGGTTGGGAATATATGCCATAAAGGAACATCTTGTCTTAAATCCCAAAGGTCAATCCTTTGAGGAATGTGACCATTTTGGGAAGTGGGAAGGGTTTTGGAGAATGGGAAGAAGGAATAAAATATTCCTTGGAGGGGACAAAGGTGTAAGGATTGTGGTTGGGGATGTAAGAGGATTTAAGGTTGACAAGTTGAGAGAGAATTGAGATTGGAGTTGAGGTGACATGAAGTTGACTTTGGTTTGGGTTTGGATTTTCTAATCCATGATTAGGATTGTGCAAATGTTTAGGAGAAGATTAGACTTGGATTAGGGATGAATTAATGGGCAAGTGGGATATTTAGGAGGATATGATGGGAGAAGAGAGAATGAGTGGAGGGTTAATTAGCTAATTAAGGGTAATTAACTAATTGAGTGAGGCTTAGTATCTGTGAAGAGGTTAGGTTGAGTTAGAATCCTAGGTTAGGTGGTTGAAGGGTGATTAGGCTAGGGGTTAAATTTAGGAGCCATGTGCTCAAATGGAATTAAATTAAATAATTAAATCTAGTTAAAAAATAGAGGAAAAGTGGATAAATGAATTAGTTAAAGAAAACAAAAGTATTTTTTAATTAATAGAAGGAGGTTAAATTAATTAATATCCATAGGTTGCTTATTTAATCAATTGGACTATAATTAATTAATTAGATGACTAACATAGTTTAATTAAATAATAAATATTTAGTTAATAATGCCCATGAGAGGATTATATTTGATTAGAGATCGGTAATCAAATTTAGGTGTCTACATTTTTTCCCTCATTGAAATGGTATTAAAATAACATTATTTCGAAGAAGCTTTAAATTTTGACAACACAAAGAATTAAAAGACAACTAAGTTTCCCTAACATTCAAGCAAATGATGTTAGTTAGACAGGGTAATGCCCCCTCAAGAAGGTGGACGAGAAATAAAAAGGGGTCCGAACAGCATCTCGAAATGAAATTTTGCCTTGATGGGATGGAAGAGGGGGAAAAATAGGACATAGTAATGTGATCAAAATGCAAAATGGAGGTCCTAAGAAGAGACAGGGCAAAAAACGGTCACCCGGGGGTCAGGAAGATGAAAAGGGTTCCTTGAAAGGGACCCTTGTAAATCCAAAGGGGTAAAAAATGACCTCATTTGCACCCTAGGCCCTTTGGAAATTGAGTGAGAGAGGGGCTTTTGAGTGATATTTTTGAGCTTATTTGACGATTACAAGGATGCCACATGCAAGGTGACCGAGGCACATGACATACATCGTAAGGAGCATCTAACGACATTGAGTGGAGGACTGAAGGGTATGCATCAAAACCTAGCTCATTTAGTTAGTTTTTTACTGCCTTTAATGCTTTTATAGTTTAGGATTTTGCATTCTCGTAGGAACAAGTTCGGGTCTGGAAGGAACATGATCCTGTCGACTGTCAAATCCATTGGTTTAGGGTAGAAAAATGATGGTTTCACAAGATCATGGTCCCACACCTGCGAGAGCATGGTAATAGTCAGTAGGAGATCGTGAACCTACTAGTTGATGATCCACAAGAACGTATTCCTGTGGGGGAAAAAGTACAGACTGACGGGAATGCATTCCCACCTATCAAGGGGGTTAGAGTAAAAACTATGCTAGGAATGAGGGGAGAAAAAGTTGTAAGAAGAGTGGAAGGGGGGTAGTTATTAGGAAATAATAGTTAATGGGGGGTGTTTGTGAGATACATGTATATGACATGAGTAGGGTTTAGTTTCTATAGTGGTTCGTAGACACACTGGTATCAAGGGAGTGACACACAATAGTCTTGAGGGCTATAGATCAGTTCACACCGGTGGATTAGGCAAATGGACTAGATAGGATTATGGTTCTTAGATAGGATGCTCCATGTGTGGGAACACTTTACGATGGTTATAGCACTATGTGAGAAATATAGGTCAGAGACATTGACCTTCCATATCCCAACCAGGGAGATGAGTGTCATAATAGAGGATGTATATCACATATTTCAACTTTCTATTAGAGGTGCACAAGTTGTGGCACATCGCATGACTCAGATGGAAGCAATGAGGAATGTGATTGGGTAGGATGCACAACTAAGGCATATACAAATGATATTAGACACATGGTTGGATCTTGTCCCCGCAATGAGGAAGATCTATTTTTATGTGTGTGGACTAGTAGGGGTACATTTCCCTTGACATAGGAGGGAATGGCGTGACACTAGGACTGATTCCAATTATTTGTGATATAGTGGATAGAGGACGACTGATGACATGGGGGACTCTTATGTTGACAGAGTTATACTATAATCTACATCAAATTGCATATCATGGAGGAGGGGGATAGGGTTGGAGTACTGAGTTTGTGACTCTTCTATCAGTGTGGGGGTGGGAGCACATAGTCATGCTTAGGCTGATGGGTAGGAGGGATAGGTGACCATATGAGCTTGTAGTGTATAGCTAGCTAGAGCCACTCACCTATGATAATGTCGATTATGCTAATCATTGGAGAGAGTTATTGGATGAGGTTAGGGATGGTATTGTTTGGAGGTTGTCTATGGGGGTAGGGACATGGCGAGAGGATCAATTTTACATTCCATTCATGATCACTCTCATATACATTATTGCGAGACCATATCACGAAGAGATATAGACCAGATCAAGTTATGAGACAACTTAGGTTAGTTCAAGATGTTCCAAGTCTAGATCATCGATATCAGAGGGTGACTAGGGAGAGGAGGGAAACCTTTGCGCCTTTGTTGGGCAAGATAGGTATTTTGGCTGAGTGGAGGGCACTACTAATGAGATTGTTGGATCCATAAGGTGGATCAACCGATGCAGGTGTGATGATGACATATACTATGTTGTTTTAGGCACCACAAGTAGTGGTAGAGCATACCTTCCATCACAAAGTGAGAGGCAACCATGAGAAGCTGCACAAGGGAGGAGGAGAGGAAGGTATATGTCAGCAGGGAGATCAAGGGTAGTCGTGGGGTTAGTACACCATGAAAGGGTAGTAGTAGGAGAAGTTCCTAGAGGAGGGGGAGATTAAAGAGTGCTACAAAGGAGGAGATTTGTAGGAGGAGATGAAGGGAGATATTAGAGGGGATGGAGGGAGTGATGGGGGTGATGAAGAAGGAGATGTTTCCATGGATGTGGATGGAGGGGGCGGGGGAGATGGAGGAGATGGGGGTAGGATACAGGGGCCTAAGAAATGCCAGCACAAATACCACTCATATTGCCATAGGTATTGGTGACTCCTATGTAGATAACACCACCATTAAATATACCATTAATATAGGGATCTTCACCTCGTGCCAGGAAGAGGAAACCATAGGTGAAAAGTCCAGGGGTGGGGGGATCATCTCATGGTAGAGAGTTAAAAGAGGTCATATTAGATCCCTAGAGGACATGCACATTTACCTCGATCAAATACTACATGATTTTATAGAGGAGAGGGACATCACCTGATAGGAGAGAGATACCATCTTCTAGGAGAGAGATGATTAACTTGGGAGAGGGACGAGGTGATCATCTTTGAGAGGGACGATCTAAGGGAAGATATTACACAGATGATGCATGATAGTTTTTAGCTTATTGTTGAGAGAGATACACTCTATAAGGAGTAAGACACATACATAGATGAGAAGGATAAAATTCAAAGGGAGAGGGATGCTCTTTTATAGGAGACCGCCTCATAGGAGGTGGCTTTGGATGTCGCTGCTAGGGAGATCTCATCTTTGGCTATAGCTAGGATGTGTTGGAGCTAGTGTGGGAGAGGATGGAGGAGAGATATGAGTCCATGCAATGAGAGAGAGATGAGGCTATGAGGAAAATGAGGGGGCCATTAGTTGAGAGGATGGTGGCAGATCTTACAGATGATAGAGATAAGCTTTGATTTTATAGAGGGGTATACTTTGGTGTGGTACCTCTTGAGAAAAGAGATGTTTATCAAAGAACAAGGGGATCAGGTGGGGGATAAGGTAGTGGCTCTAGAAGGAAGTCCAGTAGTAGCCAACATTTAGGTATCTTGTCCAGGAGAGTTCACTCCCATAGGTCATGGAATAGCCAGAAGTACACATAGTTAGTGGGCTCAACACAAACAAGACAAGGACAGGGGATGCCAAATACATGTGCCTCATAGACAGGACATGACACAAGGGCCGCAAGACCGATTTAAAGATATGCATTACAATTGACTACAAGAGTTCCCTATATTATAGAGAAACCATCTTCTAGAGTCCTCATGATACAGATTCTAAGAGACCCCCTTCAACCAGATGAGCCCCTTTAGGATCTGATGGTACATGATGATCCCCAAGATTCCCTAGCACATGACCCATCATAACACCCTCTGACCATCCTCACATAGAATGATCTATGTTAGAGAAATCATGCATTCTATGTACTATATGATTATTTTTGGGGACACATGAATGATGATTTTATTAACATACCATATGTAATTTAGTGATTCTTTGATGGACATTTGGACAGTATATATATATTTTTGAGATAATTTTTCAAGACTGTTTATATATATAGATGGAGAGTTGGATCACGATTATGTGTTATTTGTCATTTTTATATTTTTTATGAATGTATGGATGCATATATGTATGATGATAATAACTGACACATGTGTGATGCATTTATGATTATGCACGTATATATTTATGAGATGGTACTAATGTGTGATGCAAGATGAATATGCTATTTGGTTTGATTATGATTTATGAAGGATGCAATGTGTTTTGATATGCATTATGTGATGTATATGTATATGTGATTTATGATGCATTTATGATGTATGTCTTATTTTTGGATGCACATGGATGATTTATATAGATGATGTTTATACATGTTTATGGAATGATGAGATGTCTTGATGTAATAAATGGAGATGCACTAGTATATGTGGCATGCAATTATGTAGTGTATGCAGATGTAAGTGAGATGAAATTTAAAATATAACTAATGTTACTAAAAAGTGATTATGATATGGAATGCATAGTTAATATGTAATGTGACTTAAAATGATCATTATGTGTCATGCAAAGTGAATATGTAATGTGATGTTAAAATAATGTATATGATAGATACGATTAACAAGGAGATGTATGATGCTTTGGAGTCAAGTATGATGCTCCGGAGTTCCTTGATGAAGAAGAAAAAATTGAAACTCATTCTGACACTAAGGATGGTTTAGACCTGGCTAGTAAAGAGGATGGTAAAAATCAAAAGAGGGAAAATTTGGGCCTTCTGGAGGGCCAGGCTGAAGAGGTTATGGAGGCTGGTTAGAACTCCCTTGCTGTGGGTGAAAAAGAAGAGGATCATAATGATCCTGATGTGGGCTTGGACCAGGTTATCATAGAGGAAGGCAAGAGCTAGAAGGAGGATACCTTAGATCCCTTGTTGGGTGCTACTATGCAGGACGAGGGTAACAAAGCTAATGGTCTGAGTACTTCTCTGGATTGGATCAAGTGGGAGATGCAAGAGATGAAGCTCCACCTTCAGGCTATGAAAAAAACTATTTACCCTAACTACTAGGCTGGAGAAGCTGGAGAATAAGGTTTTGGATAAGGTAAATAATAAAAATTGGAATGAGGATATAGCTGCTAAAGTTAATAAGATTATTGATAACAAGGTCAAAGACATAAAGGCTAAAGTCAACAACAATGGAAACATGATTAATGAAGTCCTGAGTCACAACAATGAGGGACTTGGTGTGGCTGTCATGAACCTTAATATGCTACACAACTACCTGGAGAAAAGCCAACTGGAAAATATGACAATTACCATTGAGGAGGATGTAGGGAATGTTGGTCCAGGAACAAGAACTAGAGGGCGCACTCAGAGGAAGATCCCTGATAAGCCTAAGGAACAAAAGGACTTGAAAGACACTATCTAGAAGATGGAGGAACTAAAGATGAAGGCAGAGAAAATGATAAAAAATAATTAGTATGGTCTAGTTGGTTGTTGGGTGTTGCTGGTAGTTGTGCTAGTAATTGTCTTTCTTTGCTTTGTTGTCATTTCTAGGTGTGTTTTGGGTCCTACTTGTGTCTTTCCAGTAGGCATTTCATTTTGGTTAACTTTCTTGCTATATCTTTGTGCTTTAATGTAAATGGTTTTGAGTTCCATTCAAAACCTATTTTTACCTTAATCAAAAAACAAGGAGATGTAGTCTAGAATGAGTTAAATAATAATGCAAGTAATATAATATGCAATCTTAAATGACCTAAATGCTGCCGAGTAATAAATATGGATTTTTGATGTTGAGAAATGATATTAATGATACAAACTAAATGATATGCACACCAATGAATATTAATTATCATGCAAGCTAAAAAATACTTTAAAGGATAATGTAATTAATGAACTAAATGCAATGATAATGCAATCTAAAAATGACTTAAAGGATAATGCAACTAAATGACCAAAGTGATAGTAAATATGCAATCTAAAATGAATTAAATGGTAATGTCATGAAAAGACTTAAATTATAGTGTAATGTAATGGTAATGCAATTAAGATGAAATGCAAAAAATGCTAATGTAATGAAGGTGTAATGGATATAAACATGATATGAGGCTAAATATGACTAATGGTATTGATAAAATAATTAATGTTATGTAGACTAAGATGAGATTAATGAGGGAATAAAAATATTAATTGATGCAGGAGCATCCTAGGTGTAAGAGCAATCTTGCATCACCCAAAAATATTTCTATTTTTGTATTCAATAAGGGCTATCTTGTGCAGAGCTGCTATTTATGGAAACTTGCTATTTTTAGTAAGTTGGTCATACGATCTCAGAATGTTTTGATTTTACATGTGGAGGTTCATCTCAGTCATATCAGCCTTCCAGTAAAGTTTCGTGGCTAGATCAGGTCTAGTTTTGAAGATATTGAAGATTTTCGGTATTGGCAGTAGGGTACAGAAACTTTGAACTCAGTTTTAAAGGCTTTAGAGGCCTCAGATCAGGTCAAATTTTTGACTAAATGAAGCTTTCTTAATTCAAGAGTTGTAGAGCTCCTCCTGCCCTTTCCGAATTGGGGTCATAATAGTCAATCAGAGCAACTGGTGATGACTTATGGTCTTTGGAAGTCGGGCCACCTAAAATGGTAGAAAATATTTTTTTTTCTTCAAAATTTCTGTTCGGGTTTCAAAAGTTATTTTGAGACGACTATGATGTAATAAAATGAAAAATAAAATAATTCTAAGTTTGGTCGGCCCTTAGGGATAAATTTTTGGAACCTTCTCGAGCGGTGGAAATTACCTATATAGAGAAGGCCTGTAGTGTTGTCTAGGGCAGTTCTGGGTAGTAGATCTGGGTATTGATTCGAGGTTTTGTCCTATAGAATATTGTAAGGGAATGCCCATGTGGCTTTGCATATTGTAATTCTGAAAGTTTTTAATTCCACATTTGTGGAGATAATAAGAAGCCAATTTTCTGTTCTTGCATATTGTTGTTGTTTCTCTATTTCTATTATGTGTTTGTGGTATTAAGGGGAGCAACCTTCATCATTAATGATGAGATTAAATGAAATGGAAACTAAATGATGATGAATGAAGGAATGAAATGATATTAATGATGAGATGTAATGAAATACGACTATGATGAAAGCTTAATGAAAAATGCAACTCAAATGTTGTGAGATGAACAAGGATAATGCAATTGAATCATAATCTAAATGCAATGTAAATGTCAAATGATAATGCCATTAAAGAGTGCAATCCATATGAATGTCTAAATGAGAGATGCATTTAACATGTTATGAGTGTGATGCAAATGAATCTAGATGAATAATAGGGGTTGTAATGTAGTTAATGTATTGCAAATGCAGATAGGATGGATGACCACTAGGGTATGAAATGAAATGCAATGATGTTTTATGGAGAATGCCCTAGGTGAAGATGCAAGTGAAAATGCAACAAAAATACAAGATGATAAACAAGACCACCCATACAAGAGACTGGATAGAAGTATGGAATGGTGGAAGAACATTGGAATGGTGGAAGAACATTTGCACAATCTTAGTCAGAAGGATTTTGGGTGGAGAATGGAGGACACGTTAGAGAGATCATGGATTTTTGAATCTTGAGCATGGGGTATTTTGAAATGGAATACCACCATATAGTGAGAACTTATTTTGATGTAGCAATATCAGTGACCTTCCATGGTTACAAGGAGCCAAAGGCCTTGTCAAAGATGTTACATGGAAATGACTTAATAGAAATGCAAGGATTTCCCTAGCATCATGTCTGAATCACAAAGGATTTAGGGTGGATACGATGCTAGGGGAACCCACAAGAAAATGATACTTCCCAAGTGCACCATGCAACCAAAAAAGATCACATGTTGGAAATGAAAGGGTCGTATCTGACTGACTCACAAGAAGAAAAGATCAAGACCTTTCCACAGGTTGTTCGATTTGTAGCACACCATGATATAAAGGATCATGGTGACCTTGAGGAGGAAAAAAATACAGAGCTAAAAAAAAAATCAAGAAAAAAAGGAAAAACCAAGACCAAAATGAGTATCCATAAGATGTCTTTTGCCGATGAGACTGATAGATTAACAAATGATTTGATGAGGTTTGACATGAGGAAAGATATATCCTACAAGGACCTATTGATGGGGTGTGATTGAAATTTTTTTATGGATAGAAAAAGGGTATTGGGGACAATCAGGATGATAAAAGATGTCTTCCAAGGGACTTGTTGAAGCAATGGGCTGGAGGAATAAAATATCTCAATCACACTTAACATGAGGACTAAACTAAAGTAGGGATTTATACAAGGGGACCTAACCTAGGACGAAATTGCAACTAACATACAACCAAATGACCAATATACAACTAGTATGGATAAAGCTCAAGAATGAGGATATTAGTATAAATATCAATGTGGATGCGCAACAATGGAACACCTGGGGAATATGGGTTTGTGGTGGGGAATTTCAGTGGGATGTTTTGGATAGGTGGATACAAAGGAAAGTGTAAGTGGAACTAGATTTTGATGGATAATAGCATGGACCCTTATACATGGTGCCTATTTCTGTCTTCTTATCACATATACTTATCCAAGACACTTGATTGCTAAGTTTGCATCATTGGACAATTATTTCTCTTTACTTTTTTGACCTTTTGATTTTTTTGTATTTTTTATATTTTTATGATTTTTTAGATAAGTGAGGTACATCACATTACTCAAGCATAGAACGTTTTGAAATGAATGATGTTGATGGAATTATTCATAGGTTCCCCTTGTGGTGTGGATAATTGATATGCCCCTAAGCCAAAATTTGTTGTGACAATATAGGTACCTATCCAAGTAGCCCAAAAATTGCCTTTCTTTTTATGGTCTTTTTGTACCTTATTATTCTCTTTAAGGACCATGTATCCCACTTGGAACTGTCATGGGTGGATATTTGTTTTATAGATTCTCTTAAGCTAGTTCTGGCATACAACTAGGTGATCATATGCTTGCTACCTTTTCTCATCCAATAAATCTAGTTGTGTGAGGTGTGCTATGTGGTAGTCTTTATTAGTGACTAGGTTCTTAAGTGAGACATGTAGTGATGGAAATTTGACCTCAATTGGTAAGACAAATTCAACACTATACACAAGGGAATATGGAGTCATTCCTATAGGAGTAAGATAAGAAGTGTGGTAGGAATAGAGGGTGGGATTGATTTGGAGGTTCTAGTCACAACCAAAATCATTAAAAATATTTTTAAAGACTTTTAGAGTGGTTTTGTTAGTTACCTTAGCCTAGCCATTACCTTGGAGAAAACATGGACTAGATTGGTGTATATGGAATTTCTCATATAGATCATTCTTGTGTTGGTTTTCAAACAATGTGCCATGATATTTTAAGATGGTGGAGGGGATGTCAATGTAACAAATGATGTGGAAGAGGATGAATATGGATATCTGGACACTTGTAGTAAGGGTAAGTGGAATTTATTCTACCCATTTTGTGAAGTACTTAGTAGTAGTGAATGTACTTGTGTCCATCAGAGGATAGGGGGTGATCTTACCAATGAGGTTGAAGCCTCAACATGAGAAGGGCCATGGAGTTGCAATGAGATGTAGATCCTATATTGGAGTGTGGATGAGAATCACATGTTGTTGAAATGGTAGAAATTTATTTACAAACTCACATGCATCATGCTCCATTGTTAGCCAATAGCACCGTACTCTGAGAAGTTGCTTGGCTAAGACCATGCCACTTGTGCAGGAACTATAGATTTTGACATGAACCTCTTGTAATGCTAGGGAAACTTCATTAGAATATAAACAATCTAGAGATCATGTTGTGATATCCTCAAAGATATAGGGTATTGGCTACAAGGGTGTAGTAAGAAGATCTTTGTATGAGGTTTTGGTTTTGGTTGTTGGTGAGATGGGGAAATATGATACCATATTTTAGGTAGGAATGAATGTTGTGGTACCATGGTGACTGGGGACCAACCAAGACACAACATTTCATAATCGACGATCTCATAAGTGGGTGTGTGGAGCTACTCGACTAAGAATCCATACTCTACTATAGTGTGTGGTACCTCGAGAAGTGATCTAATGGTGGCCATTACAAATTCTTCCTTATTCTAAAATCTAGGTACATGTGTAAACTATAGGACCATCAAGTGTTGTTTCATTTTGTCTCCTATTTGCTTATATGGTAGTAGCTTGTCATCCTTGGTTTGGAATTCATCCATGACTTATTTAATGATAAGATGTGAATCTCCAAACACTTATATTTTTGTGATGTTCCATTGGATGGTTGTTTTGAGTCCTGAGATGAGAGCCTCATAATTTATGATGTTTTTTGTGTAGGGGAAGCATAATTTGAATGCCTTAGGGATATAGTCACCTTGAGGGGTGACAGAAAGAATCCCTATCCCCAATCCATAAGATCTATAGGATATATCAAAATATAACTTCCATGTGGGTTGTTCTTCGACCATGCACAAGTGTTCATCTAGAAATTACATGACCAATGGATAAGCATCGAATAGAGGTTCCTCAACCAACTGATCTATGATGTCCTTCCACTTGATTACCTTATGGTCCACATACTTGATTATCAAACTCACTTAGGAGCATAACCCATTTATCCATGTATCCCACAAGAGTAGTGCAAGAGAGTAGATATTTGAGTGGGTCTACTTTAGATACGATCCTTACTATGTGGTTGAGAATGTAGTGACAAATCTTTTGAGTTGAAAATACCATCACAAAACATTCTTTTTGCATATCTGAGTAATTAAGCTCATATCCCACAAGTGTGTGGTTGATGTAGTAGATGGATTGTTCCTTTCCTTGGTCATCTTGTTGAGTAGGAAGTGCCCCTAGTGTTATGGTAGTAGCTGATATGTATAAAATGAGAGGCTTTCTAGGTGTAGATGGTACAAGAATTTGTGGGTTAGCCATGTATTCCTTGATTCTTTTAAAACCTCTCTACTACTGAGGGTCCCACTTGAAGGTGATATCCTTGTGCATCAAGTGAGTGAATGGTTGGCACCTATCTATGAGTTGTGAAATGAATCAATGGATGGACTAGAGTCTTTCCTTTAAACTACGTATCTATTTAATAGTCCTTGGGTGAGGCATTTCCATAATGAACTTGACCTTCTTTAGGTCTATCTATATGCCTCATCTTGATACTATCAATCCTAGAAGTTTTCCATATGTTACCTTGAAAAATCATTTCTTTGGGTTGAGTTTTAACCCATATTGGTGGAGGCAATAAAAAATGCATTTGAGAACCCTGAGATGGTCACCTCTTGTTCTTGATTTTCCCAACTTGTCATCTAGATAGTCTTCAATAATCTTATGGATCATGTCATAGAAAATGATAGTCATGTCTCTTTGGTATATAGACCCTATATTCTTGAGTCTAAAGGGCATGACATTGTAGAAGAAACCCCAAGGGATTGTGAATGTTCTCTTGTGCTGATCTTTTTTTGTAATTATTATCTAATTGTAGCCATAGAAACTATCCATGAGTGACAACATCTCATGTCTAGAGATGAGGTCCACTAGCATATCGATGTTGGGTAATGGGAGGTCATCCTTAGGAAATTCCTTGTTGAGATCTCAGAAATCTATGCATATCCTTATATCACCTACTAGTTTAGATATGGGTACCACGTTGGAGATACACTTTGAATAGTCAATGACATAGATGAACTTAGTCTGTAGGAGCTTCTCTAGCTCCACTTTGACCAATAGGGCCACCTTGGGATGCATCTTTGAAACCTTTCATTTAACCAGTTTGGCATTTGGGTCTACTACAAGATGATGGACTATAAAGCTTGGATCTCGGCCAAACATGTGAGCATAGGACCATGCAAAGTTGATAGTGGCCTCATAGAGGAGTTCTTTGAAATCCATATCTTCTTTCTCTAATAGTAAGGATACAATGTAGGTGATCTTTGGACACTCCTCTATTCCTAAATTGATGGGCTTGGTTTCTTCAATGAGAATGGATGACTTCTCTGGTTGATAATTCCAGATGAGAGGAAGAGGAGAATCCTCATCCTCTGGCACCTTAGAAAGGTTTTCACTACATGATACATTCTTTTTTAATTTTTTTTAATTTTTTAAGGGTCTATAAGTGCCCCAAAGTAGTTTTCACTAGGAAACCTATGTTTTTATTTCTTATTTTCTCATTTGCAACTAAGGAATTACTCTTCCTTAAAGTATTCCTAGGGATCCAATTTATAGACATTCGTAGAATCATACCCCCAATCACATTATTGCACTATTGTTCCCATGAATTCTAGGAGTGTGTTTTGGCTTAGAAACATGTCAATATGGGAAACACTTGGTTGGTCCCAGTCTATGAGTTCAAGATGGACAAGTGGAAGGTCAATGAGGTTGATTTGGTGAAGGATGGAGTCTCCTAAAAAGATTACATCACTACGTATATCATCATAGGATCTCTTAACTTCCTCTTCAGGGATGTATTTGATCTCAATGATTTCACCCTGGATATTTAAGAAGACATAGTTGGGTGCGTTGGTGCCGTTAGTCAAGGTTAGGTCAAATCCAAGGCCTTTATTTCTTGGTTGTTTAGAGGGTTCAAGTGGAGCCTTCATACCACTTTCATCATGGCCTAAGTGACACCTTTATAGTTCCATTTCTTAGTAGTCAGTCTATATGATTTGGGACACTTATCCTTAAAGTAATCAAGGAGTTTAGTGTTAGGGGATGGAGTGTTTGGGTACAACCATCTATTTATGTATGAATCCATTTCCTCCTTATCTAGGTTCCTATTGGATAGGAACACGAAGGATCTAATTTTCTAAGTTGGCTAGGGTTCCTTTTACTTTGTTTAATTTTTCTTGGATGGGCATCCTTGAGTGTGTGGGTAAAGGGGTAATGAACCTAGTGTAAATGTGTCTAATAGGCTATATTATCGATAACCCTTGTTGTTGATATTGATAGTAGGAAGGTTTGAAGTGAGTATGCTTTCTAGATCAGAATGATAATTGGAGGATTTGGTGATGGAGGTACCAATATCAATTCTTGGGTAGTGAGTGGAGTGAGGAAATGAAGCCTCTAACAAATGACGATAATATGTGAAAGGTTGTAGATTGGCATGGATGGCGACTTCAATTCCATTATGAGGATACTTTATGCACTGGTGGAATGTGGAGGGGATGCCCTACATGGCATGAATCCATGGGAAAGTGATGAGAATATTATACAAGAGGTCAAGATCAACAACATGGAAAATTGTGTTCTGCAATGTTGAGCCCACTTGGATGGGAAGTGAAATAGTACCTTTTGAGGTATTCTCTAGGTTTTTATATTCCTTTATGGTTATGATTTACTTGGTGATATCGGCCTCATTGTACCCCACTTCTATTAATAATTTTAAAATACACAAGTTTAGGGCCAAACTATTATTAATCATGACTTGTTTGATGTTGTAGGAGTTGACAATGAATGCTATGTGGACTACAAGGTTATGATCAGGCAAGATGGATGGAATACCAAAGGGTTTAAATGATAAGCCACTAGATATGGATAGATGGCCTATGAGGGTTTGGAACTATGTTAGATCAATGTCATTAGGGACACACGATTATTGTAAGGCCTTTGTGAGGATCTCCTGATGAATGGGTGATGTGAAAAGGAGATCTAAGATAGAGATTTGGGTGGGCATATTCCCAAGGTGTTCCAAGAGATTGTATTGTGCAATGGAGGAGGAAGATGTGGTAGTAGTGCTAGCAAAAAAAATTATTTCTTGTCATGTGGTAACTACACACTAGGTACCCAGTCCTTCGACATGGATCATGCGAATAGATGGATCAACTTGGGTGATGTAACTGATAATGTTACCATAGTCTATGTATTCTTGAGTGTAATATTTTCAATCATTGTGGTCACCTTGTTTACTAACCCCTAGGTTCTGGGGTTGCTGATTTGTGTTAGTGGGGCTCTTACCCATGTTGTGATTAGGGAACACATTCTTATAGATTTATAAATTAACATTTGGTGAAGCTTATGTTGGGGGATCAACTATGGTCTCCTTGTGATCTATAAAATCCTAGATGTAATGTTTTAGCTTCATGCACTTTATGGTGGCATGTCCCTTAACACAATGATAATCACAATACTCATTCTCCTTTTACTACTGCATGGTTTAGGAGTAGAATTATCTAATGGTTGAGTCTATAAGTATACAATTAGATTGGACTTATCCATTATGTGGAAGATAATTTCTAATGGTTCACTTAGAGGGGTGAATGTGTTCTTTTGGTTATTATAGATAGAGGGTTTGGGTTGTCCCTATGGGATGGAGATGACATATGTTTAATTAGCCATTAACTGACAGATAGGGAGTGGTGGATTTGGGCCAACTATGATCACTTGGATAGGTTTAGTATAAATGTCTCCATCACTCACAACATTATTGTTTTTATTCTATTAGTTTGGATGATCATTAGTGGGTTTATCATTGTGGGTTTCTTTAAAATACTTGATGATTCCCTTGTCTAGAAGACCTTTTTAAATATTTTTCCACTTCTATTTAACTTCCTTGTAGATATGAATGCAATTCATGTGCATGTAGTAGGATATTTTGGTATGTAGGTTGTCAATGAATATATTGGCCAAATGCTTCTCTAGGGGTTTGTAAGCCAATAATGTTGATAGGGTTTTCTACCTTTGGAGGTAATTAGCTAGGCTTTCACCACCCTTCTATTTTGCATTGTAGAGGTTAAGGAGGGAAAGTTCATGTTCTACATCATGTGCATATTGTGATACAAATTTCTCTAAAAATATTGTAAATGTGTTGACCGTACCATATGGGATCTCATAGAACCACTCAAGAGTGGTTCCCCCTAGACTCTTGGGAAAGAGGTGCATGAGAAAATTATCGTTGTAGGAAACCTCTTGATAAACCATGTAAAATTCCTTAACATGATTGATTGGATCACCCTTCCCTCTATATTTTTCAAACTTGGGTGTCTAAAAGTGTTTAAGGAAGGGGACCACCACGATAGATTGATCAGATGGATAAGGAAAAACCTCCTTAAATTTAAAGGTTTTGACTTTGTCCCAGTGTAAATCTCCTTACAAGAATTATTCATTTTTCACCCCACTTGGGGTTGACATGCGACAAAGTTGGTGCCCCCAACATGTTAGATCTAGGTGCCTGGTATGGGTTAGATGGTGCTGGGGAGTATGGAGGATTTTGAGGGGGATATTGTTGGGTTTGACAATGGGATATGTTTGCTACATATGTGGATTACAATGGGTTTTGTAGATACTTTTGGGCATGGTATTGATGTGTAGGTGTTGATAAGGTTTATTGAGAAGGATATGTATGTTGAGGCTATAAGGGTTGTTGGTAGAAGGGTGGTTGCTACTGAGATAATTGGTGGGTGGGATGAACAAAGGTTTGGCCTATGTATGTTAGATGTGCTTTATTAAAACTATAGAAAAGGTATGCACTTTGCATGTTTGCACCTACAAGAAATAGAGTGAGGTAATTAGTAAAGGTAGATGGACTAGGTTGGTGTGGTGGTGGTGGTATGGTTTGAGTAATAGCGGATGAAGGCATAACCAAGTAGTTATCAAATGTGAGTGTTGTTGTAGTTGGTCATTGAGGTTAGGTAGGTTGTATCATGAGTTGTATAGTAGAAAAAGGGTTGATGACATGTGATTGGGCTTGGGAATTCCAAGCTTTAAATGCATCCTACCCTTGGTACCATGTAGATGAAAAAGCTTCTTGTGAGGTATGAGTACCTTGCATGGCCTAAATGGTGTGAGCTCCTTTCTATGTTTGGGTGTTTTGTTAGGGTTGGGATGTGGTGATTATTAGGAATAATCCCAAGAGATAACTGAGAGGGGGGGGGGGGTGAATCAGTTATCTAAAGTTTCAATTCTTTATCCAATTAAGTATAATTAAACATAAAGAATAAACATAATGAAAGAACACTTGAACTCAACATAATATTTTGGTTACAGGGAACCCAAATAGGTAAAAACCCTGGTGGGAATTGACACCCACTAATATTATGCACTAGTGTATTATGATCCTTGTTAGAAGATCCTTAACCCTGTTAGGAGTTTCTTTACAATATATTTAGTATAGTAGACCTGGTCAAGGGTTGGACCCTGCTAGGAGTCTTTTACAATAGTTCCTATTAGGGGAGAGGATGCAATGTCCGAGAGAACATTTCTCAAAGGGGTGAATGCTACAACCTTCTATTTAACAGATACACACTATATCTAGATCTTGGTGAACTGCACTTTGACCTGCTATCTGGATCAGTTCCAGTGTATAGCATAAATACTTTACTTGGTCACATAGACCTTCTTCTGATGGCTCAACACTTCACACACTCTGCTTTGCTCTACTTGATCAACTATGAACCACACTCAAACAATCACAAATGACTGTCTATAAATATCTTTCCTCTAAATGATATAATCAAGTTGACCTATTAGAACCACATTGAAATCATATTAGAGAAGCCATAATAAACTCCAATAATAATTCAGTTAGCTCTACTAAGCACGCAACACATTTTGGTACCTGTCTAATAAGATAATTGTAGATGCATGCTACACACTGTCGGCTCTACCAAAACAACTGGATCTTTCTCCTCAAGCTAAATTACTTCATGTGCTCTTAACCAAACATCACTAACTCTCCTCTAATCTTAAATCAAAGGGTGCATACCCAAATGATAGGCACAACTCCAGAACCAAAATAATCTCTGTTGGCTCTTCTGAACAAACATAAGAAACTGCTACTGGTGAATAGCGACTGCATAACTTCACTTCTATTGATCATCAGACTCTGTGTCCATGAATGTAACATCATGAATATGTATTCAACATATATCCAAGCATGCAAGGATCCAAGATAACTGTATAGACAACCATACACAGAATGCTGCCTATTACTCTGTCAGGAACACTATTGACACAAGCTGCTATATAACTATCTGTACTAATAGTTAACCTCTGCGCCCATGATATCATGTCCATGCTACATATGCTAAAAGCTTACTGCATAAGACTTCCACACATGCTACTTTCCATATGTTGTCATCAATGACAAACATACAGTTAGTACTGTCTTGCAGGTAAATCTCCAACAATCTCCCCCTTTGGCATTGATGGCAACATGTGGAATGAAAAACAACCACCAACCCAAATGAAATGTCTTTTATAACATTCTCCATTTCCTCTTCAAAACTCCTTGAAAGATGAGTCCTCCATCTACTGCAATATTTTCCAACATTCTCCATTTCCTCAACTGAATTGCTGTCCTAACAGAATACTACTCCCCCTTAGTATAATACTCCTTTTTACTTTTGTTTTTCATGACTATATATTACTCCCCCTTTGACATCAATGACAAAGGGTGCCATTCATTTTAAGCACCGGTACTACTCTTGAGGTAGAGTAGTCAACCTTCCATTAGTGCCTAAGGACTGATGCCTTTCCTTCTTTCTTTTAAGCAGAATCAGGGAAGGGAATTACTCCCAACTTCTCCCTAAGATACTCAAAAGTATCTTTAGGCAAGGGCTTTGTGAATATATCTACCAACTAATCTTTAGTACTCACATAGTCCAACTTGACTTCTTTCTCTGCCACTCTCTCTCTTAGGAAGTGATACCTGATCTCAATATGTTTTGTCTTTACATGCATCATAGGGTTCTTAGACATATTGATAGTGCTAGTGTTATCACAATGAATAACAATAGGATAATCAATTTGAATTTCAAAATCCTTTATCATCTTCTTGATCCAAACACTTGTGGAATAGTTCAAGGTTGCTGCAACATACTCTGCTTCTGCAATTGACTGAGAAATGAAATTCTATTTCTTGCTTGTCCAGGTGACAAGTCTATCACCAAGAAACACTGCTCCACCTGATGTACTCTTTCTATCAGATATGCATCCTGCCCAATCAACATCAGTGTATACATGAAGCTCAACATTTTATGAATTAGGATACCATAGTCCATAATCTATAGTGCCCTACAAGTATCTAAATATTCTCTTTACTACCATGAGGTGACTTTGCTTAGGTTCTATTGCAAATCTTCCAACTATGCCAACTGCATTGGAAATATCAGGTCTAGTTTGAGTAAGATATATGAGTTTACCAATCATAGACTTGTACACTGTTGTATCCATTACTGGTGAGTCATCTTCTTTTGTAAGTTTGCATCCAGTGATCATAGCTATTCCTACTGGCTTGCAATCATCCATCTTGAATTTTTTCAATATCTCTTTCATATATTTGGACTAATTAATAAAAATTCCTTTTTTTGTTTGCTACACATTTAGTCCCAAAAAGTATTTGATAGGACAAATCATACTCATCTCAAACTCATTCTTTATTTCTTTGGAAAATTCTGCTCTTAGTTTGTCATTATCTCCAAAGATAATGTCATCAAAAAATATAGCTACGAGTAGTAGACCTTCATATGTCTCTCTAATGAATAGATTACAATTTTCTGCTCCTTTCTTGAATCCAATCTTTGTTAGATATCCATCTAGTCTCTCATACCATGCTCTAGGGGCTTGCTTAAGTCCATAGTCAATTTATACTTCTTCTTTCAAATCTCCATTTAGGAATGCTGACTTGACATCCATCTAATATACTTTGAAGTTTTTGACTGTAGCATAGGCTAGAAACTACTTAATAGCTTCTAATCTGCTCATAGGTGCAAATGTGTCTGAATAATCAATGCCTTCTCTTTGTGCATATCCCTTACATACTAACCTTGCTTTATTTCTTACTACTGTACCATCTTCATTCATCTTGTTTCTGAATATCCACTTTGTTCCAATCACATTCTTATCACTAGGTCTTGGGACCAGTTCCCAAGTGTCATTCTTAATAATCTGATCAAGTTCTTCTTTCATAGCATCATGCCAATCTGAATCATTACATGCATCTTCAACAATTAAAGGTTCAATATGAGATAGTAAACATACCGCTTCACTACTAACCGAGTTCTTTGCTTGTGATCTTGTTAAGACTTTGCCGCTATGATCTCCAATGATGTCTTTCTTGCAATGATTTCTAGATGTAAACTTTGGAACTTTAGGTGATGTTGACTCATCAGCCTTAGGAGTATCTTCTTCACTTGTCTCAGGGTCATTGAATAACACATCAATACTATCAAACATTTCTTCAATAATTGTTTCACTAGTGGAGGGTCTGGGTTCTTCTTCAATCATGGGTGAGTAATCATGGTATCTTTCTTGAACCATAAAATTTTCATCAATCTTAACATGAGCACTTTCAGTGATCTTTTTCAATCTTAAATTGAAACATCTATAAGCTTTACTTTTAGTAGAGTAACCAAGGAAAATACCTTCATCACTTCATGCATCAAACTTGCCTACTGCTTCATCCCTCTTGATGTAGCACTTTCTTCCAAAGATTTTGAAGTATTTTACTATGGGAACATTACCAAACCATAGCTCATATGGTGTTTTATTAGTGTTGATGAAGGGTGCTCCCCTTAATACCACAAACACATAACAAAAATAAAGAAATAACAACAATTTGCAAGAGCAGAAAATGGGCTTCTTATTATCTCCACAAGTGTGGAATTCCAAATTTCAGAATTACAATATGCAAAGCCACATAGGCATTTCCTTTAAAATATTCTGTAGGATAAAGCCTCAAATTTATTACCCAGATCTACCCAAAATTGTCCCGAACTGCCTAGACAACACTACGGGCCTTCTTTATATAGGCAATTTCCACCACCAGAGAAGGTTCCAAAAATTTAGCCCTAAGGGCCGACCAAACTTAGAATTATTTTATTTTTTATTTTATTACATCATAGTCTGCTCAAAATCACTTTTGAAACCTGAACATAAATTTTGAAGGAAAATTATTTTCTGCCATTTCAGGTAGCCCGACTTCCAAAGACCATAAGTCATTACCAGTTGACCTGATTGACTATTATCACCACATTTTAGAAAGGGCACAATGAGCTCTACAATGCTTGAATCAATCAAGATTCATTTAGCTAAAAATTTGACCTCATTCGAGATCTCTAAAGCCTTCAAAATTGAGTTCAAAGTTTCTGTATCCTATTTCCAAAACTAAAAATTTTCAATATCTTCAAAACTAGACCCGATCTAGCCATGAAACTTTACTGGCAGGCTGATATGACTGAGATGAACCTCCGCATGTGAAATCAGAACATTCTGAGATTGTATGACCAACTTACTAAAAATAGAAAGTTTCCATAAATAGCAGCTCTACACAAGATAGCCCTTATTAAATACAAAAATAGAAATATTTTTGGGTGATGCAAGATTGCTCTTACACCTAGGATGCTCCTTCATTAGACACCTGAGGTAATTTGAGAAGTGACCCCGTCATGTCTCAGGTGTGTAGAGGAAAACCAAGATGGTTAACCTCTTCATTTGTTAGCCATCATGAATCTTCAACAAGTCATCCTTTAAATTTGACCAAATACTCTTCATATGTCCCATTCCTTGTGCTTCTACCAACACGACTATCCAGTATGTCTTCAATCTCCTTGATATCTGAATTGGTCATTGGAATACTCCACTGTGTTGCTATAACCTCATCTTCAACACCTCCTTCATGATACTCTGTCAGATCTGAAACATTAAATACTGGTGAAATATTCAGCTTAGTAGGCAACTCGGCCTCATATGAAATTCCTAAATCATGCTTCTTTAGTATCTTACATGGCCCAAACTTCCCAATTTTCAGCTTGTTATATGTACCAACTAGAAATCACTCCTTCCGCAAATGAACCACGACTTCATCTCCAACCTGAAATTCCTTATGCCTCATTTTCTCATCTGCCTTAGCCTTATACTACACATTCATCTTGGTAATATGCTTCCTCACCTCCTCATGGATGTTCTTCAAGTGTTCTGCAAAATCCTCAGCTTTAGCACTACTTATTTCTCCTTTATCTATCTTTCTCAACTCAAATGCATTTGTGGGACTACTTCCATATACAATCTGTGGATGACGTGATGAACTAAACTTCAAATCTATCTTCAACTCTTCACTTTCTGCTAGTGTCATTCTGTGTGCTACCTTGTTTGGCAAACTGGCTCCTGAAATCAAGCCCATTTAATGACTGATCTTTCTTACTAGTGGTAATCCATCAAGCACATTATCAAACACAATATCCTGAAACTTGTTCAATAATTCTGCAACTTCTAAAGGCACATCTTCTACTTCCTCTTTTCTAGTGTAAGGAATTAAGGTAAAACACATATGCTCATGCCGCATACCATCTGAGGAATTTCCTCTATCAACAAAAGTTATTCTTGCATTACCACATACCTTTTCTTTTGTTTCCTTCAATGGCTTTAGCTTATGTCACACTCCATCCTTTGTCAGGGAATAGGTATTCACATGACCATCATGTACTGCACATCTGTCAAACTGCCATGGCCTACCCAACAACATATGACATGCATCCATAGATATGATATCACATAGTACCTCATCTTGGTACCTACCAATCTTGACCTTCACTAGGCATTTTTCACTGACCATGACCTTGTGGTCATCCTGCACCCAGGCAACATGATAGGGATGTGGATGTTTCTGCCTCTCGAGCTTCAACTTTGTCACCATCTCTTCTGACACCAAATTATTAGTACTACCACTATCAATAATCACATCACAACACTTACCCTCACACTTGCACCTGGTGCGAAACAGGCTCCTTCTTTGCTCAGGTTCATTTTCACAACTCAACAGGACTCTTCTATTAATCAATGTTTCTCCTCTTTTAGCATCTTTAGAATGTGATGATCTAGCATCGTCATCTATATATGCAACTCTGGCTTGCAATTCATTCCTCCTATCTATCCTTTCTTGGCATTGAGGACATTCAAATGCCCTATGACCTTCTCCACAGTGAAAACATGTTCCACGGAAGCCTCCTCTTCCTGAACCTTGTCCTCTTCCTCTTCCTCTTCCTCTCTAATCTCTATTATTATAATCTTGGAAATGATTGAAATTATCTCCTCTTTGATTCTGACTATTACTAGCCTCATCCTGCTTTTTCAGATCTTCATTTTGATCTCCATATGACCATCCACTAGATTTTCCATCACGACCTCTTCCACTTTGTCTGCTCTCAAAATTCTTGTTCAGCTTTTCCTCTACTTTTAGGGAAAACTGGTATGCCTCTTCAATACTGTTCATTCGAACCAGATTCGGCTCCTCTTGAATGCTCGGCCTCAACCCATTAAGGTAATGGGCAACTTTCTCTTTATCAGCTTCTACATGGCCTGTTCTAATGAGGATTTGATAGAACTCCTCTGTATACTCTTGAATAGATCTTCCTGCTTGCTTGAAACTTTGCATTTTTCTCAGTAGGTTAAGCTCATAATCAACAGGGATGAACTGTCGCTTCAATTTATCCACCATGCACCCCCATCTTGTGATTTTATCCTTTCCTCTTCTATTTCACTCCAACTCAATCTCTTGCCACTAGATCTTCGCATGACCTTTCAGTTTGACCTTTGCGAATTTGACCCTATCAGGATCCTCGATATCTTCATACTCAAAATATTCTTCAGATTCATTGATCCAGTAGATCAACTCCTCTGGGTTGAGATTTCTTGAAAATGCAGGAACCTCAATCTTAGATCTTTTTTCGATCTTGGAAATGGTCCAAAAAAGTCTTTCTTCCTCCTGGCTCACAACTTCAGCTTCTTCTTCTCGATCTTCTTCTTTGGCTTCATCCTCACTTTCATCTCTAACATGAAGATTCATTCCTCTATGAATCTCTTCTTGCAATGCTTGCACTTGTCTCTGGAGCACTCTAACCTTAGGTGTTACAACACCAGCTGTTCCACCACGTTCCCTTTGTAGAGGTATTTTCATGATGTGCGTTGAAACCCTAACCATGGTCCTGGTGCAAACTTCCTCACAGTCGGTGATCTATTTGCACAGAAATCCTAACCCATAGTCTTGGTGTAAACTGCCTCACAATCGATGATCTATCTACACACTCAAGAACTCCTACTCTGATACCACTTGATGAAGGGTGCTTCCCTTAATACCACAAACACATAACAAAAATAGAGAAATAACAACAATTTGCAAGAGTAGAAAATGGGCTTCTTATTATCTCCACAAGTGTTGAATTCCAAATTTTAGAATTACAATATGCAAAGCCACATAGGCATTCCCTTTACAATATTCTGTAGGACAAAACTTCAAATTTATTACCCAGATATACTCAGAACTATCTTGAACTACCTAGACAACACTACGGGCCTTCTTTATATAGACAATTTCCACCGCCTGAGAAGGTTCCAGAAATTTAGCCCTAAGGGCCGACCAAACTTAGAATTATTTTATTTTTCATTTTGTTACATCATAGTCAGATCAAAATAACTTTTGGAACTCGAACATAAATTTTGAATGAAAATTATTTTCTGCCATTTCAGGTAGTCTGACTTTCGGAGACCATAAGTCATCACCAGTTGACTCGATTGACTATTATAACCTGATTTCAAAAAGGGTGCGATGAGCTCTACAATGCTTGAATCAAGAAAGCTTCATTCAATCGAAAATTCAACCTCATCTGGGACCTCTAAAGCCTTTAAAACTGAGTTCAAAGTTTCTTTACCTTGTTTCCAAAACTGAAAATTTTTGATATCTTCAAAACTAGACCCGATCTAGCCATGAAACTTTACTGGCGGGCTGATATGACTGAGATGAACCTCCACATGCGAAATCTGAAGATTCTGAGATCGTATGGCCAACTTACTAAAAATAGCAAGTTTCCATAAATAACAGCTCTACACAAGATAGCCCTTATTGAATACAAAAACAAAAATATTTTTGGGTGATACAAGATTGCTCTTACACCTAGGATGCTCCTGCATCAGACACCTTGGGTAATTCAAGAAGTGACCCCATCATGTCTCAGGTGTGTAGAGGAAAACCAAGATGGTTAACCTCCTCCTTTGTCAGCCATCATGAATCTTCAATAGGTCATCCTTTCTATTTGACCAAATACTCTTCATATGTCCCATTCCTTGTGCTTCTACCAAGATGACTATCTAGTATGTCTTCAATCTCCTTGATATCTGAATTGGTCGCTGGAATAATCCACTGTGCTACTGTAACCTCATCTTCAACACCTCCTTCATGATACTCTTTCAGATCTAAAACATTAAATACTAGTGAAATATTCAGCTTAGTAGAAAACTTGGCCTCATATGTACTTCCTGAATCATGCTTCTTCAGTATCTTACATGGCCCAAACTTCCCCATTTTTAGCTTGTTATATGTACCAACTAGAAATCGCTCCTTCCGCAAATGAACCACGACTTCATCTCCAACCTGAAATTTCTTATGCCTCATTTTCTCATCTGCCTTAGCCTTATACTAAACATTCATCTTGGTAATATGCTTCCTCACCTTCTCATGGATGTTCTTCAAGTGCTCTGCAAAATCCTTAGCTTTAGCACTACTTATTTCTCCTTTATCTATCTTTCTCAACTCAGATGCATTTCTGGGACTACTTCCATATACAATCTGTGGATGACGTGATGAACTAAACTTCAAATCTATCTTCAACTCTTCACTTTCTGCTAGTGTCATTCTATGTGCTGCCTTGTTTGGCAAACTGGCTCCTGAAATCAAGCCCATCTAATGACTGATATTTCTTACTAGTGGTAATCCATTAGGCACATTATCAGACACAATATCCTAAAACTCATTCAATAATTCTACAACTTCTATAGGTACATCTTCTCCTTCCTTTTTCCCAGCCTTTGGAATTAAGGTAAAACACATATGCTCATGCCGCATACCATCTGAGGAATTTCCTCTATCAACAAAAGTTATTCTTGCATTACCACATACCTTTTCTTCTATTTCCTTCAATGACTTTAGCTTATGTCGAACTCCATCCTTTGTCAGGGAATAGGTATTCACACGACCATCATGTACTACACATCTGTCAAACTACCATGACCTACCCAACAACATATGACATGCATCCATAGATATGATATCACATAGTACCTCATCTTGGTACCCGCCAATCTTGAACTTCACTAGGCATTGTTCATTGACCATGATCTTGTGGTCATCCTGCACCCAGGCAACCTGATAGGGATGTTGATGTTTCTGCCTCTTGAGCTTCAACTTTGTCACCATCTCTTCTGACACCAAATTATCAGTACTGTCACTATTAATAATCACATCACAACACTTACCCTCACACTTGCACTTGGTACGAAACAAGCTCCTTTGCTCAATTTCATTTTCACCACTCAACTGGACTCTTCTGTTAATCAACATTTCTCCTCTTTCAGCATCTTCAAAATGTGATGATCTGACATTCTCATCTATATATGCAACTCTAGCTTGGCCTTCATTCCTCCTATCTATCCTTCCTTAGCATTGAGGACATTCAAATGCCCTATGACCTTCTTCTCCACAGTGAAAACATGTTCCACGGAAGCCTCCTCTTCCTGAACCTTGTCCTCTTTCTCTTCCTCTTCCTCTCTGATCTCTATTATTCTGATCTTGGAAATGATTGAAATTATCTCCTCTCTGATTTTGACTGTTACTGGCCTCATCCTACTTTTTCAAATTCTAATTTTGATCTCCATATGACCGTCCACTAGATCTTCCATCATGACCTCTTTCACTTTGTCTGCTCTCAAACTTCTTATTCAATGTTTCCTCTACTTTTAGGGAAAACTGGTATGCCTCTTCAATACTATTCATTCGAACCAAATTCAACTCCTCTTGAATGCTCGGCCTCAACCCATTAAGGTAACGGGAAATTTTCTCCTTATCAGATTCTGCATGGCCTGTTCTGATGAGGATTCGATAGAACTCCTCTATATACTTCTGAACAGATCTTCCTGCTTGCTTGAAACTTTACATTTTTCTCAGTAGGTTAAGCTCATAATCAAGAGGGATGAACTGTCGCTTCAATTTATCCACCATCTGCCCCCATCTTGTGATTTTATACTTTCCTCTTCTATTTCACTCCAACTAAATCTCTTGCCACCAGATCTTCACATGACCTTTCAGTCTGGCCTTCCCGAATTTGACTCTATCAGGATCCTCGATATCTTCATACTCAAAATATTCTTCAGATTCATTGATCCAGTAGATCAACTCCTCTAGGTTGAGATTTCTTGAAAATGCAGGAACCTCAATCTTAGATCTTTTTTCGATCTTGGAAATGGCCCAAAAAAGTCTTTCTTCCTCTTGGCTCACAACTTCGGCTTCTTCTTCTCGATCTTCTTCTTCGGCTTCATCCTCACTTTCATCTCTAACATGAAGATTCATTCCTCTGCGAATCTCTTCTTGCAATGCTCGCACTTGTCTCTGGAGCACTCTAACCTTAGGTGTTACAACACCAGCTCTTCCACCATGTTCCCTTCGTGGAGGCATTTTCACGATGCATGCTAAAACCCTAACCACAGTCCTGGTGGAAACTGCCTCATAGTCGGTGATCTATTTACATAGAAACCCTAACCCATGGTCCTGGTGCAAACTGCCTCACAATCAGCGATCTATCTACACATTCAGGAACTCCTGCTCTGATACTACTTGATGAAGGGTGCTCCCCTTAATACCACAAACACATAACAAAAATATAGAAATAACAACAATTTACAATAAAAGAAAATGGGCTTCTTATTATCTCCACAAGTATGGAAATCCAAATTTCAAAATTACAATATGCAAAGCCACATAGGCATTCCCTTTACAATATTCTGTAGGACAAAGCCTCGAATTTATTACCCAGATCTACCCAAAACTATCCCGAACTGCCTAGACAACACTATGGGCCTTCTTTATATAGGCAATTTCCACCGCCCGAGAAGGTTCCAGAAATTTAGCCCTAAGGGCCGACCAAACTTAGAATTATTTTATTTTTCATTTTATTACATCATAGTCAGCTCAAAATAACTTTTGAAACCTGAACAGAAATTTTGAACAAAAATTATTTTCTGCCATTTCAGGTAGCCCAACTTCTAGAGACCATAAGTCATCACCAGTTGACTCGATTGACTATTATAACCCCATTTCGGAAATGGTGCAATGAGCTGTACAACGCATGAATGAAGCAAGCTTCATTCAGCCAAAAATTTGACCTCATCCGGGACCTCTAAAGCCTTCAAAACTGAGTTCAAAATTTTTGTACCCTATTTCCAAAACCAAAAATTTTCAATATCTTCAAAACTAGACCCGATCTAGCCATGAAACTTTACTAGTAGGCTGATATGACTGAGATGAACCTCCACATGTGAAATCAAAACATTCCAAGATCGTATGACCAACTTACTAAAAATAGCAAGTTTCCATAAATAGCAGCTCTACACAAGATAGCCCTTATTGAATACAAAAATAGAAATATTTTTGGGTGATGCAAGATTGCTCGTACACCCAGGATGCTCCTGCATCAAACACTCGGAGTAATTTAAGAAGTGACCCCTTCACGTCTCAGGTGTGTAGAGGAAAACCAAGATGGTTAACCTCCTCCTTTGTCAGCCATCATGAATCTTCAATAGGTTATCCTTTCCATTTGACCAAATACTCTTCATATGTGTCGTTCCTTGTGCTTCTACCAACATGACTATCCAGTATGTCTTCAATCTCCTTGATATCTGAATTGGTCGCTGGAATACTCCACTATGCTGCTGTAATCTCATCTTCAACACCTCCTTCATGATACTCTATCAGATCTAAAACATTAAATACTGGTGAAATATTTAGCTTAGTAGGCAACTCAACCTCATATGTACTTCCTGAATCATGCTTCTTTAGTATCTTACATGGCCCAAACTTCCCCATTTTTAGCTTGTTATATGTACCAACTAGAAATTGCTCCTTCTGTAAATGAACCACGACTTCATCTCCAACCTGAAATTTCTTATGGCTCATTTTCTCATTTGCCTTAGCCTTATATTGCACATTCATCTTGGTAATATGCTCCCTCACCTCCTCATGGATGTTCTTCAAGTGTTTTGCAAAATCCTCAGCTTTAGCACTAGTTATTTCTCCTTTATCTATCTTTCTCAACTCAAATGCATTTTTGGGACTACTTCCATATATAATCTGTGGATGACGTGATGAACTAAACTTCAAATCTATCTTCAACTCTTCACTTTCTGCTAGTGTCATTCTGTGTGCTGCCTTGTTTGGCAAACTGGCTCCTGAAATCAAACCCATCTGATGACTGATCTTTCTTACTAGTGGTAATCCATCAAGCACATTATCAGACACAATATCCTAAAACTCATTCAATAATTCTGCAACTTTTATAGGTACATCTTCTCCTTCCTCTTTCCCAGCCTTTGGAATTAAGGTAAAACACATATGCTCATGCCGCATACCATCTGAGGAATTTCCTCTATCAACAAAAGTTATTCTTGCATTACCACATACCTTTTCTTCTGTTTCCTTCAATGGCTTTAGCTTATGTTGCACTCCATCCTTTGTCAGGGAATAGGTATTCACACGACCATCATGTACTACACATCTATCAAATTGCCATGGCCTACCCAACAACATATGACATGCATCCATAGATATGATATCACATAGTACCTCATCTTGGTACCCACCAATCTTGAACTTCACTAGGCATTGTTCACTGACCATGACCTTGTGGTGATCCTACACCCAGGCAACCCGATAGGGATGTGGATGTTTCTACCTCTTAAGCTTCAACTTTGTCACCATCTCTTCTGACACCAATTTATGAGTACTGCCACTATCAATAATCACATCACAACACTTACCCTCACACTTGCACCTAGTGCGAAGTAGACTCCTTTGCTCAGGTTCATTTTCACTACTCAATAGGACTCTTCTGTTAATCAACATTTCTCCTCTTTCAGCATCTTTAGAATGTGATGATCTGGCATCCTCATCTATATATGCAACTTTGGCTTGGCCTTCATTCCTCTTATCTATCCTTCCTTGGTGTTGAGGACATTCAAATGCCCTATGACCTTCTTCTCCACAGTGAAAATATGTTCCACAAAAGCCTCCTCTTCCTAAACCTTGTCCTCTTCCTCTTTCTCTTCCTCTCTGATCTCTATTATTCTAATCTTGGAAATGATTGAAATTATCTCCTCTTTGATTCTGACTGTGACTGGCCTCATCCTACTTTTTTGGATCTTCATTTTGATCTCCATATGACCGTCCACTAGATCTTCCATCATGACCTCTTCCGCTTTGTCTACTCTCAAATTTCTTGTTTAGTGTTTCCTCTACTTTTAGGGAAAACTGGTATACCTCTTCAATACTATTCATTCGAACCAGATTCAGCTCCTCTTGAATGCTTGACCTCAACCCATGAAGTTAATGGGAAACTTTCTCCTTATTGGCTTTTACATGGCCTATTCTAATTAGGATTCGATAGAACTGCTCTGTATACTCCTGAACAGATCTTCTTGCTTCTTCAAACTTTGCATTTTTCTCAGTAGGTTAAGCTCATAATCAACAGGGATGAACTGTCACTTCAATTTATCCACCATCTACCCCCATCTTGTGATTTTATCCTTTCCTCTTCTATTTCACTCCAACTCAATCTCTTGCCACCAGATCTACAAATGACCTTTCAGTCTGGCCTTCACGAATTTGACCCTATCAAGATCCTCGATATCTTCATACTCAAAATATTCTTCAGATTCATTGATCCAGTCGATCAACTCCTTTGGGTTAAGATTTCCTAAAAATGTAAGAACCTCAATCTTAGGTCTTTTTCCGATCTTAGAAATGGCCCGAAAAAGTCTTTCTTCATCCTGGTTCACAACTTTGACTTCTCCTTTTTGATCTTCTTCTTCGGCTTCATTCTTGCTTTCATCTCTGACATGAAGATTCATTCCTCTGCGAATCTCTTCTTGCAATGCTCGCACTTATCTATGGAGTGCTCTAACCTTGGGGTGTTACAACACTAGCTCTTTTGCCACATTCCCTTCATAGAGGCATTTTCGTGATGTGCGCTAAAACCCTAACCACGGTCCTGGTGCAAAATGCCTCACAGTCGGTGATCTGTTTACACAGAAACCCTAACCCACGGTCCTGGTGCAAACTGCCTCACAATCGGTGATCTGTCTACACACTCAGGAACTCCTACTCTGATACCACTTGATGAAGGGTGCTCCCCTTAATACCACAAACACATAACAAAAATAGAGAAATAAAAACAATTTGCAAGAATAGAAAATGGGCATCTTATTATCTCCACAAGTGTGGAATTCCAAATTTCAAAATTACAATATGCAAAGCCACATAGGCATTCCCTTTACAATATTCTATAGGACAAAGCCTCAAATTTATTACCTAGATCTACCCAGAACTGTCCCAAATTGCCTAGACAACACTACGGGCCTTCTTTATATAGGCAATTTCCACCGCCCGAGAAGGTTCCAGAAATTTAGCCCTAAGGGCTGACCAAACTTAGAATTATTTTATTTTTCATTTTATTACATCATAGTCAGCTCAAAATAACTTTTGAAACCCGAACAGAAATTTTGAATGAAAATTATTTTTCACCATTTCAAGTAGCCTGACTTTCAGAGACCATAAGTCATCACCAGTTGACCCAATTGACTATTATAACCCCATTTTGGAAAGCTCACGATGAGCTCTACAACACTTAAATCAAGCTAGCTTCATTAAATTGAAAATTCAACCTCATCCGGGACCTCTAAAGCCTTCAAAACTGAGTTCAAAGTTTCTGTACCCTGTTTCCAAAACCGAAAATTTTCAATATCTTCAAAACTAGACCCGATCTAGCCATGAAACTTTACTGGCAGGCTGATATGACTGAGATGAACCTCCACATGTGAAATCAGAATATTCTGAGATCGTATGACCAACTTACTAAAAATAGCAAGTTTCCATAAATAGTAGGTCTACACAAGATAGCCCTTATTGAATACAAAATTTTTATTTTTTTTGGGTGATGCAAGATTGCTCCTACACCCAGGATGCTCCTACATCAAGCGCCTAGCCTCAATTGAAATCTATTGACGGTGTAGACTGTTGTATTGACCACATCTCTTGAATAGGTGTGTGCAACTTTTTCTTCAATCATGATGGTGCGCGCTGTATCAAGGATGATCCTATTCCTTCTCTCTACAATTCTATTTTATTAAGGGGTTCTAGGTGCACTTAACTCTCTCTTTATGCCATGTTCTTTGTAGTACTCATAGAATCTTTTAGAGGTGAATTCTCATCCTCTATCTGATCTCAAACATTTTATCTTTATTCTAGATTCATTCTCTACCTTAGCTTTGAATATTTTGAACTTCTCAAATGCTTCTGACTTATCTTTTAAGAATGCAACCCACATCATCCTAGTATAATCATCAACAAACAAAATGAAATACCTTTCACCATAGTATGATCTTGTTTGAGTTGGACCACATAGGTCTGTATGAATTAGATCCAACTTGTTCTCTACTAAATTTTTCTTTCTCCTGAATGAATTTCTCACATGCTTTCCCATCACACATTCCCTGCATATAGTATCAACTGGCTTTTCTATGCTAGGTAGATATCTTATTGCTTTTACATTGCTTATCTTTACTATGCTATCAAAATTGATATGACATAGTCTGTTATGCCACAACCAACTGTCATCAACTTTAGCAACAAAACAACTTGCTTCTGAATTGAGTTGGAAAACATTACCTTTAGTGTTTGAGCTTGATGCAATCATAACACCATCCTTGTTGTTAATGATGCATTTGTCATCTTTGAACTCCAACTGATAACCTTTTCCAAGTAATTGTCCAACACTAAGAAGGTTATGTTTCAAACCATCTACATAGAAAACATCATCAGTACTATTCTTTCCATCTAAGGTGATGGCTCCTCTACCAACTATGGGTTTAGGAGTGTTGTCTCCAAATCTAACCATGCCACTATTGTATTTGTCCAGATTAACAAACCTACCTTTATCACATGTCATGTGATGTGAACAACCACTATCTATAATCCAGTCTGTCCTTATATCAGCTTGTGAAATCAATGCTAGCTCTTGATTCTCTTTCTTATCTTCATGATCTGTCTTATTGTTCATTTTCTCTATGATAGCAATGAATTCTATTTCTTCTTCAGCTAAATCATCATCTAAAACTCCATCTTCAACATAGTAATATTCCTTAGAGAATTTAGGCTTGTAGTCATTTTTTAACTTTCTAGTTCTTAGGGGACATTTAGATGCAAAGTGACCAATCTTATTACATGAAAAGCATTTAAATGGCAATTGACCTTCATACTTTCCTTTTTCTTTCTTTTCTATTTTGGTGATCATAGCAATGAAATCATCTAGTGTTTTCTCTTCATCATCATCATCAAAATTACTAGAAGTCTTTGCAGATTTCTTACCATGAACTGTAGCTTTGAAGGTTGTCTCACTTTTCGGTTCTGACTTCAATCTTGAAATCGTAAAGGCTGAGATTTTTCTGATCAAGGTCCCTCTCTTCAAATTTTATGTAAGTTTCATGGTCTCATCAAGGATGTTGATCTTGCTTTCATATTCAGGTGTGAGAGTAGTCATTAACTTGTCCATAATGTCCTCCTTTGAAATCTCTCCACCATTATTTCTGATTCCAGCAATTGCTTCATTTATCCTTTGATTGTAAGCTCTGATATTTTCTTCAGGCAACATCTCTAATGCATTGTATCTTTTCTTCCATGTCTTTCAGTGCACATCCTTTTCTTATTTGTCTCCTTCAAATATGTCTTCTAGGTGCTTTGATATTTTGTGGGTTGTATCTACCTTTTTTATTTTTGAAAACTCACCATCAGATAGGGCATTGATAAGAGCTTCTTTGGCTATTACATTCTGATGAAATAATTCCTTTTTCTTATCAGTAGCATCATCCTTTGCAAGGTCTTCTAAAGTAGGGATCTTGACTACTTTGATAGTTACATCAAAAACTTCAAAAGCAATGCACTGTAAATGGGTCACCATCTTGTTCTTCCAATCAAGATAATTCTCTCCCTCAAAGTTAGGACTTTCTTTTCTGAAGTATGCCATCTGATCAGCCTCAAGCTGTTAAAATTTTTCTCCTAGGCAATTGGCTCTGATACCAATTGTTAGGAATAGTTCTAAGAGATAACTGATAGGGGGGGGGGGGTGAATCAGTTATCTACAAGTTTCAATTATTTATCCAATTAAGTATACTTAAACATAAAGCATAAACACAATGGAAGAACACTTGAACTCAACAAAATATTTTGGTTACGGGGAAACCCAAATAGGTAAAAACCCCGGTGGGAATTGACACCCACTAATATTCTACACTACTATATTATGATCCTTGTTAGAAGATCCTTAACCCTATTAGGAGTTTCTTTATAATATATTTAGTATAGTAGACTTGGTCAAGGGTCGGATCCTATTAGGATTCTTTTACAATAGTCCCTATTAGGGGAGAGGATGCAGTATTTGAGAGCACACTGCTCAAAGGGGTGAAGGCTACAACCTTCTATTTAACATATACACACTATATCTGGATCTTGGTGAACTACACTTAGACCTGCTGTCTAGATCAGTTCCAATGTATAGAATAAATACTTTACTTGGTCACATAGACCTTCTTCTGATGTCTCAACACTTCACACACTCTACGTTGCTCTACTTGATCAACTATAAACCACACTCAAACAATCACAAATGACTATCTATAAATATCTTTCCTCTAAATGATATGATCAAGTTGGCTTGTTAGAACCACCTTAAAATCATATTAGAGAAGCCATAACAAACTCCAATAATAATTCAGTCGGCTCTACTAAGCATGCAACACATTATGCGACCTATCTAATAAGATAATTTTAGACGCATGCTACACACTTTTGGCTCTACCAAAATAACTGGATCTTTCTCCTAAAGCTGAATTACTTCATGCACTCTTAACCGAACATCACTAACTCTCCTCTAAGCTTAAATAAAAGGGTGCATACCCAAATGATAGGTGCAACTCCAGAACCAAAATAATCTCTATTGGCTCTTCTGAACAAATACAAGAAATTGCTACTGGTGAATAGCGACTACATAATTTCACTTCTATTGATCATCAGACTTTGCATCAATGAGTGTAACATCACTAATATGTCTTCAATATATATCTAAGTGTGCAAGGCTCCAAAATAACTGTACAGATAACCATACACATAACACTACATGTTACTTTGTTAGGAACACTACTGACACAAGCTTCTATACAACTATTTGTACTAATAGTTAACCTCTGCACCCATGATATCATGTTGATATCATGTCCATGCTACATATGCTAAAATCTTACTACATAAGACTTCCATGCATGCTACTTTCCATATGTTGTCATCAATGACAAACATACAGTTAATACTGTCCTGCTGGCAAATCGCCAACAGTGATGCCTTGTGTAGGGAATGTTGGTTTGGTGTGGACTATAGAGGCTTGAGGAAATAATGGATGTTGAAGGCCCCTATGGGTGGTATACCTATGGTAAATTATGACTTTTATTATTGTGGTAGATGAATGAATGGTGGTAGTGATGTTGGAATAGTAGTTTTCTATGTGGCTGCTTATTATGTAGCCGTTGGCTATGTGGAAACTGGATGGGTAATGGATCATTGGGTGATGAATTGATGGTAAACTATTGGTTGTGTGGCTTGGGTAGAGACTTGTTGCATTAGTTGAGACATGGATATTTGTGATGGATTGACAAGTAAGACCCCAACAATTGAAAAATGAGTTTGTTGTGCCATGGTATGTACTATGGGATGGGTGATAGCTGGTTGGATTAGATGGGGTATAAATGTTCCTATTTGGGTTTTCCTTAGGTGAGGATTGATAATTTCCTCCATGAAAAATTTAAATATATTTTTTGGGATGGGTAGAGGATTTCTTGGGTTGAATGGTGCAAGTTTAGGTGGTATACGAGTTCCTTCACATACAAAGTTAGCGATAATGGTATCGCGATGCTATCCTATAGTAGCATTGACCATGGTTTTGTGCCCTGGATGATTCATGAAGGCCTCCATGGAGCTAGTGGTAGGAACTTCATATTGGAGAGATCATACTTCTTTGACATGCACTTGTTGTTGGAGGTCAAAGTTGACCATGGAAATTTTAGGATCAGACATTGTGCTAAAAAAAATAGTAGTAATATTAGGATCCATATCCTTTCTCTTTTTTGAATGTGTTTGGGGTGGCATGAAATGGATGATCTAGGATGGATGAAGGCTATTGGATGAAAATGAGCTTAGATGCAACTAAAATTGTCTAAGGATGATTAATGATGATGATGCAAGATGCAAAGAATGTATTAAGATCTAAGGATGACTTGGTGTCAAAAAGGTGTGAGTTGATACCTAGTGAAGATTTAGACGGATGTGATTGTCAACCTAGGATAGATTGATGGTATTTGGAAGATGGGATTTTCAGTGTAAACCAACCTCTAGATTGAGGTGATAAAGCCAAAAAGATGGGATGAGCTACCCTAGATAATTCTTAGTCAAAGTGCGAAGCTACAAGATGGGGGTTTGAATAATATGTAGGTATGAGACAACTCAAAGATATGAAACCAAGTGCGAGATTCTTTGATAGGGTTTATTTGGGACATGTTTGATTTGGGTTGGATTTTTATGATGCTGAATAGGAAGATGATTTAATGACTAAGGGGATCCTAAATTGAAATGATAAAAGGATGACAATGAAAGACTAAATACAAGTTTTGATGAGAAAAGTAGAAAGATAGGCCTATGATGTTCTAGCTTTGATTGGTATAAAGATTAATGAAGTCATAGTTCATATGGTATTGACTCATGTAATTTGTGACTTTATTGTTGAAATGTATTGTGTCATATTTCTTAAGTTCTTGGGCACTTTTTTGGGTTTCTTGCATGACACGCTACTTCTTCTTGATGAAACAATCAAATATTTTCTTTTCTTTATATGCAAGGAGTAGTTGGACTTTGACTTTCTTAGGTTTCCCTGAGTCAGACATTGGATCAAAGACTTTTGAAGAAAACCCAAGTGTAGATGGCCAAAAATTTGGTGATAATGACCAAGTTTTGACAAGTGTAACCCTATCAATTAAGGAAGTGACTATGCTAAGTATGCCTTATCTTGATTTTGGATATGACTTTGGACATCAAAGATTTATACAAGAAGTCTCACAAGAGATAAATCAACCTTGTGAAAGTAACATGCTTTGGATTTTATTTGGGTCTCTTTTGAAAAATAATTTTTGTAAACTCTTTATTTGTGTATGTTTAAAAGATGTTTTCACTTGGCCAATTTATAACAGATATAAGTTACACACACTTTATCCTCAGGTCAATGGTTTTAATATAATGTTTGTAGGCTCACATAAATGAAATAAATTGTGAACTTGATATACTTAACCCTTGTACTTTGTGTCTCCCTTTAGAAAAGAGGTAAGCCAATACAAAGATGAATCATAAATTATAGATTTTTTTATATAAAATAAAATAGGGTCTAATATATATATATACATTAAGTATATATACATGGTAAAAAAATAAATTTAATATTTATTATTATTATTAAAATAATATATATATATATATATATATATTCTAATACTATAAATATATGTGTATTTTTCTTAAGTAGTTAAATATAAATATATATGTATATATATATGCACACACATGCTTACATAATCAATTATGTCATATACTATTTTTGTGAAAGGAGCATATCATTTTATGGGTATCTACATGTAAACAAGAATGTGTTTAACAAAAAGGAAATAAAGAGAAGAACCAGATTTCTAATGTAGCCTTATTATTATTATTTTTCTTTTTTGGAAAAAACAAAATTAAAATTAATCCAAATGCTCAAATAAATTCCATTTAAGGTGCTTCTAAAAACTAGAATAATATTGAGGCTAGTTTTTATTTTTTTACATTAAAGTTAATGTTCACAGTAAACTGAAATATAATCTTTACAACTAAAGACAAGAAAACAACACTACATTTCAAGAAAACTTCCAAGATACCTTTTTTTTTGCATCTTCAAAGAAGACACTAACTTTACAATAATTAAAAACAAATAGCCTTTTATAAATAATTTATCCCAAAACTTACAAATGTACATTTTCTTTCATTTTCTCATGCAAAATCAAACCCCCTCCCCTGCCTTTTTTTAAAAAGAACTAATTACTTGAAAATTCATATTTACAACATTTATAGAATAATTCAGCCTTTGTTTCCAATTTACAACTAGAACAATGAGAGTTTAAGAATTCTTTTATTTTCAAAAGAAACCAAACAACTTTGCAACATAAAATACAATGAGAAGCCACATTTAAAAAGGTTCTTTTTCCTTCAATTAAATCCTCTTTATCTACAAACCTACACTTTCAATATAACAATCTCTTTGACCATGGAGGCTCACCTCCCAACCTAGGCCTCTAAGAGACCACCTCCGAACTTGGGGAACCAAGGATAAATAGGTTGCATACAACCCAAACTAGCTACAATAATACATCAATATACAACAGTAAAAAACCACCCATGGCTTCACAATAGGTCTCCAAATGAGCAAAAACATGGGGTGAAGGTGGACCAAGTGCTCATAAGTAGAAGGCTAAGAAACAAGTAATCTCAATTCCTTCACAAGGCCTCAAAAAAAATTCACAATTTCCTCATATGAACTAAAACAATAACTCTTATGAACCCCAAGGCATCAAGCCAAAATAATCCCCTTACGACCCCCAAAACTCAAATCAAAACATGGCCTCATGGAGCCCATACTCCATGTTTATCCCCCTCGTCCATGAGGAGAGACTCTACACTCAAGGGATGTCCAAAATCTCCCTTCACCACCAAGTTTACTCTTCCCTCCAAAGGGTGAGTGTGTCTTGAGACTCCCATGAACATGATACAACACAAATAAAAAACTTCACATTTCAAACAAGAACAAAACATGAAAACTACATTGCAAACTTATACAAACATATTCTACAATTTCATTCACTTTCATGAATTTCCAACATGAAATAATAAAAAAGATAAAAAGTGCTTCCGCCAACCTAAGTGCAAGCTTATGGTAATGGAGTTTGAAGAAGAGCTTCCCTTTTGTTCAATTCCTTTCTCCAAGGTCTTCACTAACTCTAGCAATCTCTAGCGATAGAGAGTGGGTGATCAACCCAAAATTTCTCCAAACTTCCTACTAAAGGGATTCATACTAACCTCCCAACAAACTATCATAAAGAGGGTATGGATCAATGAGTCTTTTTCTCCATTCTTGTCTCCCTTCATAAATGAGATGGAGACTAAGAATGGGGAATGGGGATGGGCTTGTCCTCTTTTCCAAAACCCCAAATTTTGTCACTTGACTTGAGCGACCATTTAGATTGGTCATAAATGAGTTATGAGCTCTATTTTGACAAAATTCTAACCCCCAATCCATAGTATACTAAGTTGGGTAGCTAAAATTGACCCAAACTACACCCTAGGGACTCATTTAGCCCTCCAAAAATTCTCTAGAAGTTTACATACGGGTTTAACAAGATTTGACCCAATTAATGGCTTCCTAACCAAGGATCTACATGTGGACACTACAAGCTAACTTCGGGATAAGTTTCACACTCCATCCTACTCAAAAGGTCTTGTCATGCCAACACAACACATTTTACAAATGTGAAGTGACACTACAAAAGTACACATCACATTCACACATGCCAAGACCATAAGGATAAACACATATTAACCATTTACTATTCATAAAATCATACATCACAATTATGAACTGAAATACATAAAAATGAAGTTTTGTCTCTTCATTAGATGCAAATTTGGCTTTCGCTAATTTTTTTACAATTGTCTAACCTTGGTTCCCCAATTTATTTCCATAATAAAATTTCCTGCATAACTAAATCCAAATATCAGTAGTCCAAGAAAACCATACATAAAATTATTAGCATGAATACTGGTGGTATTTCTATGGGGGATTACCCTAGTAATGTTGGAGGCACGTTACAATGATTGAGTGTTGCATTCATGACAATGTTTGTCATTGATGTCAACATATGTTAATGACTGGTTGTTCAAAAGCTTGCAGATAGGTTGTAGAGAATTGTATAGACTCTGTATAGAGAATTAGAACTCAAACTTAGCTAAAGACTCTTCATGATGTCTTGGGTCACTTTATGTGATCATACATTCTTATGAGTTGATTTGATAGAGTTATGACTGATTTATTGATGACTGGTTTTTAGGAGATAGAAAATGTGATTCTCATAGAGTTGATTGCAGAACTTTGTGGATAGCACTCATGGTTGTTTAAGTTATGATGTGAAAACCTAAGTTTATGTTGGACACTCGATTGTGAGCTTATTCTAATCATATGGAGTTGTGATCATACATGTGATGTCAACTATGGCGTCTGTATTGGTGAAGGCATATTTGGAAGCTGACTTGGAATATGTTTCAAGTAATGTGATAAGCGATCTTGATTTACAGATTTGAATGATACATTTATGTAATTTTTAAGTTATAAATTTGTAAGAGGTGTCATGTGCATCTTCATATGGGTCCATTTGTATTTTATAAATAGGATTTATCCTATATAGGTTGACTTAGATTTACTTATTGGAACTTTTATATAAGGATTGAAATATAATATGGGGCTACACATGCAAATTGTAGAGGTGAATACGAGCTTGATGATGTATTGGTTACTATTTAGAGAATAATAGTTGTGTGCTTGGGCACAAGGTTTAACTTTCTTGTTAGTGGTTGAGTACTGGAAGTAGTTTCAGAACAAAATTATCTCAGTCTTGAAGTTGTAAGGTTTGGAGAACTTGAGGGTGGCTTTAACTCTCAAATCTCTTGATCAGGTTGATATATTGTACACCCCTAATAGGTTAATTTCCTCTAGCAAGGTTGGACTCTTAGCAAGGTTGATTCCTTAATAGGGATCACATTGTAAAAGACTCTTAATAGGGTCTTTCCTTTAACTAGGACCTACCTATTGTAATAATCGGCTCTTAATATGGTCATAACTATTAACAAGGTTATTATACTCATAGTGTAGATATTTTTGGGTACCATCCCGACTTGCGTTTTTACCTTAATAGGGTTGTCCTCAAGAACAAACCTTGGTGTTCATGTGTATGTGTGTTATTACTGCATTTACTTTTTAGTTTAGTATTTTGTGTTTAGCAATAAGTTTAAGGTTAAAGTTTAAAGTATGGAATATTGGCATCAACTATTTCACCCCCCTCTTAGTTGATTAGGACATTGTTATTCTAACAATTGGTATCAAATATTTTGGTCCTCAGTTAGAAAGATTAACAACTTGAGGTAAAGATCAGGATGGCCTTATTCCAAAAGGAGATTCGTAAGTTTGATGTAGAAAATTTTGAAATGTGGAAGGAGAAGATGAAGAATCATTTGATGTGTATGGGATTGGAATATTATCTCATTACCTGGAAGATGTTCCTATCATAAAGGAGGAAGACCTTGAAATACTTACTACTACTGAAGAAGAAAGGGAAATTTTTGTGTGAAATGTTGTTGCATAGAAATCTTTGGTTAATGCATTATTTGATGGTGAGTTCACAAAGGTCAAAGATATAACAAAGGCAAGTGAGATCTAGAAAAGACTAGATGCACTCTACTAAGGAGATGAATACACTAAGTGAGAAAATTTTCAGAATTGGAGGACAAAGATGGAGACAATACAAATGAAGGATGATGAAACGATAAGGATGTATGTTTAGAGAGTATCTGAATGTGTGATTGGAATAAAAAAATAATGAATGTACTTATAGAGAAGATGAAGTCATAGAAAATATTTTGAGATCTGTGACTTATGCCTACAAACCCAAAGTTCTTTCTTTGGAGGAGACTATACCACAATACAAAGATTTCACCAGAGAAATATTAGTGGCTAAGCTAACTACATTTGAGACCACAGAGGTAAAAGATACACTACCTAAGGCAGAGAAAACAGTTAAGGAAACTGTTCAGAGAACTGGATTGGTTGAAGCTGGATCTAGCAGAGTAAATAAGCACAACCAAGATCTTGGAGAATATGCTGAGGAATGGGAGGAGATTCAAAGGATAGACAATCAAGTGGATGAGAAGATCATGGCCTTGATTGCTAGGAGAGAAATGAAAGGAAAAGGTAAGTTTTAAGGAAAATTATTTTGTACTAGGATAAGTACCTTCATAGGGTTAGTATTATCAATAAATGAATAAAATAACTAAATTACCACAAATAGCATGCTAATTAATCAAATGAAGACAAAAAAGCACTCTATGGACCTCTATTTAGATTTGCTAATGCAAAGCTCTCATCAAGCTTCCATTAGTGACAACTCTAAAATGAGAATGAAATGATAAGAAAACTAAGAACTCAATTCCAAAAGAAATTAAGCCTTAATTAACACTAAATTTGCCTTTCTAGCTCTAAATTGCAAGAGGTTTTGTGCTATTCTCAGATTTGTGGATGATAATTGATTGATTTAAGCCTTGCTTTTATAGATTTTGGCAAGGGTAGGAGGTAGAGTTGAGTTGATCATGGTTGGATTAGGGTTAAGTCCATGGTTCCACCTCTAGAGACAATTTAAATGGATTGTCCTCAAAGCTTGGGACAAAGAGACAAAATGGGTGGCCAAGATGCTCTCACCTTATGTGTGATTGAGATTCATTTTGAGCTCGATCCATGTGAGTCCAATCCTTAAATCCCATTGGTCGATGCATTTTCCTCCTATTTGGTGGTTGAGAAAAAATAGGGATTTAATAATTGAATTTATTTAATTTGTTAGCCATGTATACCCCTTAAATGGGTTGATTTAATTTAAAATGAACTATACAATTAATTAGATTAATTGCATAATTTATTGATTTATTAGATTTAAATTGATTAAATGGCTTTTGATTTTCAATTAAATTTGGATTAAGGTTTGATTGCAATTTTACATTGATTTTAGCTTGATTTGATTTTATTGCTTTGATTTTTCCTTTGTTGCTCACTTGATTTAGTCTTGTCCATTTTTAGGTGATTACAAATGCCCCTCTTTGAATCGATGCCCTGATCATTTTTTATGTGAAGTTCTAATTAGATTGATGCTCGATTCGATATTGATAGAAGATGCAGATTTTGATGATAGGATTGATGCAGTTTTGATTGATTTGAAGTCCTTGATGGTCAATTTGATGATAGGTTGCCTAATATGATGTCTGATTTGATGTTTGATGCCCCACTTGATTGATAGGAAAATTTTTTTTTGATGAAAGATTAAGATTTGATTTGATGGCATGCCCTTGAATCGATGATTATGATGCCAGTCCTAATTGTTTGAGTGTATGCTCCCTCATAAATGAAATGTAATTTTATCCTAGTTAAGGATATTGCATTTTCGATCAATTAGCGTTAAAAAATATTTAATTATGAATAAATGTCAATTTCATTTCCGATAATGTATTTGTGATGTTGTGATGACAAATGCCCCGATTTGGCTGAATTGGTGTTTGATTTGAGTCATGGGTCATTTTCTGCTAAACTACACCACTTTTAGGTCCAAATGGGCTATATAAAGGGGTAAATGGTCACTTTTACTATTCATTTTCACCTTCCCTTTTTATTTTTTCACTATGACCCCTTTAAGCTATTTCATGATGGTGATCCCGATTCAAGAGCATAGGTTTGAGTGAGGCCACTGATATTAGCATCCACCTTGCTATGGACCTTTGGTATGTACCCCGACAACTTCTTTTGTCTAATTTCAACATTTAATTTTGGAAATATTGGATTTTTTAGATAAAAACCCTATTTTTTTCATTTTTTAATTTAGCGGTGCGTACAATCATTTTAAGTGCGCGTATATAATTCTTGTTGCGCATCTACAGTTTTTCACAATGATTTTGAACTTTTTAGTAGCACTTACAAATGCTAAAACTAGGGCTCATTTTGTGTTTTCCCTATTCTGCAATGCTTTCATATTTGATTGCACTTTTAAAACTTTTAGCAGTGCATACAGGGGTTTCCTGCAGTGCATACTATATCCTATAACACATACACTTTGTTGTAGCATGTAGAATAAGTTTCACTACACGTTTGATGTTTTAAGTTGCGCATTTGATTTTCAACGCTTTTAAGAAATGAAATAGTGTGTACACCCTGTTTGGTCAAATATGTGAGCCTTTTAGTTAGTTTTCCGATCCGTCTGATATTGTCAAGTTATCAATTGTCTTAGGTTTTTGAGTTCTACTTCTAGCAAGTCGTGTGATGTCAGTTTGAGTCATTTGATATTGAATGTTTGATGGTCAATCTTGATTTAGATGATGGATGGTGATAAATTTTCTGTTCTCTCTAAATAGAATCAGGAAAATTGTTTGTGGTTTGATTAGATTTGATTATTTAATTGACTTAAAATGGTCGAATAGTTTATGATTTTGATAATATCTGATGTGTTTAAACTTTCTTTTGCAGTTTCTGCTTTGAAAGCTAGGTGTCCGAGGTTTGTTTCCTTTACCTTTTGATATGGTGGATGACTTGAACAGGCTGGAGCATCGAGTGATAGGTTGATGTGAGTTATCTTTCCTCCTCTCTCTCCCTCGATTCCACATGAATCGAGGTCTTCTTACTGCTATGGTAGAGCACTAACACTCTAACCATAACACTTTCCATTTATCGATGGGAGAGATGACGATCACTCCCAAGGATGTTTATTGGTTGTTACGAATCTCTACTCATGGGGAGATCATTTATTATGATCGAGTATATGATGGTATGGTATGAAGATGCCTCTTTAATGAAAACCTAACCATTGGAGATGAGAGCATCTAGTGGGCACACTTTACTTCATTTCCAATACTTCCAGCTATACTTGGTGTACTTGTCAATGGTTTCTTGGTTCCTGATCAATGGAGCCATGGATTTGCAGTTGGTTGGGTTCAGATCTTGGAGGATCTAATTACTCATCCTCACAGGTTTTATTGGGGCTCCTATGTGTTGGCTCAATTGTACCATGAGCTTCATGATGTGGTATATCATCGTAGGGCTACTCTCTCTACTAGAGTAGTCTTACTTCAGTTATGGACCTGGGACCATATTCCCATTACTTGTCCTATTTCAGTTCATCATCGAGATGTCAGATGGTCTTTTTCCTAGATGTATGAGGGGATGGTTGTACAGGCCCACCTGGGCAAGGTGGATTATTGGTGGCACATTATTGATGATATCGATTAGGTGGTCTAGAGACCATATATTGGATGTGATCCATGGATAGAGGATGCAACAAAGCTACCATATATTTGCATGCCTTGTTGGATGATAGGGTGGACACCCTTGGTGATTGAGAGATTCTGCTTCCATAGAGTTCTACTACAGTTTGTCTGGATACATGGGATGCCTCAGGTTTTAGCCCTTTATGCTCATGTACAGGTTGAGAGGTCCCTCTAGGGTCCTCAGATTGACTACAAGACTGCATAGGATGAGTTATTATAGCTACCCCACCTTCTGTGGGATATGAGAGACTGTATTGTTGATGCTGGCATGACCGATGATTATGCGCAGTGGTTCATACATAACCCTTTTCCTTGATTTACCAATTTGGTCAAGCTAGTGCCTAGGATTGAGGAGGAGTCAGATGATGATGGTGGAGATGGTGGTGGTGGTAGGAGATGGGGTCATTAGGGATGATAGGGTGGTAGGGCTAGATGAGGAGGTAGGGATGTTATTCCTATTATTGCTTCCCCCACTCCTATCAGAGGTAGAGTCTAGATGAGAGGTAGATGGGTTAGGGTGAGGGATGATCCTTTCAGAGTACTCCATTATGTTGGAGTTGACAGACTAGCCAGATTGGGTCAGCATAGAGTACAGGTGTACATGAAGGTTGGTGTGTAGGTTCAGCAATACATTGATGCACAAGTGGCATAGATTCTTGTGGATCAGGCATAGGCACCTCCAGCACCTCCTCCTCTATAGGGTCCTATTCCTCCTTAGATTCCATCTTCTTCATCTCTTCCATCTTCTTCCATTCTATCTTCTTCCATGGCACCACCACAGGCTCCTCCTGGACATGATCCTCCATAGGCTCTTCCTACAGAGGCTCTAATGTCAGCTTATGATGTTCGGGCTTTACAGTCTAATGTTTTAGAGATTAGGCATTAGGTCATTCAGTTAGGTAGTATGATGTAGACATTCATGGCTGCTATGAGTTGGCATAGGGTACATGCGAGCTCGAGTCAAGGTCCAGATATAGGTCCTGGTCCTGATGGTGTCAGTAGTTCTGGAAGTTGATGTTATCTGATTGAGCCATTCTTTTTTATATTATGATGATTATTTTTTATATCAAGACATTGGAATTATATTCTTTTATCAGATGATGTTTATTTATGATCAAATACTTGTTATGTTTGATGAACTTTGATTCACATATTCTGATGGACTTTGGTGATACCATGGACTTTGATATTCATTGATAGATTTACTTTATATGATGTCATTATGTGTTGGACTTATGTTTTAGGTGCTTTATATGATATGCAGATCTATATGATTTTATTTCTACATGCTTTGTTTTCATGCTTTTCAAATGCAATTTATGATATGAATGCACATCTTTATGCTTATAAGTGCAAATGATTGTCTTATTCATGACATAGATTAGATGGATGCATTTATTATATGGTATAATGTATGATGATGTATGATGATGCTATTTAATGGTTTAATGATTAATGCTATGTGATGATGTTTATGGATGCATTTATATGACGTTATGGATAATGAAACATAATACGATAGATGCAAATGAGATGTAAATGTAATGGATGCACTTATATGATGTAATGCATGGATTTTGATGATTTAATGACTAATGATGAATGTAATGATAAATTATATAAATGATATATAGATTAATGATGATCTAGATGTAAATGCAATGGCCTAATACACTTATTTTTTAATATAATTCAATGTTTAAATGTAATGAACCTTGATGAATGCACCTATATGAGAAAAATGCAATGAACTAATGAGATGACATTAAATGTAATGTTTAGAATGAATTTAATGCAATGCAATTAATAATGTCCTAATGATGTAATGAATGCAACTAAAAGATGTGAACTAAAATGAATGCAAACTAATGCAATGCAATCTTAAATGAAGTTAATGATATGGACTATAATGATAATTCAATGATGTGATTTAAAATGAATGCAATCTAATGCAATGAAATTAACTAAGGTTAATGCCCTAAATGGATGCAAGATTACAAAGAATGAGATGAATCTAAATGTAACCTGATTTAAAAATGCAATTGATCTAATGCAAGGCACCTTTGTTTTTTATTGTTGATTTCCAACACACTCTATCACATATAGTTTTTGATGACCGTTTGATTTTTTATTTTTGATTAAGTCCACCCCCTTATTTTCTCTCTTCCAAAACCCATTTTGAGATAAGAAAAAAAAACAACTTAAATGCATTTAATATAGGATGGATGCAACTAGTTGTCACTATTCACAAATTAGGAGCTTATATTCATCATTGAGTAGTTTTAAAACCCAAAATTAGTACAACCATCACTGGTTCAACCATGATAATATGAATACCTCTTTCCTTTCGCATGTTTCCTTCCCATTCTTGGTACAACTATCACTGATTGAAATCAATCATGATAGTATCAATACTGATTTCATCGAATTCTTTGTTGCAAGTGGATTTTTGTATTATGATATTTAACATCAAAATATCCAAGATATCCTATTGTGTAAACAAACAAAGATCTCAGTTTTGTCATATGTACATTTCCTTGATGATTCTTTGATGATCATGTCCTTAGACAGATGATACATACTTTAAAACCTTGACCTTAAGACACTCATTCAGAAATCAATAAAATATCATGCTTTCATCAAAGCTTGTCTAGTTTAAAAACTTTCATCATTTTTGTTAGAAAGACATGACTTCATCAATCAAGTAATCACTTAAAATTTTGCATTGTTTTTCAAATCCAAATTTCAAGTATAGTTCCATCCATTTCATAATTTTAATCCTGATAAAGGTCAGGTCTTTGTGAGATCTTGGATCAAAATTTTGCGTTCATTTGATTGATGTTAGGATTAAGATGTGATCATGCAAGTGTTTCACTTGTATTTTAATGAATTGATTTGGCGTCAGATTGATGTTTGCTTTGATGAATCCTTATAGATTTTTCCCCTAGTTTGATGTGATTGCATTTGTTGGACTTAGGACATTTTGTAGATTAGTGATGAAAGCTTTATGTACTTGCAAATCCAATTGTGGGGTTTTATTATGCAATATATACAAATACTGGCAAATGCAATATTTACAGGGATGACGAATAGGCATGAGACTGACTTGGACTTTCAATGGTGCCCATTTACCAGGTTTTCACTGATTGAATGTATTTTCTCTTTTTCTATTTTTCAAGCTTTTTCCCTTTTTTCACTACCAAGGCACCTCTTTGCTAGGTTTTCACCAAGGCACTTTTTCTCTTTTTCCATTTTGTTTTGTATTTTCTCTTTTTACCAAAAAAATTTTCCATATCATCAAGGTTCCTATTTGCTAGGTTTTCACCAAGACAACATCTTTATGAGGATCATTTCTGACTATTTTTGGATTTCTTCATGCTCAATTTTCCACTATTTTTTATCTTTTTTGCTTTTCTGATTTGTTTTCTCTTTCTAGTTTTCAATATTTTTGAATTTTTTAGGATCTCTTTTGACTATGTACAATAAATAGGATGCTCTCTCATATGATTTTTTGATACTCTTTTTCTTTATACCCTTTTAGTTGCTTCATGTGTACAACCTTTTCAGGTGTATACTATTGATGGGTTCTTGCAATTCTTCTCCTTCATAATCAACTAGTTTATAGGTGCCAGTTCCAAAAGAAGAGGTGATTACAAAAGGTCCTTACTAGTTTGCTTCCAATTTCCCTTTCTTCTCTATTTCTGCTTGATTTTTAGGGTTCTCTTGCAACACTAGATCACCTATTTGGAATGTCCTTGGTTTGATGTGCTTGTTATAGTTCCTTGACATTTGATTTTGATACACTTTCAATTGGTCAAAGGCTTGTTGTATTTCATCTAGTAGCTCCAATTATTGCAGCCTAACAACCCTATAGTCTTCTTCACTTATTAATCCATGCAATGAGATTCTTAAAGATGGAATTTATACCTCCAAAGGTAAAACTGCTTCTGGTCCATTAACTAGTGAGAATGGTGTAGCTCTTGTTGGTGTTCTGATGCTTGTCCTATAAGCCCATAGAGTAGGGTTTATTTGAATGTGCCAATCTCTACCTAAATTATCCACAACCCTCTTCAATATTTTTAAGATGTTCTTGTTTGTGGTTTCTGCTTTTCCATTACCTTGTGGGTAATATATTAAAGATGAGTGATGTACCACATGAAATTTTGTACATAGTTCTTTCAAGTCTTTGTTCTTGAAATGTTTTTCATTATCTATTATGATGGCATGAGGAACACCATATGTAAAAATTATGTAGTTTAATATGAACATGGATATTTTCTTTCCTGTGGCAGTGGATAAGGGCACAACTTCCACCCATTTGGTAAAATATTCCATTGCAGTAATGATGAATTTATGACCATTTGATGATGGTGGATAAATCATACCTATCAAATCTAAACCCCATTGATAAAGGGCCAATGTGTAGTCATAGGATGGAGTTCTTGTGCTGGCACATGGATTAAGTTCCCATGGTACTAACATTTATGACAAGTTTTTGCAAAGTGACAGACGTCTTTTTCCATAGAAGGCCAAAAATATCCTATCCTAAGAAATTTCTTATCTAGGGTTAACCCATTTTAATGTGACCCACAAATTCCTTCCTAGATTTCTTGTAAGGCCATGGTTGATTCCTCTTTCTCTAGACACCTTAAAAGAATTCCATCTAGGCTTTTGCAATACAACATGTTAGATACCAGGGTATAGCAAGAGGCTTGTCGTATAAAAAATTTCTTTTGATTTTTGGTTTGGTCCATGGGTAAGATTTGGTCTTTTAAGTATGCGTAAATGGCTCCATACCAGGGTGAGTAATCTCCCACTAGTAATCAATTGGTGTGAGGATGGGAAGGGTAAAATGTGGGTTTTCAAACTTCTTCTACCAGGAATTTATATGTCATTTTGATTTGGCATTTGGAGAAGTGATGCCAATGCAACCATTGCATCTACTGCTTTATTCTTATCCCTCGGAACGTGTTCAAATGTGATTAGAGTGAAGTATTTCTTGAGATTCTCAATCATGTTCTTATAAGGTATCAACTTATCATCTTTAGTCTAATACTCATCATTGATTTGATTAATAACCAGTTGGGAATCTCCATAGATTTGTAGCTTTGTTACCTTCCATTCTAATGTTAAACTTTATGCCGATGACCAATGCTTCATACTCAGCTATATTATTTGTGTATTGAAATAATATCTTGTATGATTTTGGAATTCTGGACCCTTGAGTAATTAATAGTATCCCTACTCCTGACCCATGCTGTGTATAAGAGCCATCAAAGTATAATTTCCATATCTTTGCTTCAACATTAATTATTTCAGAATCTAGAAATTCTACTTGGATTAGATGTTCATCTCGCAAAGGTGACTCTACTAGTTGATTAGCTATTACTTGGCCTTTGATAGCTTTCTGATCCACATACTCTATGTAAAACACATTGAGGACCATGAGTACCCATTTGGCCAATCTTCCATTTAGGGAAATTTTACTGAGAAGATATTTCAAGGGATCAATTTTTTCTATGAGTCAACTTTTGTGACATAAAATATAATGGCATAGTGTTTGGGGAGCAAAAACTACATCCAAACATGCTCTTTCAATAAATGTATAGTTTAGCTCATATTTCACCAATGTTCTGCTTATGTAGTATATGGCCTTTTCTTTTCCATCTTTATCCTCTTGAGCCAAGAGTGCCCCTAATGCATGTTCTATTGCTGAGATGTATAAAATTAAGGGCTTTCCTCTTATTGGTGGCATCAAAGTAGGTGGATTTAGTAAGTATTTTTTCAATAATGTGAATGCTTCTTCACATTTCTCATCCCACCTGAATACTGTGTCCTTGTGAAGGAGTTGAGTAAAAGTGTGGCATTTTTATGCTAATTGGGATATGAACCTTCTAATAGATTAAATCCTACCTTGAAGTGATCTTATTTGACTTATGTTTTGAGGTGCCCCCATTTCTGTGATTGCCTTTAATTTGGCTGGGTCTACCTCTATTCCTTTGGCTGAATCTATATATCCTAATAGCTTTCCTGATTGTACACCAAATGCACATTTCTTTGGATTTAACCTTACTTTGAATTGCTCCAATCTTGTAAATATTATTTCTAAGATGGGTAGATGTTCCTCGCTTGAGTGGGATTTGGAAAGGATGTCATCTACATAGTCCTCTAGGAACTTGTGCATCATGTCATGAAATATGGTTGTCATGGCTCTCTGATATGTCGCTCCAATATTCTTGAGACCAAAGGGCATAACATTCCAGCAGAATGTCCCCCACGTGCATGTAAATGTCATTGTTTCTTGATCCTCAGGTGATATCTTAATTTGATTATAGCCACTAAACCCATCCATAAGTGAGAACATTGAATGCATTATTGTTAGATCCATAATGGTGTCTATGCTTGGTAGAGGAAAATCATCTTTTGGACATGCAAGATTAAGATATCTAAAGTCCATGCAAAGTCTGATAGATTTGTTTGCTTTGGAAACAAGCACAATATTTGAAATCCAGTTGGCATAATCAATGGCTCTTATGAACCCCACTTTTAGTAATTTCTCTAACTCCACTTTTACAAGAAGTGCTATGTGTGGATGCATCTTTCTCAATTTATGTTTGACTAGCCTTGCTCCCTCTTTGATATTCAAATGATGCATATTAGATTCAGATCTAGTCTAGGCATATCATCGTATTACCATACAAAATTGATTTTTCTTGCTTTGAAATTTTTTATGAATTCCTCATTTTATTTACTTGATAGGGATGCCACTAAATGGATTATCCTTGGTTTTGATTCTAACCCAATGTTCACTCTCTCTATTGGTTCAATTAGGATAGGTGATCTTTCCTCATAGTTCTGAAGAAAATTATCCAACCCTTCTTCCTTAGGTGCCTCTGTTGGGTTTTCACCTTTGGAAACACTCTTTATTTCTTTCTCTTTTTGATCTAATGTTGCTACAATGTGGTTTTCAACATTAGATTCTTTCAAAAAAAAATTCTTTTTTCAATTTTAACTCAACTAAAAGGTTGGATACTTCCCTTTGTCACTTCTTCTTAATATTCCATGGTAGAAGAAGGTTCAACCACATTGAGGTATTGGGACACCAAGTTATCATTCAAGAATATGGGGAGGATGGTAGGTTTGATGGAATCCCATTTAATGAGCTCTGGATAGATAAGGGACAAGGGATCAATGTTTTGCTTTGGTTTGATAGGGTTTAAGGACATGACCTCATTGGAAGGTTCAAACATTGTATCACTCCAATCTATGATATGTGCCTCTTCTCGGTGTTCTAGAGAACTAGGGTCAAAATCTTCCTCACTCAAATCCTCTTGGGTTTCTAATGGGTAAAAATCTCTTGGATTAAATCTAGTGTTAGATTTCCCTATAGTAGGTCTCCATGATGGAACATAAGGCTCTCCTACCCATTGATTTTCTTTGACTTCTTGACTAGGCACATTATCTAAGAACTCTTGGCTAGAACTTGAAGCCTGATTTTGATTTGATCTTGAAGTTTATTCTTTTCCCTTTCTAGGAGTATAAGTATGGATGACATTGACCTCTTTTTCTTGGCATGATTCACTTGACAATGAATCCCATTCCCAATTGTTTGAATCTTCATCACTTTGGGAACCTAGTTTCAAGATTTGATCATAAAGAAAGGGATGTTTCTTTTGAGTGTACCCTTGTTCAAGGTACCCCAATCTAGTTTTCTCCTTACTATCTCTCCATGAAATTTCAATCAGTTCAATTAGTCCTTCATTTTTTGTACCTAAAGGCCCTTGTCCTTTATATCCTATCTTTTGCATTATCTGAAATCCCTTTCCATATTGATGAGTGGGAATTCTTATGTTTTGAATGCATTTTTCATGGGCACTTGATTCCTCATCCTTATATAGCCAATTTAAGATTTCATTATCCTCTTCATCCATGGATGAAGAAGTAATTGCCCTTACAAAGTGGTCATTGTATTTATGGGGTAGATGTAGGCTAGATGGTCTTCCATGGGATTTGGGAGATAAGGGTAGATCCATCATAGATAAGGAGTATTCACCTACACCTTTCTGTTTGATTTGGCATTGCTTCTCAAAATTCTTCATCATGTAATTCATCTTTTGATAATGGGCATCCTTGGTGTAAATTTGAATAGATCTAGATTGATCTTCTTTTTGTTCATCATGGGTACTTTCCTCACTACCTTTCTCCTTTCCTTTAGTCGATGTAGTTAAGTTAGTGGGAACTTGATGATTTTCAACAACAACATCTTCTTTTTCTTCCTTTTCTTTTCCTTTCAAGGATGGAAGATCCTTTGAGCTTTGTACTTGTTCTATTCTTTGGGATATAGATTCTTCTACATTATGTGGGACTAAGGATTCATTTATAGGTTTCATGTTATTGCAATATTGGAAAGGATTTGAAACCGCACTTACCATGACTTCTTGTCCCATGTACAAAAATTTGAGACATTGATGATATGTCGAAGGTACTACCTACATTTTAGGGATCCATGACCTTCCTAATAGGATATTATAGGTCAATTTGAGGTCTAAGACTTGGAAAATGGTCTCTTTTTGTATTGGATCGACTCTAATGGGGAGTACTATGACACCTTTAAAGGATCTTTCTTCATCATCATAAGCTTTAATGGTTATTTTATTCTTTGGGTCAATAGATTCCTCAAAAAATCCTAAGGCTTTAACCAAGTTTAAGTTACAAATATTTAGGCTGGCTCCCCCATCAATGAGGACTCTCTTCACCCTATGCTTGTGTATCAAAACCTCTATATGCAAAGGCGGATTTTGTGAGTGGTTTAAAGACATATCATTTTGTTCTAAGAACTAGGATAGACAATGGGGTGCAACAAGATGATGTACCATGTTTTGGAACTTATCTGCATCCAAATTCAAAGGCACATTGGTCTCTGCAAGGGATTTTTCCAAAGTCTCCTGATGGGTTGGTGAAAGTTTGAGCAATTCTAGAATAGAAATTTGGGCAAGAGCTCTTTGCAATTGGTCCACCAAATTATATTTCTTTGAAGATGGAGATGTTGTTTGATTAGGTAAGATAATTCTTGGGGCACCTCCTGATAGAGTGATCTTTGATGCTTTCCCCCTAGTTATAACATTAGATGTTTCCTCTGTTGGATTTTCTTTTACCACAATTATATTTATTGTGTTTTCATCACCACTTAAAGTATTAATGGTGTTATCATAAGTCTGGGTGAAATTCACCTTTTCATTACCCCTTTTATTGTTGTGATTGGTATTTCCTTTTCATGGTTTAGGAAAGGGTTCTTGAAAGCTACATGATCCTCATTATTTTGAGGCCCTTCCACTTTTATGGTTCCATCATTGATTATATCTTGGACAAGGTATTTTAATTTCATACATTCATTCATTTTATGTCCTTTGTCGTGATGATATTCGCAATGATGAGAATCATTCCACCACTTTGGCTTGAATTTTGGTTCATATGTCCTTGATTCAGGTAGGGTAATAATTTTTTTGGCCACTAAAGTCCTTAATGCATTTTCCAAAGGTTCACCTAGAAATGTGAATTTCCTTTTCTGATATGTGGAAAAGAATGGTTTAGGCTTATTAACATTGAAATTATTGAAGGGATTGTTATTGCTATTTTTTTTATTGTTATTATTGTAAGGAGCCTTGGTCATTTGATTGGCATTATATGCTCGGTTTGACACACTTGATAAATTAAAGGGAGTAGCCTTCAAGTTGTGTGCTTCCACAACTCCATCATTCACAAGATTTTTATTGGTGTTTTTCAACCATAGTCTTGGTTTATCATTGTGATTATTGGCTCCCTTATTATTATTATAATTAGAATTATTGGTATTATTGGTGTTCGTATAGGTTTTATTATCTTTGAATAATTTGATTTCCCCTCTTTTGACCAACACTTCTTCAATTTTGATCCCATTTTCAATGATCTTTTCAAAAGTAGGGGGACATTGAAGTTGGAGCCTATAGTTCATCTCCATATTTAGATTACTCATAAATATTTCCATCTTTTCTTTTTTGGGTATGCTTCGTGGATATCATGAAAAGATTGTTCTCCACCTTTGGAGAAACCCTAGAAAAGACTCACCATCTCGTTGTTTAGTATCGCATAGATTAAGCATGGTGATTTCATGCTCTATGTTATAGGAATAATGAGTCACAAATTTTGAAGCTAATTCCTCAAATGTTTTAATCCCTTGTGGAAGTTTGGAGAACCATTCCATAGCTTGGCCTCCTAAATTCCTCAGAAATAGCTTCATTAAATAGGTGTTGTTGTGCATGAATTCGATACTTAGAACACAAAATTCTCTAAGATGGTCTTGTGGGTCTGATTTACCCATGTATTTATCATATTTAGGGAAGACCACATTAAATGGGAAAGGTGCCATAACCAAGCTCTTATCAAAGGGAAATGGGCATAAAGCCTCGATGGAAAATGGCTTAGGTTCGACCGCTTTCTTCATTGTGTCAATTTGTGCTTGAAAATTTTTCAATTGTTTATTCATAGCACCTATAGGATTATCCTCTTCCTCATCTTTCTTAAGTGCTACGACATCATAGTCATGAGGAATTTTTACCCCTGCTCGGGCTAAGTTAAGGAAATATCTTTCCTTATTTCTTTCTATAAGTTTATCCATAACCTCAAGGAACTCAAGATCTTGGGCCGCTCTATTGGCTTTGTCTTTGGTTGTTTCTTTAGGCCCATGGTTTTCTCGGTTAATATTGTTGTGATTTGTTGTTCCTTTCTCTTCATTGTATTCCCCATGAAGGTAATCATGATTTGTTGCGTCTCTATCCATTTGACCAACTCTTTTTTCAATTTTTTTTGGGAAACTACCCCTAGGTTGTGATTTATGAAAGAGGTTTGTGATTCAAATTTGGGGACCTCTCTTGCTATGCAAGTTCCATCTTCTTGTAAAGATAGTTTATTCTATGAGGTGATGTAGAAACCGGCATTAACAAAGGTTTGATTCGAAATTGTGCTCCCCAAACTTAGTGATTGTTCCTTTTATGAAGATATTTAAAAGTATAAGATGATTTTGCAAAATGGATGTTTCTTCCTTGTTCTATGTATCTTCAAACAAAGAAACCACAAATACTCTTGTTCTTTTTAAACCCTCCACACAAAAAGTGTTTGAATATGTAAGAACGTTATCATGGTTTTTTCAGGAAAAGTAACTCCAAGCACTCTACCTAGTTGTCAAATTGGTTCATAAGAATGGCTTTAAAAGGTAGGATTTCTAAGTTAACAAGGCATTTAATCAAGATTCCACTCAAAATGGACATTAATTTTCATCCTCCCAAAATTAGGAGGCTTCCCACCACCGGTATATCAGAGTTTTGCACAATCCCGAAGGACTACTCAAGGAAGTTCGAAGCTTAATATCCTTTTGTCATCCACCCCATTAAGGATGAATGAATTTATTTTTATAGTGGGTTGAATTATTGTGGAAAAGGAAATTGTATCCCACTTTGGGTTGTCCCTCTCACCAGCCTTGTTAAGGAAAATTTTGGGAGGTGAGCCCACTAAAGATCTAGCATGTTCATTTGTAAAGCAATAAATGGAATTAAGAAATAGGTTTTAGGAGTTTGATTCATCAAAAGGTGAAGAGAATATCCCTATCTATTCTTTCTTCCCAAGAACAATTAACAATGTTCAATTTTCCAAACCCACTAACTAATGGGAATTGAGTATTTCTACTCTCCTCCACAAACAAGGGGTTTTTGAATTAAGTGCTTGATTTATCCCATAGCCTTTCTTTTAATCAAGGAATTTGATATTTTTGGCATTTTGATTCACTTAAAAAGTGAAGAGCATAGGCCTAGTATCAAATCCCTCAAAAAATAATAGGATTTCTAATTACTAGATTTTTAAAAAGACAAGGCCATAATTTAAGAAAAAATTGACCAAGTTTTAGGCTTACCTCATTTCGAAGCTAAAAAAGGCTAGGGGCATTTTTAATAGATTTTTCCATGATTTTGACTCACCTAGTAGTGATCGTTCCCTCTTCTTTGCCTCCTCTTTGAAAAGTTAGTCAACACAAACAAGAAAAATGAAGAACACAAGCAGAAATTGAAATCTAAGCCTTATTTTTCAAATTTGACAAAAATTGATTAAGGCATGTAAATCCAATTTAAAGATATAAATTTCAATTTGTAAGCTTGTACAACTTGAAAATATCGTTCATATACCTCACCTTCTTGCAGCGAATTCTCCAAAATGAGCTTGATGTTTTCTATGTTCTCACTTTTGATCCATTTAGCCAAGGTTGTATCTTCTTGGTTATATCTAGTCTCTAGATCTTTAATCTTTTCATGACCCGTCATCTTGAAACCATAGAAAATTCATTTCCCAACAATTAGATTCTACAAAATTTAACTTTAGTCAAAAGCACAGCAAAACTAATTGAAAATGTTGTTAAAAATATTGAAAGCGCTGTAGGAATAATTGAAAGCATTAAAAAAGAATTTAAAAGCATCGTTTTAATAAGAAAATGCACTTAAAGAAAACATTAAAAGTGTAATAGAATCCTTCAAATGCACTCTGTAGTTAGGATATACATGCGGAAAGAATTACAGACAACATATTAGAAAGATTAAAAGTGTTGTTTGGTTGTATAAAGACGCAAAACTTTGTTGTTGATGCCCTATTTTAGACCTCAAACGTGCTGCATAAATGATTGTAAGCATTGCAAAAACTATCAGATGTGCTACAGAACCTGTAAAATAAAGAAAAACATAAGAACATGCAAGGAAAAAATGATTTCTCAGAATTTAAAAAGAATTAGGCCTAATGCCCCATGGTGGGAACCATTTTGTGTACTAGGATAAGTACCTTCATAGGGTTAGTATTGTCAATAAATGAATAAAATAACTAAATTACCACAAATATAAAGCTAATTAATCAAATGAAGACAAAAAGAACTCTATGGACCTCTATTTAGATTTTCTAATGCAAATCTCTTAGCAAGCTTTCATTAGTGACAACTCTAAAATGAGAATGAAATGATAAGAAAACTAAGAATTCAATTCCAAAAGAAATTAAGCCTTAATTAACACTAAATTTTCCTTTCTAGCTCGAAATTGCAAGAGGTTTGTTCTATTCTTAGATTTGTAGATGATAATTGATTGATTTAAGTCTTGCTTTCATAGATTTTGGCAAGGGTAGGGGGTAGAGTTGAGTTGATCATGGTTGGATTAGGGTTAAGTCCATGGTTCCACTTTTGGAGACAATTTAAATGGATTTTACTCAAAGCTTGGAACAAAGAGACAAAATGGGTGGCCAAGATGCTCTCACCTTATGTGTGATTGAGATTCATTTTGAGCTTGATCCATGTGAGTCCAATTCTTAAATCCCATTGGTCGATGCATTTTCCTCCCATTTGGTGGTTGAGGGAAAATGGAGATTTAATAATTGAATTTATTTAATTTATTTATCTATGTGTACCCCTTAAATGGGTTGATTTGATTTAAAATGAACTATACAATTAATTAGATTAACTGCACAATTTATTGATTTATCATGATTTATTAGATTTAAATTGATTAAATGGCTTTTGATTTTCAATTAAATTTGGATTAAGGTTTGATTGCAATTTTACATTGATTTTAGCTTGATTTGATTTTATTGCTTTGATTTTGCCTTGGTTGCTCACTTGATTTAGTCTTGTCCATTTTTAGGTGATTACAAATACCTTTGAAATGCTTTAACTATGATAAGGTTGGTCATTTTGCATCTAGATGTCCAACTAGGATACCTAAGAATAGACCTAAATATGGGAAATACAAGAATGATAAGGAATGCTATTGTGCTAGTGATGGATCTGAAGATTTAGATGATAAATTCAATGATGTGTTGGGTTTTGTTTCTATTAAAGAAGAGGATCCCATCTATGAAGAAAAAGCCTTAGTTTCTCATGTGGATAGGAAAACTGATTGGAGAATTAATAATAGATGTTCACATCATATGACTCATGAAAATGATAGATTCATTCAGATAAAGAAGTTTGATGGTGGAGTTGTAAGGTTTGGTGATAATACTCCTAGAATGATTGTTGGTAAAGGATCAATTACTTTAGATGGAAAGACTAATACTGATGATGTACTATTTGTGGATGGCTTAAAACATAACTTTTTGAGTTTTGGACACCTTGTGGATAATGGTTATCATTTAGAATTCAAGGATTTCTCTATTAGAGGAGTGAATGGAGAATTGATTGCATCTGGTACTAAGAGTAGAGGTAATATATTCTAGTTAAACTCTACTAAGGTCAGTTGTTTTGTTGCAAATATTGATGACAATTGGCTATGCCATAGTAGGTTTTGTCATATCAATTTTGATAATATGGTAAAAGCATCTAAAAATAATGCAATCAAAGATCTACCTAAGATTGTGAAACCTGCTAACACTACATGTAGAGAATGTGTTTTGGGAAAGCAAACAAGAAGCATTTTTGCAAGCAAAGGATACTCAAAAATTGGAAAGTTGGAGTTGATTCATATAGACCTTTGTGGACCTACTCAAACCAGGTCATACATTGGAGACAGGTACTTTATTATATTCACTAATGATTGTATGGTGAAAATGTGACCACACTTCTATTAATCTTTACATGCAAGAAAACTCAAGAATGAGCCCTCACAAATCGATCCATAACTCTCTATGCATGGAGTTGCAAGATTTGTAAAATTGCTCTCAGCTAGAGCTATAAACTCATGACCTTGCTAGTCAACCACACAATGAGAGATTCCAAATCAAAGACAAGGGCAACAATGCCAATATATCCAATGAAACCAAATGTATGCAATGCAATGCAAATCTATATGACAATGCAAGTTAATCTATTGCATAAAAGGAAATCTAAGCTAATATGCCATGATAATGCAACTAAGAAAGGAAATATACAACTACAACGAAATGCAATAACAAGTCTTCAAAGCTTGGATGTAGAATGTCTTCAAAGAGCTCCAAAATGACTTAGAAAACCTACAGCATAACATTAGCATAAAAATTTAAGATATGAAAATGAAGGAGAGAGCTCTCCTTTTATAAGAAATGAGATGAAAATAGACCATTGAGATTAAGAGGCAAAAGACTTAATCAATGGTGGAGAAAAATAGAAACTTGATCCTTATGCACAAATATCCTTCAATAGAAAAATAGGAGTTGACTTTAGTGTCCATATGAGACAAAAAGTGTTTTTTCCCTTTTTATAAAATAAGAATAATACTTTATTTGTGCAACTTAGGATAAGAGGAAAAGTGGGGATTTTTTATTTAAATAAAAGGGGAGGAAATTCTTTTTAATTAAATAAAAGCTTAGGATAAAGTGATTTTATTATTTAATCAAAAGAGATTTTTAATTAATTAAAAGGAGCATGTTCTCTTAATTAAATAAGATTTTTATTTTTATTTTTTCTCTTTTAAATTAAATAAGGCTCAAACCTTAGGAAATATTGAATTGATTATGATTTGATCAAGGAAATTGATATAATTGATATTGTTGATATTTGAAAATATTGATTCAGGGATTTGATAAATTACTAAATGGGGGCCCAAAGTCTAGGCGACCATTTTAGGGTGCATACATTTGCCCCTCTTTGACTAATGTGTGATCATTTCGGGAACACATGCAATCAAAGAAGAATTGAAATGTGAGATCAATTTGGGATCACAAAAAAACTCAGATATGTGTTCATTTTGGGAACACATCAGGACAAAGATAAGCAAAAGATAAGACCAACATCGTCGCTGCTAGGTGCAAATCAAGCCTTAGACAAAACTATCGCCATCGCTGCTAGGCAATAATCAAGTTTGAAAAATAGGAGATAAAAATTGAAAGACAAAATCACCACCGTCACTGCTAGGTGATAATCAAGTCTAAAAATAAGAATATCAAGCTGAGCTAAATGATAAAGCTGAATCAAAGATTAAAGATGATAGGTACTGCCCCCTCGGAATCAAAATCGAAATCAGATAGAGGAGAACAAAAAATTGATAAACCTGATCAAGTCACAATAAATCATAATCGAAGGATGGAGCATGATAGGATAACCATCAAATAGTGAAGACATGCCCCAGGTTGACTAGGTTTGACTGGGAAAGATATAGGATAAAGATTAAGTCAAACCTCAGAGAGAGGAAGTGAAAGGGGTGAATGAAAGACTAGAAGTTTGAAAGACATGAAAGAGAAGAAATTCTATCAAAGATCAAAGAATTATGCCTCAAAAGGTCAGTCAACTGCGTAGAAGAATGAGAAAACTTGGAAATGCGACTCGGATTTTGATTTCGAGTCCAAAAATGGATAGAAAATGATGTGATATGAAAGACCAAAAATTAAAGATATGATCAAGAAGAATCAGAAAATGAGCACAGTTGACCACCTAGTTCGAAAATGATAAAAATGAGAGCTCTCTCCATATGCAAGATGTAAAAACTAAACTATGATGAACCTAAGAATGCAAACTACTATGAAAGTGGTTGACTTGCAAGGTCACAATGCCTATAGACATTTAATTATCATTATCGAGCGTTATTTGTAGCGTCGCAAGATCATACAATGCACACTAGCATAACTATGTGGATATGAATATGATCTTTATCAGATAGAAATGTGAAAATCCCACCTAGGCATCAAAGACATGTAGGTCCAGATGACTAATGCAGTGAGATCATCTAAATTTTTATATGGCGAGATTATGCTTGTATCAAGACACATGAAAGTCAAGATAACTAGAAGCATGCACTCGCAAAACAGTCAAGGATAATACCTTGTCAATCCATAGTGTCAAGTAAGACCAGCATAAATGCTCATGACAGGTAGGACCAACAAAATATACCCACAAGTAGATAAAGAAATAAAACATGTTCTCATTCCCTCAGTCTTCTAGCTATGCATCATCGAAAACTTCTCAGGGAGAGACCACTCATCAAAGAAATCCTCATAAACAGCACACAAAGAAAAATAAAGTCAACATATCCCAACGAGTTGATTGTTTAAGTGCGTGTTTGTTGGTCATAGAATCAGACTCTGGTTATCGCATCTGCAAATGAGAAATATCGCATCAAACTTAGACTATTGGGTAAGACATCTGATAAGTGTTAAGAAACAATCGACGCAAGGGTAGTGTTGAAAAACACTATTTGGGTTGGTGTTGAAAAACACCTGTTGTGAAATGCCCCAAGAGACAAACGCACCTAAAAGACCAATGCTAACAGTTATGCCCCCTAGACAAAGATAAAGACCAATTCCAGACCAAGTCAAATAAGGTCAAGGCATGATGGAAAGTGGCTAAGTGTCGAGGATGCATGCTAACAAATAGGGGTGCAAAGGCCTCAAGTAGCGCCTGTTTCCAAGTTTTCACCACTTGGATTTTTATTGCAATTTTTCTCTTTTTTTTTTTTTTTTTTTTTCATTTTTTGCTACCAAGGCACCTATTACCAAGCTTTCACCAAGGCACTTTTTCTATTTTTTTTAAATTTTTGAATTTTTAAATTTTTGAATATTTTTTTAGAACTTTATATGCTTTTAAAGATTTTTTCAGCATCATATATGAATTTTTTTGGTATTTTTTTGCAATATATATTTTTTTTGGAGATACATCAAACCGTCTATTACTAGATTTTCACTAAAATGATCATTTTTTCAAGACATTTTCCAATTTTTAGAAATTTTTAACAATATACTATTTTTTTGGATTTTTTCAGATCAATAAGTATGTACAAAGGATGCCCCCAGACATAATAGGCATCAAACTCACAAGCAAGATCACATCATGTAGTCCCAATTTCTAGCAAGGTGGAGGACAAGAAGGATTAGCAATCTGGTGGAAGAGATGGAAGACATGAGAATGAAAGATAGTGAAGGGAAGAAATCCTCTAAGGAAAACTCCTCAAGAGTACCCAAGCTAGAGAAAAAATTATCATGTAAAGCACATTTAGATAAGCAATGAAAGGACAGCATATGATAAGTCACAAAAGCATAATGAAAAAGAAGCAAAGGATGCAGTCCAAAGTAGGAGACATGTCAAGAGGCTTCATAGCATCATGTTTTACTCTTTTTTATTAGATCAAGACCAAAGGGGAAAAGGATAGCGAAAGGTTAGAATGAATGAAGGAAAATGAATATGAAGGCTAAACATGAAAGGAATGGAAGCAAGATCATTGTAAGATAGCTCACAAGATAGCCAAATATTTGAGTATAGTTCAACATTGTCAAGATCAAAGAGAGAAAATGGAATGGATGAAATATGTAGAAGAACTATGCATGATGCCTGATTGTCAGGTTTTCATCACGGTACTTATCCAAGGTGCCACAAGGGAGTGGTTTTCACCATAGAATGAATTTATTTCTCTTTACTTTTGCTACCAAGGCACCTGTTTCCAAGTTTTCACCAAGGCACATTTTCAATTCTTTCATTTTTTTCTATTTTTTTGAAATTTTATTTTTTGGAAGAAGGCAAGATTTTTAGATAATGCTCCTTGAAAGGATAAAATCATGATATGCCAAGAATTAAAAATGATATGCTCAAAGATGCTGATAGGGAAAGGGAGATAGAAGATAAAATGGAGGATAAAGTTTTATGTAAAGTGAGTGAGGTTGGAAGATAGGAGGAATAGGCAAATAAGGAAAAATGATAGAAGGTAGAAGAATAATGAATGGAAGGATTGTGAAAGGGTAGATGGAAAGGAAGGTAAGATCAACATCAACACACACCTTGAAGGGTGACGAGAGGATGGAGGAAACTTGAATGAAGGAATACGTGAAGGAATATGACAAATGTTTAGTAGAAGTTGCGGTTTAGGTGCATGGAATGAAAGAATGTTTTTGGAAGAAGATGAAATGGAAGCCTTTGGAAGCTTGAATGTCAACTTCACTTTTTGTTCAATATTAGACTCTTTCAAGAGAGACTTTGGAATCCATATAGCTGTAGGCTTTTCATTTCTTTTTGATGATTTAGAGAGAATATCTTCAATGATAGATTTTGGAACCCATACTTATCTTGTAGTTTTCTTCTTAGATATCTCTTTTGACTTTATGTTTCCATGTCGATTAGAGGAGACATGGTGATCTTCTTTTTTTGATGGATTCTTGTATTGCTTCTTTTTCTTGTATTGAACATTCAATTTTCTTCCAAAAGACTTAGGACTTATGGAAGAAGAAGGAGAATATGATTGGTTTAGATGAGTGGATGGATGAAAAGGATTCAAGGGTATGCATCTATGTTGATCTTGAGGAAAGATAGGAGATGGAGGGATGCAAGGACCCAAAATGGATGATGAATTAGGAGAATTAGGAGGGGAAAGTGAAGGGACATAAGGACCCAATATGAAAGGCAGACGTGAAGTCCTTAGTATTGGTGGAGGAGATCCAAGGATGGATGTGGAAGATGCAAAAGGATAATCAATAAGTTCATCAACATCTATATGACAACCAAGGACATCAACATCTTTAGAGTGAGCATTAGGATTTGCAATAGGATCATGAACATCTTGAATAGGAGCAACTTTTTCAATAGGATTGTTTAAAGCTTGCAAAGACTTAGGAAGAGTAGAAAGTGGAAGCGAGCATGGAGCGGTAGAACAAGAAGATGGAAGACTTTAATCTTGACAAGGAGCTTTGGATAGCATAAACGTATCATTTTTCTTTTGATTTTCAATAGGCTTAACATCGAAAGTAACAAAACCATTTTTAATAACCTTAATGGAAGTATCACCTTTGGAAAGCGCAAGTGTAGTAAGGTTATTTTGTTTATCAATAAGCTCAACGGTGTAAGTAGTAGCTTGATCTTGCTTAGGAGAAGATTTAAGACATGGTGGAATGAATGAGAAAGGGCATAAAGGATCAAAAGAACCGTGCAATGAAGGAGAGACATCATGAAAAGAATTGGATGACATGGAGGGTTCTTGATCTTGATATTTTTTTATGTTCTTTTCTTTATCATTTTTAGAGTCCTCTTGACATGGAGCCACTTCTCAGACAAGGAAGCAGGTTGGAGTTGTATGGAAGACTTTGGAATAGATGTTGAAGGACTAGCTGAAGTAGGCATTATAGCGCATAAAGACTTAGGCTTGCTAGGTGTAGCATTATTGGAAGTATTTGTAGCCAAGTGAAGGTTAGCTTGAGTTTCTTTAAGAGGTATCCCTTGAGGATAACTATAGGGAATCTCATGAAAAGCATTAGGACTTCTGTTGAATGAAGGATTTGTGAAAGATTCGGAAGCTTTAGTAGATGTATGGGTATTGGATGAAGTAGGGGATGGAAGGAAACCATCACAAGACAAAGGTTTAGCATTAACATGATCTTGCTTGAGAGTGGAATCTTTATTTTTAGCATGAGAACTTTTAGAGGAGAGATTCTTTTGATGTTTGAAATCAGCGCAGTAGATTTTCTCTTCCTCAATAGGAATATTGTATTGTTTACAAAAATCATCAAAGAATTTTTCAAATTTAGAGTCATATGGATCACCATCACAGTCTACCCAATATGACTTCCCCTTAGAAATCACAAGTGTACCACGAGGATGATGCTTAGGAATAGAAGTTTCATGTGCATCACTACATTGTCCATCATCATAGTCATCATAGTCATCATAGGTGGGTGTGTCACTCTTTGTGGAAGAGACATCATAAGGACTATCACGTTGCTCTTTATGGTATGTCTTCTGAAGAGAAGTAAGACTTTTGGGAAAAGCAGAAGAAGAATGAGATCGTGAAGAAGAGGAAATTGAAGACTTAGTGGAAGAACAAGACTTAGATAATGAAGAATGTGAATAATGTTTAGAAGAGTCATGGTAAGATTTGGAAGATGAAAAATGTGAATAATGATGAGAAGATTTAGAAGATGAAGAATATTTGGATGAGATCATGAGTATGATTCTAGCAAAGGCATCTGATTTAATTGATTTTTCTTTTATTTTTGTCATAAATTCGTTACTCATGAGAATTTTGGAGGAACAACACTTTTCAAATATGTTAATGAGCTCAAGATCATCTATTTTTAATAAAAGTTTCAAAACCAGATATTTGAGATTCATGGTTCTAGAAGAGAAGGAATCAAGCGTAGAAGAAATGAATAGAAGAATGTAGACTAGATAATAAGAGGAAAAGAATGAAGAAGAAGAAGAATTTTCCATGGGAATAGAAGACTTGAGAAGAACATGAGAAAATAGAGAAGAAAGAAGAAGACTAAGATTCATCTTATGCAATTTATACCATAACATTCATTGAGATGTTGAGCAACATGACAGCACCTAAGATTTGACTTGGACTAACCAAGGAAGACCAAGCTTCTAAGGAGAACTCACTACAGCAAGATGGAACTCAGTTTCAATATTCCAATTAGACCTTTCAAAATATTTTGCAATAATGATCAAACACATAAGACAACAATCAAGGAGTTCAAGCAAGCAATTGTCTTCAAACAATGAGCAAGGAACAAAACAACCTTGCGCATGAACAAAGATAGTGACTTAGTATTTCTACTCCTTAAAGGTTCTACTTGTGTATGTTCTTGAAAATGTTTTAGCAGGCACATAGAACACAACAACACCTTAACAAGTTGTCTACAAGGATATACGTGGCTTTCTAAAAGGAGTCCTCAATATACATAAGGTACGTGAAGTCCAAATCCATAGATGAGAAGAATCCAAAATCACACAGCCAGGGGGAGACGGTAACCCAAATCTCCTACTTCACTTCTCAAAGGTATAAAGTTCTTTGAGGCTTAGCCAAGAGTGATATCAAACTCAATTTCCAAAAGAGGTGTCTTTGGATTCACCTCCTGATATTTATACTCCGCTAGAACATAGGAGTTAAGGTCGTCCCTTGAGGTGGTGTGTCCCCAAGCAGGTCTTCTAAAAATAAAATTAAGTAATTCACTATCAAAAGTATTTAAAGCACTAAAGGTGAAACACTTAACTCTTCAAGTAAATGTGAAGTGAGTCCAAAAGTGGGACACTTAACCTTTCAAGTGAATGCGAAGTGAGTCCAAAAGTGGAACATTTAACCCTTCAAGAGAATGTGAAGTGAGTCCAAAAAGTGTAACACTTAACCCTTCACACAAACTCAAAGTGAGTCCACACCTTAGAAAACAAGTGAGTTCCAAAAAGCACAAAAGGGTTGCCTAGTGGAGCAATTAACACTTCTTTCCTGTAGACCCCTCCCCTTTAATGTGACACTAATCTTGCAACCATGGGGTGGAAATGAGGGGCTGGCAAATTAGCGAGTCCAATAACCCAAGATAGCAATCTAGATCAATCATAAGTAATCTAAGACTGCTAATCAATACTACTCACAAATGAAAAAAGGTTGAACAATAGAATATTTAACTTTCCAAGTAAACATAGAGTGAGTCCAAAAAGTGGTGCATTTAACTCCCTATGTAAATAAGGAATGAATCTATGCCCTCAATCACTCAATGAGATATTTGATATTGGAACCAAGAATTACTTAAGGTTTAAACACAAGCATTCACTTACACAAACTTGTATGAAAGTAAATCTATGTTCATTCATTTCTCATTAAGAGCATCAATTGAAATGTGTTCTATGAAAGCATGTAAACACTCAAGCCAAACACATGCGAAATTAAATTTTAATCCCAAAATCTAAATGTTGTAGAGATGGAACAAAGTACCTCAAGTCCAACGCTTTGTTTTAAGCATTTTCCATGAAAGCAAGAGCACCTTCAAATGAACAAGACAAGAAAACAAATAAATAAGATATGTAATGTATATCCAACTTATGCAAACCTTAGGGTTAGATATGAAAATCAATTATTAGGAACAATGATAACCAGAAAATAATCCAAATGATAACTCATATCATGCAATGAACAATGAAAAATAAGTGCATACCCATCACAAAATTTTATGTTTTTTGCATTTGACCTAGTCAACAAGATCTGATTTTTACCACATGAATTCAGACCCTAAACCCAAAATGAAGAAAAGAAACCTCTATAAAAAAATAGAGAGCTTTCTAAAAATGTAAAAATTTTAAAAAAATCTCTTCATTTGTGCCCTAGAGACCCATTTTACCAAAATAGATTAGTTTTTATAAATTGACCAAATGAGCTATGATATGATTTCTAAATTAAAAACACAATGAATGGACCCCCTGTATAATTTGAAGACCTTTCCAGAAATGTAAATGTTTTTGAAAAATACGCTGATTTGCACCAAAAATTGATTTTTTATGAAAAATTAAGGAAAAATCATAAAAAATACAAATTACCTCTAAAAATTCTAAAAATATTTTTGGAGCTTCTCTGATATGTCACCAACCTAAAAAAATATTTTTAAACCAAAAAACCAAGCCGTTTGGGAGATATGATCAAATCTTTCAAATCTAGGGTTTTTTTTGTCTCCAAACAAATCTGCACAAGGGTTAGCTCCAAAAATAATCAAAACCAGCATGCAAGAGGTGGGTTGCCCCATGGTGGGTGCCAAAAATGTATGGTGAAAATATGACCACACTTCTATGAATCTTTACATGCAAGAAAACTCAAGAATGAGCCCTCACAAATCGATCCATAACTCTCTATGCATGGAGTTGCAAGATTTGTAAAATTGCTCTCAGCTAGAGCTATAAACTCATGACCTTGCTAGTCAACCACACAATGAGAGATTTCAAATCAAAGACAAGGGCAACAATGCCAATATCTCCAATGAAACCAAATGTATGCAATGCAATGAAAATCTATATGACAATGCAAGTTAATCTATTGCATAAAAGGAAATCTAAGCTAATATGCCATGATAATGCAACTAAGAAAGGAAATATGCAACTACAATGAAATGCAATAACAAGTATTCAAAGCTTAGATGTAGAATGTCTTTAAAGAGCTCCAAAATGACGTAGAAAACCAGCAACATAACATTAGCATAAAAATTTAAGATATGAAAATGAAGGAGAGAGCTCTCCTTTTATAAGAAATGAGATGAAAATGGACCATTGAGATTAAGAGGCAAAAGACTTAATCAACGGTGGAGAAAAATAGAAGCTTGATCCTTATGCACAAATATCCTCCAATAGAAAAATAGGAGTTGACTTTAGTGTCCATATGAGACAAAAAATATTTTTTCCCTTTTTATAAAATAAGAATAATACTTTATTTGTGCAACTTAGGATAAGAGGAAAAGTGGAGATTTTTTATTTAAATAAAAGGGGAGGAAATTCTTTTTAATTAAATAAAGACTTAGGAGAAAGTGATTTTATTATTTAATTAAAAGAGATTTTTAATTAATTAAAAGGAGCATGTTCTCTTAATTAAATAAGATTTTTATTTTTATTTTTTCTCTTTTAAATTAAATAAGGCTCAAACCTTAAGAAATATTGAATTGATTATGATTTGATCAAGGAAATTGATATAATTGATATTGTTGATATTTGAAAATATTGATTCAGGGATTTGATAAATTGCTAAATGGGGGCCCAAAGTCTAGGCGACCATTTTAGGGTACATACAATGATTAGTCTAGAATGATGTGGGTTGGATTTCTTAGAGAAAAATCAAAAGAATTTGAGTCTTTCAAGTTTTATAAGGTAAAAGTTGAGAATAAGGCATGCTTAAAAATAAATTGTTTGAGATTAGACAGAGGTGGAGAATTCACTTCACATGAATTCAATACCTTTTGTGAAAAGCATGGTATTATGAGGCAAACTTTTGCACCTAGAAAACCACAACAAAATAGAGTTTTTGAAAGACGAAACAAAATAGTTCTTGATGCGGAAAGAACCATGTTGATAGATAGAAAAGTTCCACATATGCATTGGAGAGAAGCAGTCAATACAACAATATACACAATCAATAGAGTAAAAATTAGAGAAGGTACATGCAAGACACCATTTAAGATATGGTATGGTAAGACACCGAATGTTAGTTATTTCAAATTTTTTGGAAGTAAATGCTACATTAAGAGAGATGAATGCATAGGAAATTTTGATGCTAGAAGTGATGAATGTATATTCCTTGGCTACTCTACTAGAAGTAAAGCTTATAGATGTTATAATCTGAGAACTAGAAAACTAATTGAAAGTGCTAATGTGAGAGTGGATAAAAATTTTCAAGTTAGACAAAGATATTGTGACTTTAACCCCTATGAGATTTTACTTGATAATATAAATACAAATCAAGACAATATGAAGACAACAGAGAATGGAAATGAAAGGAATGAAACATCTTAGGATGTTTTGATAATTGAAAATGGCATAAGTGTGGAGTTGAGGAAACAAACCACACCAAAATATGTTTAGAGAAATCATCCTAAGGATTAGATCATTGGTGACAACAATAAGGGAACTAGAAAAAGATTACAAAATAGAGAAGAGAGGTCACAAACTACAAATGCCATTTTCTTGATCTCACAAGTAGAACCACAGTCCAAAGATGAGGCATGCAAAGATGAATCATGGATCAAATCTATGAAGGAAGAACTAGAGAAAATTTAGAAGAACAACACTTAGAATTGGTTCCAAGACCTAAATACAAAAATGTGATTGGTACTGAGTGGGTACTTAGAAACAAGATGAATGAAGAAGGAATTGCTGTCAGAAACAAAGCCAGACTATTATGTAAAGGGTATTCACAACAAGAAGGAATTGATTTTGAAGAAACCTTTGTACTTGTTGCTAGGATTGAGGCAATAAGATTATTCTTAGCTTATTCTACTTATAAGGATTTCAAGGTATATCAAATGGATGTGAAAGCAGATTTTCTTAATGGAGACTTGGAAGAAGAAGTGTACATTGAGAAACCTAATGGATTTCCTTTATCATGAAATGAAGATCTAGTTTGCAGATTGAAGAAGGATATGTATGGATTGAAACAAGCACCAAGAGCTTGGTATGTAAGATTGGATAAGTATCTAATTTATTTGGGATTCAAGAAAGGTAATGCTGATACAAATTTATACTTAAGAATCAATGAAGAAGGTATGTTGATTGTTGAAGTTTTTGTTGATGATATTATCTTTGGAGGAAATGATGAAATGAGAAATAAGTTTGCAGATGAAATGAAAAGTGAATTTGAAATGTCCATGATTTGGGAGATGAAATTATTCCTTGGACAGGAGATCAGTCAACGTAAAGAAGGGATATTCATATCTCAAACAAAATATCTTAAAGAACCATTGAAAATTTTTGGCATGGATGATAGTAAACCTATTGGAACCCCTATGATAACTGGGACTAAGTTATATTTAGAGGATGAAATAAAGATTGTACCATGGACAAAGTATTGATCAATGATTGGAGGTCTTCAATATCTAACACATACTAGACCTGATATTGCTAATGCAGTTAGAATCGTTGCAAGATTTCAAGTAAATCCTAAAGAATCTCACATTATGGAAGTAAAAAGGATATTCAGATATCTAAAGGGCATATTTGATTTTGGTCTATGGTATGATATATCACAAGACATTACATTTCATACTTTCGTTGATGCTAATTGGGAAGGGAATGTAGATGATAGAAAGAGTACAAGTGGAGGAGCATTCTTCCTTGGTAAAAGGTTGATTTCTTGGCTTAGCAAGAAGTAGGAATGCATTTCTTAGTCTAGAAAAGAATCAGAGTATGTTGCAGCAACAATCAATTATACATAGATCATGTGGATGGAGCAAATGTTGAAGGACATCGGAGTATGTCTTGAAGATTCAATTATTGTCCATTGTGACAATACTAGCATGATAAATATGTCAAAGAACCATGTTATACATTCAAAGACAAAACATATAGCAATAAAGTATCATTTCTTGAGAGATAAGGTAGCAGAGAAAGAAGTGAAGTTATAATATGTGAATACAAAGGAGCAAATAGCAGAAATTTTTACAAAACCTTTGTTGAATGATACATTTGAGTATCTGAGAGCTATGCTAGGGCTCATGCCCAAGCCTACTCTTGAATAAATTAATGTAGAAATTACATTAGTCCAGAAATATCAGAGCATTATTTCATAATCTAGACTAAATACTTGATGCTTCTCCTATGGGGGAGTATCTGTATTTGAGTTGAGTCACTAAGGACTCTTGGAGACATAATGGCACCTTCGACATTGATGTCAATGGGGGGAGAGAATAATACATTAAAAACAAGCATGAGAGGATCATCCCTTGGGAGAGAAATGTTTAGAAATATCCATACTGATTGATCAAGAGGATTTGAAAAGATGTTGATGCATTGGAGTAATAGATGCAATAGAGGCATGTTTGGTACTTATAGAACTTAGATGTTTTTCATCTATGTTTCCATAAATGCCAAAGGGGGAGATTGTTGGAATGAATGATGATGGTATTTATATGGGGGATTACCCTAGTAATGTTGGAGGCATGTTACAATGATTGAGTATTGCATTCATGATAATGTTTGTCATTGATGTCAACATATGTTAATGATTGGTTGTTCAAAAGCTTGCAGACAGGTTGTAGAGAATTGTACGGACTCTATACAATGAATTAGCACATGTGAACTTAGGTGAAGACTCTTCATGATGTCTTTGGTCACTGGATGTGATCGCACATTTTTATGAGTTGATCTGTCAGATTTATGACTGATTTACTAATGACTAGTTTTTAGAAGACATAAATTGTGATTCTCACATAGTTAATTGTAGAACTTTATGGATGGCACTCATGGTTGTTTAAGTTATGATGTGTGAACATAAGTTCATGTTGGAAACTATCTTGAGAGCTTATTGTGATCATATGGATTTGTGATTGTACATGTGATGTTAGCTATGGCATGTGTATTGGCAAAGGCCTATTTGGAAGTTGACTTGGAACATGTTTCAAGTAATGTGATGAGCAAGATTGATTTATGGATCTAAATGATACATTGATGTGATTTTTATGTTATAAAATTGTAAGAGGTGTCGTGTACATATTTGCATGGGTCCATTTGTATTTTGTAAATAGGATTTATCCTATATAGGATGACCCATATTTAATAGTTGTAACTTATATATAAGAAATCCTTGGAAAATAATGTGTGGTTGCACATGCGAAGTGAAAAGGTGAATGTGAGCTTGATGCTACATTAGTTACTATTTGGAGAATAGTAGTTGTGCACTTGGGAACAAGGTGGAGCTTTCTTGGCAGTGGTTGAGTACTAGAAGTAGTTTCATAACATAATTATCTTAGTCTTGAAGTTGTGAGGTTTGGAGAACATAAGGGTGGATTTAACTCTCAAATATCTTGATTAGGTTGGTATATTGTACACCCCTAATAGGGTTATTGCCTCTAGTAGGGCTGGACTATTAGCAGGGTCGATTCCTTAACAAGGATCACATTGTAAAAGACTCCTAACATCGTTTGTCCTTTAACCAAGACCTGCCAATTGTAATACTTGGCTCCTAACAGGGTCAAAACTCTTAACAGGGTTATTATACTCATAGTGAAAATATTTGTGGGTACCATCCTCACCAGGGTTTTTCCCTTAACAAGGTTTTCTTCGAGAACAAATCTTGGTGTTTATGTGTATGTGTGTTATTGTTGCATTTACTTTTCAGTTTAGTATTTTGTGTTTAGCAATAAGTTTAAGGTTAAAGTTTAAAGTATGGAATATTGGCATCAACTGATTCACCCCCCTCCCCCCCCCCCTCTTAGTTGATAATGACATTATTATTTTAACAAAAATGATATATTAAATAATTGACAACATTTAAGCATTTCTTTTCACAATTGCATTCATATAATTTACCATTAATTGAATAATATTTGAAATATAATTTCTACACAACACACATTTATTCATAAAAGCATATACAGAATCAAATCATTATGAAGTTTCACATGTCAATATAAATTGACCATAAAAGATGTAATTTAATTTCATCATAATAATCATCTAAACCAATCCATCCTAATGCACCATCAAAATATAACATAAAATCCTCATCATAGAAATAATAGGTATTAAGTCAATCCTAATATAAGATCCATCAAATACACTGATAGGGAATATATGTCAGATAAGTCTAAATATATCCTCAACAAGAGTGCATAAATTAACATAAGAAAAATGTATCACAATCAAATGTGATCCAAACCCTGTCATGAAGAGTAATCACCCATAATACATAAAAATAGAGTATCAAATACTATGTCCAACATTAAAAAAAGTAATTCTATGACGGGTTGGGGTAGGGCCTGACACCCTCCCCCTCTAGGCATGAACTTTCTCCTAGAGCTCATCAAGAAGATGGGGGTATTTTGATCTCATCTGCGCTGCATCCTCCCATGAAGTTGTAACCTTACCATAACAATCCCATGAGAATCTAGCCTAGTCCAACTCTCAGCCTCTAAGGGCCAACATCAGGTGTGCTAATATATAAATGAGATCCAAAGCTACCTTCTTGTATGAATCCACCTATAAGGCTCCCCATCTATAATGTTAGACTCATCATAAACATAGTTTCTCAATACAGAAACAAGAAACACATCGTGGATGTGTGGTAGGCTAGGTGGAAAGGCTAGATGATATGCAACTCTTCCTATCCTCTCTAGGATCTCAAAAGGTCCAAAAAATAGAGGTGCAAGCTTATAACCCTTTCCAAAATGGATTGGACTCTTATGCAGTCGTACTCTCAAGAAAATGCAATCACCGATCATATAAACACAACCAATCCTCTTTGCATTCACATTCTTCTTTTATCTATCCCGGGCCTCTCAAAGACACTGGCTAATCAAGACTACTTGCTTCTACATCTCCTAGACTAACTATGGTCCAACATCTACCCTATCCTCAATCCTATCCTAACTCAAAGGCATCTTGCGAGGCCTACCATACAAGGCCTTATAAGGTGGTGTACCCAATGACGTATGATACCCATTGTTATAGGAAACAATGACTAAGTGAAGGTACTCCTCCCACATGACCTAATGGTCCATCACATACATGTGTAGCATATCCTCTAACACCTGGTTGAATCTCTCTATTTGTCCATCTATCTTAGGATGGTAGATTGTACTAAAATTGATCTTGGTGCCCAATGCCGCATGTAACTCTCTCCAAAATGATGATGTGAAGAGATAATATCTATCAAAGATGGTCTTATAAGGAATTCTATGAAGTTTGACAATATCTTGCAAGAACACTTGCGCCACTCTTGGTGTTATGAATGTAGTACAAACGGGTGACAAGTGAGCCACTTTGGTCAACTTGTCAACTTTGACCATTATGGCACTATGGCGGTGAGATGAAATAGGAAGAACAACAATAAAATCCATGGATATGGTGTCCAACTTCCACTTGGGTACCTCATGAGGTTGAAGAAGCCCACCAGGATGGAAGTATTTTTCCTTAACTCTCTGACACTCCAGGCATCAGGCTACTAACTCTAAAATGTGTTAACTCATGCTTGGTCAATGGGAAATTTGTCTCAAATTTGAATGCATCTTCTTGACTCTAGGATGCACTGCATAAGGTGCTCTATGAGCCTCAAGAAAAATGAAGTCATGTAATCACCTAGAAGAAGGTACATAAATGCATCCTCTATGACGTAAAAGTCCATTAGGATCCAACAATTGATATGCATACTTCCCTTCAAGAGATCTATGAGATTAGATCAATTGACAAACCTCTACATATGTCTCATCTGTTAAGAATGGGAACACTGAGAGGGGGGGTGAATCAGTGTTCATTGTATATTTATCTTTTTACTTAATCTTTAAATTGAACTTAAATGATTAAGTACTGAAATGAACATCCACGTAAACATGAAACATGAAATCAACACATAACACTAATATGGTTATAGGGAAACCCAAATAGGTAAAAACCCCGGTGGGAATTGATACCCACTAATATTCTGTACTAGTGTTTAGTGATCCTTGTTAGAAGATCCTTAACCCTGTTAGGAGTTTCTTTACAATGTATTAAGTACATTAGACCTTGTTAAGGGTTGGACCTTGTTAGGAGTCTTTTACAATAGTCCCTGTTAGGGGAGTGGACACACTATCCTAGAGCTCACTACTCAAGTGGTGAAGGCTGCAACCTTCTGATCTCAGATACATACTATATCTACTAGATGAACTCTTACTGTGACACTGCTTGTCAGATCAGTTCCTTTGATGCACTAATGCTTTGACCCCTTGCAAAGCTCTAATACATCTTATAGTCTCTTCACACACTTCTGCTCTGCTTACTACAACTCTGTATCAACTTCCATACCAATTACAATGGGCACATCTCATATTTGTATGCACATACAAAATAAACAACTAGGTCGGCCCTTAAACCTATTACATACAACACTTCCAAATGAATTGGCTCAAGTGTGTTTACAAACAAACATATATACATGTTGAAAACCTAATTACAATAGGCACATAGCCTTTACATCAATAGAATATAACCACAACTCAAAATGATAATAGTTGGCTGCTTACTTTGTTCTTTACTGGCACTCACTAACTGTGTAACTTCATCTATCTATATCTGCCTCATACTTGCATATCTGATCATGCACTCATAGACTAAGCATGAATATAGTCTAACCAACTTAAATTCTAGGGTGCACACCATAACTTGATCGTATGCACATGCGCTGATGCTCTGAGCTTTAGGAACTCTTTATACTATCTAGTCTTCAACACTTAATCAATTTCTGATCTTTACATCAAGTGCGCTCACTCCAAAATTCTATATGAATTTGTTGCCATAATGGCAACACTATATTAAGCCATATACACTAGTATAGCCAACTTTCCAACAATCTCCCCCTTTGTCATTGATGGCAACAAAGGAATATGGCCAAGTTGCTAACTGTCCTTAATACAAAAAACTTTTGTCTTCCTATACCTATCTTTTATCCATATTCTATACATACTCCCCCTTTGACATTAATGAAAAAGGTGTGTCAAAAACTGAATCTACAAAAACTTACTATGATAGTACATTTGGATATGCAATCTGCAAATTTTGGATCTCCTTCTTCCAAAATGTGATCAGAGAATTCACAATCTATAGATGGGTGCATAAAGCATACTAAAGCTTCTCCATCTTCTCTAGATCAGTGCTAGGACCTTGATCATATGTCACCATAGTGGCATTAATCTCCTTGATATTCTAATTTAGTATGTCTAATGAGGGCGCAAGAGCATTCCTTAGCTGAGTCTGCCTAGCCCTTATCTTGGTCATCTTTTTTTTTTTTCTTTCTCAATTTTATCAATCTATCCTTGGTAGACATTGTTGCACATGTTCACATCAATAGATGGATCTTCCACCAATTTCTAGATGCTATCTATCATAGATTCAGCCTCTTGAATCTTCTTGTACAAATCACTAGTTAACTTGTCTTGGTTCATGTATTCAACAATGATCTTTCTTCCCTTTGCTGCAAATTCCTTTAGGGATACTTGACTAGCCTTTAGTGAGCTTAGGTCAAGTACATAGTTGCTAACCAATTCATTGAGCCTTTTCTTCATGTATTTCTCCTCTACAACTAAGGATGCAAATTCTTCTAGGATAGTGAAGTTTCCCTTGAATTGTGAAATCACTGAACTGACATCATCAACTGAGTGTACTTTGGACACTTTCTTGTCTATAGGTAACAAGCTGTTCAGAATGTTGACTGGCTCTACAAGGAGGGGATTCCTCATCACTTGTTTTTCTTTGGCCTTCTCCATAGCTAGGACACTGAACTTAATCAGGTCTTCTTCTCCCCATGAGTCCAAACTAGTTGTGTCAGGTGTAAAACTTGACAACAATGCTGTTGAGGGAGTGATGGGAGTGCTATCTATCACTTCTTGTTTTACCTTGAGTAGTTCAACTGATGGTTCATTTCTCTCTACTTCTTTTTCTATCTCTTTCTTTTCTTCTTCTTTTTCTATTTTTTCTTTTTCTTTCTCATCTATTATAACTTCAAACAATACTTCTTCTTGATGAATGGGAGGTTAGTTGATGCATAAAATTTCAGCTTCTTGTGAGCTCAAAAAATCTTCTTCAAACTTATCCAATTCAGTGTCAATGGCCGCCATGGCTATCTCTATATTGTAAATGATAATGGTGCTATCTTTTAATGACTTTGTCATGGGCACAAACTTATCTTCCTCTATTTGTGTTTCTACTATAGGTGTTGAATCCTGAGGACCTATTACTGATGCATTAGTGCACTTTGCCACCTTGACTTCCTTTATGGGTACTTGTGCTATGGGTGTAGTAGCTGGATACATGTGTCTATTCATGAATACTTTCTTGAATGCCTTCTTTGTTTCCTTAGCAACAAGATCATAATTCTTGTCCATAATGTGCAAAGTCCTTGACTTTGTTCTAAGATGTGGCTTTGCTAAGTCTAACAATAAATACTTCTCCTCTAGAGAACATATAGGAAGGGTATCATCTAGAATATTTTCCCTTATCCATAGGTCTTCTTCAATAGCCTATCTCTTTTGGAATTCTAGGATGTTCCATACATTATCAGGTATCATAGTCTTAAGTTCCAAGACTATCTTCTTGAACTTTAGCATGTGTTTGACTATCATACCATGTATCTCAGATTTGTCTATTTCACTATATTTTTCATAAAACTTCCCTACTTGATCAATTCTTCCCTCATCAATTATTCTTGCACTTAGCACACTGAGACTAGGTTTGAAACTTACTTTAGGAGGTGCTTGGGAGTTCTTTCTATTCCTTGTGACTCTTGAGGATGGATGACTAGTGTTGATCTCTTTCTTCCTCTTCAGAATTAACTTATACTTAGGAGGAGAAGTAAGGTTAATGGTTACTTTGGGCGCAGAAGGAGTATCATCAGTTTTACCCTTTTGTTCATCATATTTTTCTATCTTCATCTTCTTCAACTTGAGATCATTTGATTCTGCCTTTGTTGCATCTGCGCTCTCTAGTTCCAAAGAAATCTTTTGTTCCCTTTCTTTGTCTAGGTCTTCTTGAGACACTCCATGTATTCTCAAGATTTCTGAGATCACTTTAGAAACCTTTCTTTTTGTTGATGCATTGTTTAATACTGCATCAACTTCTCTAGTTTTCTCCTCATAGGTTCCCCATCTTGGCTCATTAGGATATTTAGGTGCTACTAATAGGAGTTGAGCATAAGCTTCTAAAACTTGTTCATCTACTTCATATCCAAGTGGATGAATCCACTTTGTTCTTGGTTCCACTACCTCCATGCATGTTATGTCTATCTCAACCATGAAACAAATGGTATCCTTGTATTTCCCAACAATGTTCTCTGGTATCCTATACCTCATCTATATTTTGACCCTAAATGTCTTCAACTCTAGAGGCATGTAGTCTCTTACAGTGCTCTCTGTAGATGCCTTGAAACATATCTAAGGCATGGTGAGAATGGATTTGTCTAGATACAAATCAGATACTTTTCCTACAATGTGAAAGTACATATAGATGATCAAAGACCCAAATCTAAATATTTTGGTCTTATCATGCTTGATTTCCTTAATGTTATCAATCAGCTGTGCGCGCAAGATTTCACATAGGTTGAACTCTCCATTTTATTTAACAATTCTTATGGCTATAATAATTGTGGCTGCAGACACACTGTTCACCCTATTGGTGTGTTGAAACCTGTATCCAAGTATCATAGACATCAATTTGATGTTATTTTTCTCAATAGGCTCTATGGTCATTCTGCGCCTATCAATCCTTGACTTGCAAGTCTGTTCAACAATCTTCCTCACATCTTTACCCACTGGAAGAATGATGTCTATCCTTGAGAGCCCTATCATTTCATGAATTAGGTCACTGGTAATTCTAATCAGCACTTCACCTATCCAAAATAGGTCATCATGAATCCTGGTCAAAATAATCTTGATCCATTCTAATTCATAGAGCTCATATGCCCTAGCATACTCCACTATAGGGTGATTATCCCACTACACATACTCATCCAATAAGGTTTTGTCTAGTTTTAACATGGTTTCCATGTGCGCCCTTAGTTTGTACAATCCTACAAGTTCTTTCTTATAGTAGATGTATGCCCTAATGTCCTCGACATTCATTATGCCCATAGGTGTGCGGGAGAATGCCCCTTTTAGGTCATCTAGTGTAGACTTAAATGGATGTCTCTTAAACACATATCATTTCTTCTCTACAACATCAAATACTATAGGAGTAGCCATCACTTACTTTAATATCACTTTCACAAAGGTTTCCAAGGGATTCTAAATCGGTGTGATGAACTAGGGTTTTCACAATCGATCAAATGCACCATAAATCACTTGGTGAATCAAACTGCAATCCTTCTCAATCAATTACTAAGACTCTTCTTCTCTTCAATCACTCTTAATCCAAATGCAATGAGAGATCTTCTAACTTCTGTGTACTTTAAAGTAGAATTTCTACCATTAATGCTTGTCGCATAAACCAGTCTGTCACTTGGAAATTTCTATCTTTCATTCTGCAAAGAATTAGCTAGTGTGCTCTTGCACAAAGGTTTCTCTAGTCTCCAAAAGCTTAAGTCCAAAGGTGCATACTCTGAGAGTGAGTATACCAGCCACGCAAAGGTCTAGAGCTAAATTAGCTCCTCCTATGACCCTGAGGGCCATTCATCTAGATGTAGAGGGTGCGCCCACTATGGATGCATCCAATACATACTCATCAACCTTGTCCTTCTTTGTTTATGACCAAATCAAGCTTGCATCCTCTGAAGATTTTAAAAAATTGACTTCTCCTTTAGGATCCAAAACTGGTTCTTCAGGCTTTTTGGGGCTTTCCTGACCTTGCATCCTTGATCTGCAAAACTTTGAGATGTGTCTAGCTTTGTTACAAGTGTGACAAATGATTAGAGGCCTTATATTCCTTGGCACATTGACATGAGTCACCATCTTACATTGTTTAGCTGAGTGACCATTATAGTTACATATCTGACATGTAACATTCTGAGAGCTTCTTACATTTGATTGATTCTGATTTCTTTGATTATGAGTCCTATTCTTTTGGCTTGTATTTCAATTCATAGCTCTATGACCAAATTTATTGCATGAATAATAGTAACCATTGAAAGGTCTTACCTTTGTACAATTCCTTGCTATGTGTCCATGCTTGTTACAAGCATAACAAGTGTGGTCTACAAGCTTGCGCTCATTCTTAGGTAGTTCACCATTACCTTTGGTTTGATCTTCAATCTTCTTAGTATCAACAGAGTCTTTTTGTGCATTCATTCTTGCTCACATGTTGTCAATCTAATTTTGTGCTTCATTGTATCTAATGCAGCTAGTATCTCCTTTGGCTCTTCTTGCATACAACTGAGATTCTATTAAATCAGAATTGGTGTGTAATTTATCAATGTGATTCTTAGCCTCTTTTAATTCAGATTCCAAGATTTCCTTATTGTTTCTTAGTTCTAATATTTCCATGTTTGCTTGCCTCAATTCTTCATTTAGTTGAAGGTTCTCTTTGACCTGTTCGTCATAGACTTCCTGATTGTTAGTCAGGTTATCATCAAATTCTTCAAGTTGTTCTTTTAAGGATTTATTTTCTTCATTCAACTTCTTGACAATTTTCCCTAGATCACTGGTAGAGCATTCTTTCAAATCTTTCCTTAGCCTTTTGATGACTAATTGAGTATCACTAAGTTTTTCCCTTAGTTCTTCAGTTTCTCTTTCAGATTTGTCTAGGTCTTCAAGAGCAGCTTCTAGATTTCTTTTCAAATGTTTCATTTCTACTTTTTCCATGATTTCCTCAAGTGGTTAAACTTCTTCGCTGAGGACCAGAGCTCTGATACCAATTGTTAGGAATGGGAACGCTGAGAGGGGGGGGGGGTGAATCAGTGTTCACTGTATATTTATCTTTTTACTTAATCTTTAAACTAAACTTAAATGCTTAAGTACTGAAATGAACATCCAAATAAACATGAAACATTAAATCAACACATAACACCAATATGGTTACGGAGAAACCCAAATAGGTAAAAACCCCAGTGGGAATTGATACCCACTAATATTTTGTACTAGTGTTTAGTGATCCTTGTTAGAAGATCCTTAACCCTGTTAGGAGTTTCTTTACAATGTATTAAGTACAGTAAAACTTGTTAAGGGTCAGACCCTGTTAGGAGTCTTTTACAATAGTCCCTATTAGGGGAGTGGACGCACTACCCTAGAGATCACTACTCAAGTGGTGAAGGCTGCAACCTTCTGATCTCAGATACACACTATATCTGTTGGATGAACTCTCACTATGACACTGCTTTTCAGATTAGTTCCTTTGATGCGCTAATGCTTTGACCCCTTGCAAAGCTCTAATACATCTTATAGTCTCTTTGCACACTTCTTCTCTACTTACTACAACTCTGTATCAACTTCCATACCAATTACAATGGGTGTATCTCATATTTATATGTGCATACAAAATAAACAACTAGGTTGGCCCTTAAACCTATTACATACAACACTTACAAATGAATTAGCTCAAGCGTGTTTACAAACAAACATATATACATGTTGGCAACCTAATTACAATAGGTGCATAGCCTTTACATCAATATAATATAATCACAACTCAAAATGATAACAGTCGGCTGCTTACTCTGTTCTTCACTGGCACTCACTAGCTGTGTAACTTCATCTATCTGTATCTTCCTCATACTTGCATATCTGATCATGCACTCATAGAATAAGCATGAACATAGTCTAACCAACTTAAATTCCAGGGTGCACACCATAACTTGGTTGTACACACATGCGTTGATGCTCTGAGCTTCAGGAACTCTATATACTATCCAGTCTTCAACACTTAACCGATTTCTGATCTTTACATCAAGTGTGCTCACTCCAAACTTCTATATGACTTTGTTTCCATAATGAAAACACTGTATTAAGCCATATACACTAGTATAGCCAACTTTCCAACACCATCCTCATGCAAGTGATGTAGTATATGGTCCCCCAAATTTTTCCCAATAGACGTAGAATAAAACTCATGTCATCTCATAACCAAAGAATCTGCAACCACATTCTCTTTCCCCTTGATGTAATAGACATCAAAATCATACTTGCACAAGAACTCCATCCATATCCTCTACCAAGCATTAAGGTTTGGATGAGTGAATATATACTATAAAATCTAATGATCTAAATGAAGCTCAAACCAATGTCCTAAGAGAGAGTGATTCCATGTCACTAAAGTGTGCACCACTACTGCAAGCTCAAGATCATGGGTAGGTTTCTTGAGCTCATGATTTTGAATTTTCCTAGACTCAAGCTATAGCTCACTCAACCTGCAAAAGAAATGCCCCTAAACTATCCAAGGAAGCATCTATGCAAACCACAAAATCTACTGAAGGATCTGACACTACAAGAATAGGTGCACTAGTAAGTGCTTTCTTGAGTTACCAAAAGTCCCTCTCGCACTTCTCTGTCCACTCAAATTTCTTTCCCTTTTTGTTGAAGGGATGTAATGGAGTGTGCCACTCTAGATAATCCCTCAACAAAGATTCTATAATAAATTTCTAACCCCATGAAACTCATGACCTCGGTCACAGTGGTTGGGGCTGGCCAATCCATGATAGTTCTAATCTTTGATGGGTCAATTGAAATCCCATTACCTGAAATGAAATTGCCTAAATATATAACCTTTGACCTAAAGAATTCACACTTGGACAAGCTTCCATACAACTTATTATCTCTCAAACACTGCAATATCTACCTCAATTTCTCCTCATGATCCTTCTCATCATGTGAATATATTAGTATATCATCAAGGAACACTACAAAAAAATTATCAAGGAATGTGCAGAATAATCCATTCATGAGACTCATGAATATGGTGGGAATAATTATGAGACTGAAAGGGACCATGGTAAATGAATAATAGCCACATCTCATACAAAATGTGGTCTTGTGGATATCACTTTCCACAATCCTCAACTGATGGTACCCTAATTTTAGATCTATCTTTGAGAACAAATAGGCACCCTATAGCTGATCAAATAAGTCATCAATCCTAGCAAGTAGATACTGGTTCTTAATAGTTAATTTTTTTGGCTATCGATAATCAATGCACAACCTAATATATCCATCCTTCTTCTTGATGAAGATAACTAGTGCACCCCAAGAGGAAATTCTAGGTCAAATATGAACCTTTTTTAAAAGCTCCTCTAACTGAATCTTAAGCTCATTAAGCTCATTAGTGGTTATCCTGTAAGGTGATCTAGATACTAGCATGACTCCTAGAATGATATCTATATGAAAGTGAACTACTCTATGGAGAGGCATACAAGATAACTCAGAAGGAAACACATCTACAAATTCCTAAAAAATAGGATGATCATCAAGTGAAGGTTCCTTTTCCTCCTCATCCTCCCTATAAATGATAATGATGGAAAATAACTGACACCCATTTTGCATGCTCCGCTTAACTACATGATGGAGATCACATGAATAGATATAGGTCTCTAAATCCCATAAATAATTATGGGGATGTCATGGTCATCTAAACATTGATCCCTTTTGTGATGACAATCCATTTTGGCTCTGTGGGCATAAAGCCAATCCATGCCAAGGAAAATATCATAGGATTATAGATGTATATTGCAAAGGTATGATATAGTGGTCATGTCACCAATCTATATATGGAAACCCTTAACCAAAGAGGTAATAGATACTCTAGATCCTGAAGCTAACTCTACCTCCCATCTAACATCTTGCCTAGCTACCACTAGCCCATAACACTCCATAACCAATGGAGAAAAATAATAATTAGTAGCTATTGAATCAAATAGGATGGTGATGCTACTACCTCTTATCATACATGTGGATTCTATGACTATGGCTTGATTCTCTTCCTGGTAGTTGTCAACCTCTACAAATACCTTGTGGGACTTACCCATGTCCCTAGCTATAGGCTTTGAAGTAGCCACTCATTGACTTCTTACTAGTTGACCCTATGAGAGTTCTCTAGATATGTACCCCATGGCACCACACATGTAATAAGGCCCACATTCCTAAATTTGTACTCCTTTAGGTCTATAATACTATTGGCCCCCTATCCCACTAGACCCACTAAAACCACCCTTGGTGGACTGCCGAGTCCCCATTGGAGGTGCAAATGAAGTCTATGGTCATTGATTTTTCCTAGGATCCTGTGACTACCACTACTTGGGCTTAGAGCCCCATTTCCCTTGTGATTTCCTATATTTTTTATTTTTTTGAGGTTGGTGCTGAGGATGAGGAGGTTTATGAGACCTCAATGAGTGTCTGTAACCCTTTAATTGGGGTTTCTGAAACCCCTATGCCTTAGGAGTGGGATTATGGTTGTGGAACCTATCTTGTGAATCATGTGCCTTACCATAGACCTCCTCAGCTATCAATGCCCTCTACATGGCATATCAAAAACCAACAAGAGCTAGCATGCAAACTATCCCTAATATTGTTGTATTTAGTCCCTTGATAAAGTGGTTAATCCATAACTTCTCATCCTTCATGTAATCTACATAAGGGAGAAGTTCAAGGAACTTTCTCGCATACTAAGACACTATGAGTCCCCTCTACTATAGGTCATGTAACTCATATATATGATATTTTCTAAAGTGCTTTGACAAATACTTGTCCTTGAATATATCCATGAAGGTATCCTAAGTGATAGTGTCTATAACTAGGTTTCTCTTATACTCTTCCTATCTCCACCAAGTAGAAGTTGATCCTCTCAGTAGGTGTATCGCAAAACATTCCTTAAGATTTCTCCCATAACGATGCAATTCAAAGCACCTCTCTAAGCTTAAGATCCATGAATTAGCCTCAGTCCCATCAATAGATCCTATAAACAAGGGTAGTTGGAGGCAAATCAACTCTCAGATCTAATCCCCTGTATCCTAGGGTGCTCTCTTAGCCACTCGAGGTACTAACTCTGGTGGTGGTGCTAAAAAATGGATGGACTCAATCTCATTGTCCTCTTGATCCTCTTCAAGTCTAGGAGGACTCCTTATTTTCTCTCTAGCTGACTACCTATCATCCTCTAAACCCTAATGTTCAACCACCGGTGGTAATCTCTCCTAAATAATGCAATTTTTCTTTTGAAGTGCAATCAAAATATCCTGATTCAAATTTAGAGGTGGTTCAAGGGGGGGGGTCATGATCCCCTCTAGAAACCTCTACCTCCTACTCTACATTCTCTTTTGTCAAGGGAGCGTGCCTACGACCTCTTCCATGACCATGATCTTGTCATGTAATCAGAGGCATCCTACAAAAGAATTGAAATGCTTAAGTTGAAATGTAATGGTTTAAGGTTCCTAGTGTTGAATTTGTGCTTTGATACAAAAATTTCATGCCCAAAATTTAAGGCAAAAATACACACAACAAATATTTTTTTAACATGATAAATTTTACTAAAGTTGTGCATTGACAATGTTAAAGTGTTTATTTAAGGTCCATATTAAAATGGTGTAGCTGGTCCATATTAAAATGGTTCATATTTAAGTCCATATTTAAGGTCCATAGTAAAAGCCAATAAAGACCACATCAAAGTCAAACACTAATTAGGGCATGACCAAAAAAGGTGAAAAGAGGGAAAATAAATTCATTTTGAATTTCTTTTTCCTTCCCTCTTTCCTTACTTCTCAAACTCCAAACCCTAACCTAAAATTAGGGTTAGGGTGTAATATCTTCCTCTCAAACTTCTTCTCTCTCCTTTTTCTCTTCTTTCCTCTTCTTTTTTTGTTGCAAGTTTAATGGAAAAGGGGGTTGAAATGAAGGTCTCCAACCATAAAGGTAAAAACCTTTATTTTTGTTTTGATGTTTATTTTTTTTATGGATTTATTAATTTTTTTAAAATAATAAATAAATTTTTATTTATTTATTTGTAACCCCTAGCAGCCTACTGCCGCAACCACAACAGTGGTCGAGCCACTAACTGTGGCAGCCACGATAGCGGCCATGCAACTACTCGTGGTAGCCATGGTAGTGGCTATGCCACTACCTGCAATACTCCAATGGTAGTGGCATTGCCACAGTCTACGACAGTGGTCCTGACATTGGCATTCCCATTGTCTGTGACAATGGAATCGACAATAGTAGCTGCTACTAGTAAGGGAGGGCAATGGGGCCGAGCCCCAACCCTCTCCCATGCCCCTTTCTTTTTTGTTTCTTTTTAAAAATTTTAATATAAAAAACTAGGGTTTCATATATATATATATATAAAATATATATACATTCTAATACTATATATATATATATATATATATGCATATATGCACACACACACACACATATGTATATATACATGCTTACATAATCAATTATGTCATATACTATTTTTTTTGAAAGGAGTAGATTACTTTATGGGTATCTATATATAAACACGAATGTGCTTAACGAAAAAGAAATAAAGAGAATAACCAAATTTATAATATAGCCTTATTATTATTATTATTTTTCTTTTTTACACAAAACATAATTAAAATTAACTCAAATGCTAAAATAAATTCTATTTAAGGTGCTTTTAAAAACTAGAATAATATTGAGGCTAATATTCGTTGTTCTTTTTGCATTCAAGTTATTGTTCACAATAAAGTTAAATGTAATCTTTACAACTAAAAACAAGACAACAACATTACATTTCAAGAAAACTTCCGGATACCTTTTTTTTTTGCATCTTCGAATGAATGTACTAACTTTACAATAATTAAAATAAATAGACTTTTATAAATCATTTATCCCAAAACTTTCAAATCTACATTTTCTTTGATTTTCTCATGCAAACTCAAACCCCATTTTTTAAAAATGAACTAATTACTTGAAAATTCATATTTACAACATTAATAGAATGATTCAACTTTTGTTTATAATTTACAACTAGAACAATAAGAATTTACAAATTCTTTTCTTTTCAAAAGAAACCAAACAACTTTGCAACATAAAATGCAATGAGAAGCCACATTTAAGAAGATTTTTTTTCCTTCAATTCCATCCTCTTTATCCACAAGATACACCTATGATAAAATAATCTCTTTGACCATGGAGTCTCACCTCCCAACCTATGCCTCTAAGAGACCACCCATGATCTTGGGGAACCAAGGGTAAACTGGTTACATACAACCGAAACCAAATACAATAATGCATCAATACACAACAATAAAATCCCACCCATGGCTTCACAATAGGTCTCCAAATGACCCAAAACAAAGAGTGAAGGTGGACCAAGTACCCATAAGGAGAAGGCCAAGCAACAAGTAATCACAATGCATCCACAAGGCCTCAAAAAAACTTCACAATTTATTCATATGAACTACAACAATAACTCTTATGACCCCCAAGGCATCAAGCCAAAATACTTCCCTTATGAACCTCAAAACTCAAATCAAAACATGGCCTCATGGAGCCCATATTCCATTTTTATTCCTCTCCTCCATGAGGAGAGAATCTACACTAGAAGGTTGTCCAAAAAATACCTTCACTCCCAAGGTTACTCTTCCCTCCTAAGGATGAGTGTGTCTTGAGACTCTCATGAACATGATACAACACAAAAAAAAAACTTCACATCTCAAATAGAAACAAAACATGAAAACTACATTGCAAACTCATATACACATATTCTACAATTTCATTCACGTTCATGTATTTAAAACATGTAAAAATAACAAACCTAAGTCCAAGCTTATGGTAATGGAGTTTGAAGAAGAGCTTCCCTTTTGTCCAATTCCTTTCTCCAAGGTCTTCACTAACTCTAGCAGTCTTTATGGATAAAGAGTAGGTGATCAACCCAAAATTCCTCTAAGCTTCCTATTGAAAGGCTTCCTACTAACCTCCCAACCAACTATCATAAAGAGGGTATGGATCAAGGAGTCTTTTTCTCCATTCTTGTCTCCCCTCATAAATGAGATGGAGACTAAGGATGGGGAAAGGGGATGGGCTTGTCCTCTTTTCCAAAACCCCAAATTTCGTCACTTGACTTGAGTGACCATTTATATGGGTCATAAATGAGTTATCGGCTCTATTTTGACTAAAATATAACCCCCAACCCATAGTAAACCAAGTGAGGTAGCTAAAACTGACCTAAAATACACCCTAGGGGCTCATTTAACCCTCCAAAAATCCTCTAGATGTTTACATACGGGTTCAACAAGATTTGACCCAATTAATGGCTTCTTAACCAAGGGTCTACATGGGGACACTATACGTTAACTTCATGGTAAGTGTCACACTCCATCCTACTCACAATGTATTGTCATGCCAACACAACACATTTTACAACTGTCAAGTGACAACAAAATTACACATCACATGCACAAATGGAAAGACCATAAGGATAAACACATATTAACAATTTACTTTTAATACAATCATACAACATCACAATTACGAACTAAAATACATTACAACAAGGTTTTGTCTCTTCATTAGATGAAACCTTTGCTTTCACTGATTTTTTCACAATTCTCTAACCTTGGTTCCCCAATTTATTTCCATGGTCAAATTTCCTACACAACTAAATCCAAATATTAGTAGTCCAAGAAAACCATACATAAAATAATATAAATTATTGACAACATTTAAGCATATTTTTTTCACAATTGCATTCACATAATTTACCATTAGTCAAATAATATTTAAAATAAAAATTTTACACGACATACATTTACTCATAAAAGAATATGCAAAATCAAATCATTATGAAGTTTCACATGTCAATATAACTTGACCATGAAATCTATAATTCAATTGCATCATAATAATCATCTAAATCAATCCATCCTAATGCACCATAAAAATATAGCACAAAATTTGCATCATAGAAATCATAGGTACTAAATCAATCCTAATATAAGATCCATCAAATCTATTGATAGGAAATATATGTTAGATATGTCTAAATATATCCTCATCAAGAGTGTAAAAATTAACATAATAAAAATGTATCACAATAAAATGTGATCCAAACCCTGTCATGAAGAGTAATCATCCATAATGCATCAAAATAGAGTATCAAATACTAGTTCAACATAAAAATAAAAGTAATGCTATGACGGGCTAGGGTAGGGCCTCACACAAAAGGCCTAGCATACATACACTCCAAAAAGGAGTTAATGTTATCTTGATTAGGCAGAGAAGCCATAAGAGTTGATAAAGCCTTTTTCAAAGCTTCATGATATGTAGGTGAGGTTTGAAGAAGCTCCCATAAAGATATTTTAGCAGGGGTAGCACACAATTGTTCAACCAAATCATACTCCTTTCCAAGGGAAGTAGGAAATCTAGGTGCTTGAGGAAGCACATGTTGAAAAGGTGATAAAGGAACCAGAATAATAGGTTGATGATTATCCCTTTTACAATACATATAGGCTACCAAACCTTGATCATTGAAAAACTCTAGAGGGTCCCTAGGTTTACCTTTGATTGTTATTCAAGGACAACCTTTAATAGTCAACAAGGGTTTATCATAAACCACCTTAGGTGTCTCAATGTTGCAAAAAGATTCATAAGAAGGAAGCCAAGCACAAAACCTATTGTAAAGGTTTGTAGGAAGATATGTAGAGGAAGATGAAGTAGGGATAGGATCTTACGAGACCTTATCCAACATAACAAAATCTTCACATCCATGCACCTCATTAGGGTTTCTATCATCACATCTAATGAAGCTTTCATCAAAATACTCATAAAATAAATCAAACATATTAAAATTAAATTAAACTAACAAAAAAGAATCTTGCAATTTTTGTTTGTATTTTCTTAATGTAAATGACATGCAAGAACATAAAAGAAAACTAATCTATTATGCAAGAAAGTACAACAAAAAATGTTTTCTTTTTCTTTTTCCAATATAAATGTAATATTTATCCTATCCACAAAAGGAAGACAAGGTATATAATCTAACACAAAAATGAAAGAGTTGTTGTGAACGGGCTCACCAAAATGTATATGGTGAAAAGGGAAGCAATGGGGAAGATAGAAAGTTCATTCCACCACACCCTTTTCATGAGGGACATATACCTCAGAAGGGCCTTAGAAGGAATGAGACCTTTCAAACAAAGACCAAATCAGATCTAAATAGGATTGATGCCACCAAGAGGATGTAGGGGAAACAATACTAAATTTAGATCTAATTTGGTGTTAACTAAAAGGTTCACTTCTTCTATAAGCCTAAAATATTTAACCAGGAAATCAAGAATAATGAAGTGACTAAGGAAATATATCATATCTGGATTGTAAATAGAAAAAGAGCATGTCAACTTACCTTGAAGTATGAAGCTTGGTTTTGAATCTAATTTTTTTGCCCTCAAAAGGATCATATTCACAATTGAAGTTGCAAGATGAAAAAACCCCAAAAATCTTTTCCTCTAGGACAAGGCTGATTTTTCAGGTCTATGCTAACTCGGGGTCAACCTTGACCCAAGACTAGGTCAAAATTTGGCCTAGACTTGGCCCAAAAACTAAATATGAAAGCCTATACTCTGAAATAGGTTATTCTACAACCTTGTACCTTTAATATCCTGGGACGGGGTTGAAACTCAGCCTAGCCTCAATTTTGTCTGAATAAAAACTTGATTTCAAACTTGTAATCTTTAGCCAAATGGATATCTAGATCTGTACTTTGATATTCTCTTTTGAAACCTACAAATCTAGAAATGTGTGTGTTTGGGTGGCTATATAGGGGTTTTTCTTAGTCAACCCCTCTGTTTTGGTGATTTCCACCTCTACAAATAGCCATTAAGAAAGAGTATTGTGTGTGTAGTGCTCATATGTAGAGAAATGTATGTAAAATGCTAAGGTCTAATCATTAAGAATGAAATCCTAGCATGTAAACATAAATGTGTATGTAAATATGAAGCAACAATTCATAGATTTGAACATAACATGGAAATCATACCAAACTCCCAAGGCTAAAGTAATCCAAGCCACCTTCACAACTTGTATTTGCTACCCCATGTTGATGTCTTGTAAGCTTGATCAATGTTGAATGCTTGATTTGGGAAGGAGAATGCAAAGTGAAGAACTCTCTTGCTTCAATGGATGTTTCCAAGATTTCTTGTTTCCACCTTGCAATTGCACTATGTCAAATTAGGATGTTCACATGAGATTGTCCACATGAAGTTCACATATCATTCATGGATACCAAATGAAGTAATTGAGTGTGTTTTTATAGTGATTTCAAGATTAAACTCCATAAAAGCTGACTACACAAGGCTAGAGTGCTTTGGTGCTTGAACCGAGCCTGGGATCCTGAAAGGGGAGACCCAAAGAAGAAAGGTCAGGGCCAAAATTTCATCTAGACCTAAGGTTAGGGCTGAAATTCAGCCTAGAACTAAGGGTCAGGGCCAAAATTCAGCCTAGATCTGAGGCTAGAATCTTTCAGAATTGTCTCGAGGGCCCATAACAACATTCGGTTCAAGGTAAAAGACTGAGATGAGCGGGAAGGGTCCAATTTAAGGATGAAAAGTAGCCTAGAAAGAAGAAATAGAAAAGGAGGACACCTTGTAGTTAGGTCCTACCTAGATCTTTGTACAAAAGAAGAGGGGAATCAAGGTGGATTTGTTAGATCCTACCCTAATATCACCTAGGAGAGATAAAAGAACACATGCAAATGCATCCTAAATGAAAGTTTACTATGAAATCACACTAAATAGGTGCTAAACAATCACTAAATTGAAGTACTTATAATTTAGGACAATACACTATTATAGATCCCATCTCAAGAATAGTAACATTCCAATGTCAAGGACTATTATGCTTGCCTCTTTCACTATCAGATTCATTGAATTTGGGTGAAATGATTATAGTGTGGAAAGGGAATTCTAGTGCTACTATTTAGAGTTTGAAATCTATCCCTCTTGCTCCATAAGTGGTGCAGGGGCACCTAGTCAGCATAGGTCCCTCACCATTTAAAATTTTGTTGTAACATGCTCCTATTGAGCCTTGTACATGGAATAAGGGTCCGAGGACCATTGTGTGGTTGACAATATAGGTTAGAGGTTCTTAAGGTTCCTTTTCATAGGTCTTTAGTATATATGGTTTCATTATGAGATGACATCATCATGAGTCTTCAAGGGGTTAGCTGATGTCATTATAGTCCTTTGGATTGATTCAAGACATCTTACACCTAAGAATCATCTAGGTGCAAGGCATTGGCCTAAAATAGCCCACAATAGCTCATTTGTGGAAAAGTTACAAAAGTTTCACTTTGCAACTTTGAAATGTCGCTCGACAACATTTTGTAACTACCACCTATAATGGTGGATTTGGAATTTGGTCTCGAAAAAAGACCTAATCATGAAACTTAAGACTTTAGAGGCATGATATAAACCTAGGAAACCCTAATATTGCCATTAGATCATCGTACTGTACAGACAGAGTTCTGAAGGAAAGAGTTTTGTGTGTGTAGAATCATAACAAAGGAGTAATGGAAGAAATCTTGTATTTATTTGCTTACTGTAATCACTTGGTATTAGAGTATAGTCTTTGTATAGTATTTTGGATTTACTAGTTTATGTGTGTGTGCATTTTCTTTTAAGTGTTTGTAATTATTTGTGTTTTGTGTGCTCACTATCCTGAACCAGGTAGTTGGGATTGTTAAGCATGTAACTCACTATCCCACAGTAGAAATAGTACAGAATCTTTTGGATAGTGATTGTACATTATGTACTTCTCATGTGTAGGAGGAAGGGCCCTCAAGTGTAGAGAAACTATTTATAAACTCTTTCCCTAGGCGAGCCAGAGACTACCCAGCTAGGAAAGAGTGAACTTGCAGAGCTTCTAGAATGCAGGGTTGTGAAGCTAGACCCAACTTGAAGCATGGAAATGGTGGATAGGTGTGTTAAGGCTCCTTTGTGTGAAAGAGGAGTTCTCACCAATCCAAAAAGGCACTAGATCAAATCAAGAAGTCAAGTAGGCTTCAAAGAGACCCAAAACCCTTGAAAAACCCTTAGTCAGAGTTAGGGCATTGTACGACTATTTGGAGGCCTAAGACCCTAAAAATCCTTGAGCCCTAGGCAAATGAATGGAAGTCTTAGAAGGAAGCTAGAACTTGTTAATGGAGTTTTTCTAAGAAATTCCCTATTTTCTCAAAATAGGAGGGCTAATTGGGGCTCTTTCCTTGTAGCCCTATTTCAGTGTTGAATCTTGAAATCGGTAGGAAGGATTAGTGAAGAGGGTTGATTTAACTATTGGAATGAGTGGAGTGGAAGGTTTTACAACACCTCCACAACCCTACAAGCAAATTGGAAATATTTGTGAGGCTAGGTCTTAGAGAAGACCAAGAAGGCTAGAGAGGTTCTAGTCAAGAGTGAGCACCTAGGAGTTGAATGAGATGGAAACTTTGAGAAGTTAGAGGAGTAGGGCTTGGATTAGGGGATCATAAGAAGATAGATGATCCTATAGGTCTAGTAGGTGATCTTGGAAGACACCAAGAGTCTCAAAGGAAGACTAAGTGGCATGAACTAGTGATTAGATCATCCCTCCTCCCTAACAATAAGCTTCTTAAGCTATTTACCTTTCAATTTAACCAAGAAAATTTTAAACTCATCTGAATTAATAATATCATCATCGATGAGAAACTGTTGGGATGCACTTTCTCTATCATCTATTAATTTACCTAATGGATGATCTTTGTACATCTCCAACCCATCACCAGGGCTCTCTTCAAATTGTTCTCTCGACCTCCTTGTAGGATGATCTATCTCATAATCACTACTTCCTCCAATGTCCTCATATGTAGAATATTCCCATGAAGGTTCAATTCTCTCCCTTTTCTATGGTGGACCTCAGTGTGAAGGACTTGACTCTTATGTACTAGCAGGTTCTTCTTCCTCTTCTTCTTGATTTGAGATGATAATCCCCTTTTTCCTACATTGCACCAGGGAACTTGATTGCTTAGGTCTATCCTCCAAAGGAATTATCCCTATAAAATCATCATGATTATTCATCATTCCCTCAATCCACAATATTAGAGGGAGATTTGGATAGAAACCAAGGAAATACGTGTCCATATCAATCAATCTATCTTCTAATGTAATCAAAATTTTCCACTTTTTTCTAGTTGTATCCACTTCTGATTTGAACTTGAAGCTCCTATTGATATCTTCCTTGTATAATGCATCATGTGGAGGGGTGTCCTTCTCTCTCAATAATTTGAGCAATGCTTTCCTTATGAATCCCTCTAGATCACAAAACCTTATGGCACTAGTCTACATTTTTTACTGCTTGATAAAAACATTCAATGCCTCCAATGATTTCTTTCCAAAGGTGAATTCACCTACTTTCATCACCCTAGCTAGAAAAGTTCCCCTCTTCTTTTTTTGCAGATATTCCTTCTCTACCACTAGTAATTGCCAAAAAACTTCCATTGTTGTAATTATATTTGGTCCATTGTTGTATTAATGTTTGGAACAAATATTGACAATAAATGAGGGGGGTTGTGGACACCTACAAATGCTGATAATGGTAAATTCATCAAAATAATAAAAATCCCCCCAATTTTGGTCATAGGGCCCATCCTTTATTTCTTCTTTTGGAATTAGAATCCTCAGGATCTCTGTAGATAGTTTGCAAAAATCTTTCTTTCCAAGTAACTACATAATAGGAAAAATAATATAGTTCTAAGAATAAACAAAACTTGGAGCTGAATGGTTCATATCCTAGGCTCTTGTTCAATACTAGATTGGTAATTTTTCTCCATTTTTGTCAAACATATAGATCATCAACTTTTGATCAACCTTGTCAACATTGAAATAAAGAATTAAATGCAACAGAAAAGAGTAATATTTGAAATCAATGTTTCCCAAGCTATGTTGAATAGAAATCAATCCTTTGTGCACAAAATTCACCAAATATCCTACATAATCATAAATATCCATAGCCATGAAAGTGATTTCAATAGGCACTATGGTATCAACATCCTTACCCAAGACATGAAATAACCCTTGCTCAGTGTAAACAAGATAGAACTCAAAATCCTTCAGTTCAAATGATTCCCCCATAATGCTGAGAATACGAATTGGCTTCTTGTTATGTCTCTTCTTCATATACCTAGGTATGCCCTTTTCTCATAGCACAGACTTATGGCCCTTGTATGTCCTCCTTTATTTGTAAAATCTATATTTGTGTATGCAACTGTACCTAAAAACCAAAAGGCCTCATAAATGCTCTTTCTATATGTTAAGACTATGTCCCTATTATCTGCACCTCTTATTACTCTAGTTTCTCATAGGAGGACCTTTAACCCCATTCTCATATAAAAATAAAAAAAGAGCCCCCCTTGAAGAAGTTATCAATGTGCCTCTACTCCCATCACAATTATCTACCCACTGAGTTTCAGTGGTAGAAAGGGCATTCGATGATCTAGACAACAATTTAAAAAATAGTGATAATAGGGCTTGTCTTTCCCTTTTGTACCAAACCCCGACTTGGTTGGTCTTTCCCCACTCATTTTAATCAAAAGGAAAACTTGCAAGAAGAGAAGATGCAATTGAAAAACCCTTAGAACACCAACTATATGTTTTCAAACACAAACTCACTTTTCAAATTCCAAAGAAGTTAGAAGAAAGAAAACCTACTGGTTTTTATGCTCTTTCTACAACTTCACAACTTATGAATGTCTTTGTAATTCACTCCTGAACACCAAGGTTATCCTTTAGCAACTATGATTGAGATTGTGAAGAATAAAAACCACAATCCCCTTATTTATTTTAAAGATCTTACATAAAATACACCCATCTTTTACATATCAACAAATGACAACCAACTAAGCTCCACATGGCATGTAGTCATTTTTTAAACTCCACACAACCACACATGTCGTTACATGGTGGCGGGATAACATAACACTTCTTTTCTTTTACTAACCTTCTTAGACACATGTCATCCCCTCGCATCTTTTCATGTGGTATGAAGGATTAGCCTTAATCAATGTGAAGCAATGATAAGCAATTAATGTTACCTTTAACATCCATTCATGAGTTCAAAACCTCGAGCATCCAAATGCATCTTTACCTTGTGAAGCCATAGGATCAAACTCTAGTTACATGTATCAACTTCGCACCACATATTCACCAACTCCTTCATTCTAGAAAGGGACACATGAGAGAGCCTCACAACCTTGCAAAGCACATTAACTAACATCATATTTTCTCACAAAGATGTGAGAGCCACTACTTTTTCCTTGTAGGGCCACTTGTGACATGTGGCTTTTTCTCGCTAGTCTGCAAGTAAATCATTAGTAGTTTATCCCAAGCTACAGAGTTGCAGTAACACTTTGATGTTACATTCAAAAGTCCATTTGCAACCTCACATGGTTACTTAGAAGTTATCCAAAACATCCTCAAACCTACGAAGAGACACTTTACTTAACCATTAGCAATTTTGCTCGTAGCTTCACAATACTAAAAGATTCATAAGATGGTTGCGAAGGTGCAAAAATAATTAAGGGATAATTAATTGCAAGTGTATAAAAACATGACTTAAAAGGGGTCATTCATTAGGACTTAGGACAATAAAGAACATATGACCAAGGATATCTAGACGCTCAATAATTTTTTTATAACTAGGATAATCACGGGGCCTACTAGCCAAACCGGTAACAACAAAAGGGGATGGTAAATATCACAACTAAGGAGACATGCAAATAGCATTATAAAATGTGAAATTAGATGAAAAATTCAATGGAGAAATAGAATGTAGGAACAAACCTAGAAATAGAATGCAAGAACAAACCTAGGGCACACCAACTAACTATATTTAAAATTTTGCAACCCTAGAACATAAAATACACATTGAAGTAGTAAAATTTTCATAAAATAATGTGTATTTTGTGGATCCAACAAATCTAAAGAATTTGATTCAAAGTGATGCACATGGTATCAATATTCTACATAGCATATCTCACATAGTGAATGACAAAACTAAAATTGTAGCTAGTTGTGTAGAAGTGCTTAGATATACCCTTCCTACAAGCCAAATCGAGATGTACCATTGTCCATTCCTACAATAGTGCCATATATTCCTACATATACATCCTCTATCATGTTTGTTACTACACATAATGGTAATTCCATTCATTTTAGCAACATTACCAATCCTATCAATCAATATACTTATTTCCATCTTCAACCAATCTTCTTTTTATTCCTTAAAACATGCATCAACCATCTCTTCGACCCACTTAACATAATGTTCCACTTAGCTATCATAACATCCTCCTTCAAACCGACCTCTATCATAATCCAACTTTCCACAAGCCAATTCACCCATTGACACCACCATTGACTATTCATTGTAAAATGTGTTATCTTTACACAATAATTGACCACAATGACCAAATCCCAATCCACTATCCCTTCATATTCCACAAGAATCTAACTTTTTGTTGTCATACTTCGAACTAAATCCCACAAAACATTGATATACAGGTCTCTTTTTTGAGAAATATAATGGAAAAGGTGATCTCTAGACCCTCAAAGGATTCATTTCCTCTACTAAAATTTTAATTTCCTTTTCTATAATAGGCCTCTTTTAACAAATAATACTAATAAATATCAGGTTTTCATTGTGGTGCAATATTTTTATGTGGAAAATTCTTTCTTAGACTATATGCTAGATTTTTTTTTCTAGTGGAGGCCTTTCATTTGTTTTGAATGAAAAATATTTTATTTGCAATTAGCTCATAAAATGAGGAAATAGGTTATTGAAATTGAAAATACTCAATTAAAGGCCTAATATTTTTACAATCCATAAAGGTTAAAGAGTGAGTTCTAATAATTTTATCGTGTGAATATTTTTTAGTCAACAACTCAAATCACACTCCATTATGTATCATTTTGTTGAAGAAAATGATGAACAATATTATACAATTAGTTCTTTAAACAAAAGTAGAGGACACATATATAAATAAGGGGGGAAATGAGAAAGGATAAGGGTAAACAACATGAAGATTAAAAATTAAAAAATAATACATAAGTGAAAATCCAATAAATATTTAACAAAATGTTGAAACATAACAACCCTAAAGATGCAAATGAACAATTATATTGCAATAAGTAATCTAATGGCCTAGATATTAACCAAAACATTTAATTAAAATAAAATCTATTGAAGAGTAATGGTAATTTTAATACTAATGCTAATTAAATTAACACACAATTGTTTTAAAAAATGACATTTGATCAAACTTAAACATAATATCAAATTAATATTAATTTTAATATAGTGACATAATGTGACAAACTATGTTAATAACAACATCAAACAAGTGCCATGTAGTGGCAAAGTACTTGCCTTACTAATAATAATAATAATAATTAAATTCTTCCAAATTGTATTATGGCTATTTCATACAAATATAATTAGATTGATTAATTGATTAGGAGTTTGATATTTAGTTAATAATGATAAGTTAAAGATAAATAGATATCCATTGTTGTAGTTACTAAGTACAAGTATAATTGGTATTAATCACAATGTAATTAATATTATAGCTATTTGATATAATAGGTGAAGTCTTATATTAATTTAGAATTATAAATATTTTACTCTTTTATTTTACAAATTTAAATATTTAATTATCATAGTTTAAATCAAATTAATAAAAACAAAAGAAAATTAATCCTTATAAATGTAAGTGAATATATCTATGTTAATGAAGTACATAAATTATCTTTAATTTTTAAAAAGATTTCAAGTAATATCTTTTATATTATTTTTTAATTTTCAAATTTTATATATTATCAATATTTAAAAAATATATAATTAAAAATATCAATAAAATTATTTTTCTTAAATATAATTATTAATTTTTGAAATAAAATAATTTATACATAAATAATCAATTTAATATATTATAAGATATTTTAAAAATATAACTATAAATCAAAATTTAAATACTTCACATAAATTATTAATCTAATCTAATATAATTTCTTATTTTAAAAAAATAATTATTAAAATCAAAATAAATTACATCATTTAATTAACAAGGAACAATTTTAATAATATTTTATATAGTTCATATAACTTATATAATGAAAAAGTTAAGTTTATTAATATTTAGATTATAATTATAATTTATGTTATTGAATCTAAATATATAACATCTAATTATAATACATATAACAAATTTTATTATTCAATTTAATATACATTAGTTAATAAATAATCTATATCCAAAACCATGTATTTATATTATAACATATTTTTAACAATAAATATGAATTATTTTAAGGGCATGGTAAAGTATTTTCTCTTATAATATTGCCTCGAAAATTGTAATAGAGGTAGTGCTTCCACAAAATCCGTGTATAAGAGGCTAAATTTTTAAGCCAATAGAAGAGCTCGAAATTAATTTTGTTGAATTATAAAGATAAAAAATGTGCATGTATACTATGCAAATTATTAATTTTGTAACAAATTTGATAAAAATAATAATTTTAATTGGTAGAAATGTGATTTTTTAATCACTAGTTAATGGAAGAAATCCAAAAACGGATGCAATAGTACTTGCCTAGCCTATCGACAAGTACTAATAAGAAAAGTATTGGATATAATACATAATAAACATATCATAACTCGAAGATAAATGTCAATTGCAATAAATGGTAATATAGCTCGCAAACAAAATATTTATGAAAATAGAAAATTCTTAGAATGTTAAGAAAAATAAAGGGAAAGAAAATATACATATTTAACCATAATGAAAAACCAAAGCACAACCACAATTAATAAAATGAAGGTAGTTATAAAGTAATACTTAGTCTAGGACCAAAAAGATAAAAGACGAAAGAGAAAATCAAATTACCTACTAAGAAAAATATAAAGAAGAGAAACCTAAGGAAAACTTTATTCAACAATACTTAGGAAAAGGGGAGAGGTAGAAGACATGATATGAGAAGAAGGGGAATAATACACTACGAAGATGTGTGGAAGTAGGGTGTTGAGGTACTGCTCACTCTAGGACTTGAACCTAAGGTCCTCCATTTGCTACTAGAGTGCTCCATTAACTAAGTTACTAGTCCCTCTTAGCCATCTGATCCTTTTCCAACACCCCTTAAGCTACACTGCTAGTACCTGGGGATTATAGCCTAGCTTTGATACGACTTGTTGAGTTTTTGTTCATTTGGACTAGCTAGGACTCATACTTAAGACTTTCCATTTGCTACTAGAGTGCTCTACCAAATTGAGCTAGTAGCCCCTCTTTCCCAACCCATCGTTGGTTAGACAAATTTTTTTATGTTTCTTTCTTGTAAATTTTATTAGATATGATTTCAATATACTTTAGATGACAATTGAGATTATAAAAAAATCACATTACTTAAAAAGACTTTAAAGATATTTGACTTGTTTAAATACCCTCACAATATACTTGTTCTTACATCTATTTAGCTTAAAACCTGTGTGAAGAAATTTCTTGATTGATAAATTCTACATGTGAAAAAAACTGTTGAAAAGATTTTATATCTTCTACTAAAAACTTTCAGCTATTCCATATAAGAACATGATCTATCCAATAAAATCTTCATTCTGATAAAATAATCTAAAACACAATTCTAATCTCATCCCTTCTTATAATACTATGTTCTTAGAAAATACTGATTAAATCATTCATAAATCAAAAACCTTACAAATCAAAATCTTATAATGAAATAATGCCTGATGATAAAGGTCCATCCATATAGATAGCTTTTCTCAAATTCAACAAGCCTAAGGAACTTTTGAATTCCCTAAGAAAAAGTTGATTATCATTTTCAAAGTTTTCCCTGGTAGACTTGATTCACTCAGCAATAATCTGTGAAGGGAATTCTTCCAATTTATCGAGGCATTCTGCTAACATATACTGATATTGTTGAACGTAGCATTTCATCATCTACCTTTGATGGTTAAGAATTGAAGAACAGGAAACTTTCCGTTATTTTCTCTTCTCGCAATCATATATTTGAGGCAGAGTCCAGATTAATCCAAAGCTCTGCGTTGGGCACAGAGATAGGCAGCAATGAATCCAATTGTAGTGAAAATGCTCCCAGGATTACTACTGTTAATGTCACGTTGACTGAATAACACTGGACAATTTCCCTGTCCCCAATTACAATCATAAAATGCCAATGACATCCACTAGAAATCTCAATCTCACAGCATTATGTTTAAGGGGGTGCTGCGCAATCTGCTTCCTATAAACAATGCCCCTGGAGACTTCTCTACAAATCTTCAATTGTTGCAGCCCCGCATTTTCAAAAATGCGCTTTCACAAGGGGAAAATGTACACTCTTTTCTCTGGCATAGGCGATCTGCATTTGTTACACGCACGAGTTTCATAATAATCTGATTAACATGTATGTCAAGTGCGGAAGATTCGTTGATGCTCGTAAAGTGTTTGACAATATGAAAGAACGAGACAGCGTCTCATGGAATACGATCATTTCTGCATACGGAAGACAGGGATTTCCTGACGAAGCAGTCACACTGTTTCACCAAATGCAACGAACAGGTCTCCAACCGGATCAGTTCACATTCGCCAGCGTACTCCCAGCCTGTGCCAAATTGGGAGCTTTGGATCAGGGTATGGACATCCATCAAAACATTAAGGATAGGGGAATTTTGTTGATTGTCGTTGTTGAAACTGCCCTAGTAGACATGTATGCAAAATGTGGAAGCATGCACAAGGCGCGTGAACTGTTCGACAAAATGGCTGAAAGGGATGTCTTCTCTTGGAATGCAATGGTTGTGGGATATGCACAAAATGGGTTTGTTGATAAGGCTTTGGAAACTTTCAAGCAAATGCAACTGGCAGGGGCGAAGCCAGACTCCACAACCTTTGCCAGCGTTCTCCCAGCTTGTGGTAAAACGGGAGCTTTGGAACTAGGCATGGACATCCATCAAAGCCTTAACGATAGAGATATTTTGTCAGATGTTGTACTTGCAACTGCCCTGGTAGACATGTATGCAAAATGTGGAAGCATAGACAAGGCACGTGAACTGTTTAACAAAATGCCTCAAAGAAATTTGGTTTCATGGAATGCCATGATTGTAGGATATGTGCAGATTGGACTTGCTGAAAAGGCTTTAGAAACTTTCAAGCAAATGCAATTGGCAGGTGTAATGCCAGACTCCACAACCTTTGCCAGCATCCTTCCTGCCTGTGCGAAGATGGGAGCTCTGGAACATGGCATGGGTATCCATCAAAACATAAAGGATCGAGGAATAGCGTCAGATATACTTGCAACTGCTTTGGTAGACATGTATGCAAAATGTGGAAGTATAGATAAGGCACAGGAAGTGTTTGACAAAATGCCTCGAAGGAATGTGGTCTCATGGAATGCCATGATTGCAGGATATGTACAAAATGGATTTGTTGAAAAGGCTTTACAAACTTTCAAGCAAATGCAATTGATAGGCGTGAAGCTAGACTCCACAACCTTTGCTAGCATCCTCCCCGCCTGTGCCAAAATGGGAGCTTTGGAACAGGGAATAGACATCCATCAAAGCATAAAGGACAGCGAAATTTTGTCAGATGTTAGAATTGCAACTGCCCTGGTAGACATGTATGCAAAATGTGGAAGCATACACAAGGCGCGTGAATTATTTGATAAAATGCCTCAAAGAAATTTGGTCTCATGGAATACCATGATTGCAGGATATGCACAAAATGGATTTTGCAAGGATGCTCTCGAAATTTTTGAATTGATGAAGCACTCTGGAACATATCCTGACCTTGTAACCTTTGCTTGTGCTCTACGGTCATGCAGCCTTACAGGTTTAGTGGACGAAGGCTGTAGATATTTCAATCATATGAATGACCCTTATTGTATTACACCTACAGTTGATCATTATGGATGCATGGTTGACCTTCTTGCCCGGGCTGGCTATCTTGAAGAAACCCTAAATTTTATTATCAAGATGCCAGTTAAACCTGTGGTGGATGCGTGGATGTGTGTTCTTGGTGGCTGTAGATTACATATGAATATAGGCTTAGGAGTATTTACAGCGATGCTGCTTTTTGATTTGGATCCTGAAAATTCTGCGGCTTATGTTCTTCTCTCAAACATGTATGCAGAAGTGGACAGGTGGAGTGAGGTTCAAATGGTAAGGAGATTGATGAAAGATAGAGGAGTTAAGAAGATCCCTGGATGTAGTTGGATTGAAGGCCATAAAATGGTGCATGCTTTCTCTGTAGGAGACGAATCACAGACACAGGGTACCTAGGCAGAGTTGGAGAAATGGGCTTGGGAGATGATGGCAGCAGGGTATTTTCCAGATTCAATGCCTTTACTTAAATGATGGGGAAGAGGGGGGAAAAAATACTTCTCTGCCACCATAGTGTAAAGTTGGCATTTGCTTTTGGTTCGTTAACAAGCTCCCTAGAACAACTATCAAAGTTGTTAAGAACCTTAGAGTATGTCCTGATTGCCACGCTGCCATGAAATTTTTCTCCAAGATTGTTTGGGGAATTTTTTTTGTGAAAGATGCAAACAGTTTCCACATTTCAAACAGGGTCAATGGTCTTGTAAAGGTTATTGGAGATGCTACATAGAGAAATCAGGAAAAAAGGCGTGCACTTTAATAATGTGCATTGTTTACAATAACCTCAGACTGTCTAATTCAGAAGTAACAAAATAATTTTAAATGTGTACAATTTCAGACATGCAGTTATAATGAGGGGACAAGGTTTCATTTTCAGTTCAATGGAAGTTTTATTTTGGTCCGTGTTTTGAGTATTTGGCAGTTATAATGTGTACCAAGCTGTTGTCTTGCTAAAATTAGATGTGCAGAGTCTAATGTAGATCATTACTTTTATACAGGGTTATTTGTTAAAGGTATATATTTTTTTTCATAATATGAATATTTTATTAAATTATTTTTAGGAAACTTGCATACGTATGAAAAGCTGGAGGAAGTGGCGAATGGCAAAAGGACAACAGGTGAGGAACATTTCAAGTAAATAGAAAGATGATTTGATCAGGAGGAAATGGGAGAGTCTCAGGGGTTCACAATCAACCCTTGTCATTTTGAGAATAGGAATTGGCTTCTTGTTATGTCCCTTCTTCATATACCTAGGTATGCCCTTTTCTCATAGCACATACTTATGGTCCTTGTATGTCCTCCTTTCTCTGTCAAAATCTATATCTGTGTATACAACTGTACTTGTAAACCAAACCAAAAGGCCTCATAAATGCTCTTTCTATCTATTAAGATTATGGCTCTATTATTTGCACCTCTTATTAACCCATTCTAATATAAAAATTGAAAAAGAGACTCCCTTGAAGAAGTTATCGATGGGCCTCTACTCCTACCACAATTAGATACCCACTAATTTTCAGTGATAGAAAGGGCATTCGATGATCCAGACAACAATTTAAAAAATATTGATAATAGGGCTTGTCATTCCCTTTTATACCAAACCCTGACTTGGATGGTCTTTCTCACTCATTTTTATCAAAAGGAAAACTTGCAAGAAGAGAAGATGCAATTGAAAAACCCTTAGAATACCTATATGTTTTCAAACACAAACTCACTTTTCAAATTCCCAAGAAGTTAGAAGAAAGAAAACTTATTGGTTTTCATGCTCTTTCTACAACTTCACAACTTTTGGATGTCTCTGTAATTCACTCGTGAACACCAAGGTTAGCCTTTAGCAACTATGATTACGATTATGAAGAATAAAAACCACAATCCCTTATTTATTTCAAAGATCTTGTATAAAACACACCCATCCTTTCAGAATTTAATTCCCATGAGTCGAACTCCAATCTTGAATATCCACGTAATTTAAATCCGAGCCATTAATTTCCTCCATGCTAGCAAGCATGGTGCAACAAAATGGTCTTGACTTGTACATATCAACACATGACAACCAACTAAGCTCCACATGATATGGATTCATTTATTAAACCCCACACAACCACACATGTCATTACATGACTGCGAGATGACATAACACTTCTTTTCTTTTATTAACCTTCTCAGACACGTGTCATCCCCTCGCATCTTTGCATGTGGTATGAAGGATTAGCCTTAATCACTGTGAAGCAATGATCAACAATTAATGTTACCTTTAACATCCATTCATGAGTTCGAAACCTCGAGCATCCAAATGCATCTTTACCTTGTGAAGCCACAAGATCAAACTCTAGTTGCATGTGTGAACATCACACCACATATTCACATATTCACGAACTCCTTCATTCTGGAAAGGGACACATGAGAGCACCTCACAACCTTGCACCCCACATTAATTGACATCATATTTACTCACGACTTGATGCGAGAGTTGATTTTTCCTTGTAGGTCCACTTGTGACATGTGGCATTTTCAAAAGGGGATGGTAAAGATTACGACTAAGGAGACATGAATAGAGCAATATAAAATGTGAAATCAGATGAACAAGTCAATGGAGAAATAGAATGCATGAACAAACCTAGGGCACAATGGATAACTATATTTGAAATTTTGCAGACCCTAGAATAAAAAATACACGTCGAAGTAGTAAAATTTTCATAAAACGATGTGTTTGTTGTGGATCCAACAAATCTAAAGAAGTTAATTCAAAGTGATGCACATGGTGTCAATATTCTACATAGCATATCTCACATAGTGAATGACAACACTAAAATTGTAGTTAGTTGTGTAGAAGTGCTCGAATATACCCTTTATACAAGCCAAATCAAGATACCATTGTCCATTCCTACAATAGTGCCCAATATTCCTACATATACATCCTCTATCATGTTTGTTACTACGCATAATGGAATTCCATTCATTTTAGCAACATGACTAATCCTATCAATCAATATACTTATTTCCATCTTCAACTAATCTTCTTTTTGTTCCTCAAAATATGCATCAACCATCTCTTCAACCCACTTAACATAATGTTCCACTTAGCTATTATAATATCCTCCTTCAAACCCTCTATCATAATCCAACTTTTCACAAGCCAATTCACCCATTGACACCACTATTAACTATTCATTATAAAATGTCTTATCTTTACACAATAATTGGCCACAATGACCCAATCCCAATCCACTATCCCTTCATATTCCACAAGAATCTCACTTTATGTTGCGATACTTCAAACTAAATCCCACAAAACATTGAGATACCTCATTTTGAGAAATACAATGGAAAAGGTGATCTCTAGACCCTCAAAGGATTCATTTCCTCTACTAAAGTTTTAATTTCCTTTGCTATAATAGGCCTCTTTTAACAAATAATACTAATAAATATCAGGTTTTCATTGTGGTGCAATGCTTTTGTGTGTGGAAAATTCTTTCTTAGATTATGCTAGATTTTTTTTTTTCTAGTGGAGGCCTTCTGTTTGTTTTGAAAGAAAAATATTTTATTTGTAATTAGCTCATAAAATGATGAAATAGGTTATTCAAATTGAAAATACTCAATTAAAGGCCTAATATTTTTACAATCCATAAAAGGTTAAAGAGTGAGTTCTAATAATTTTATTGTGTGAATATGTTTTAGTCAACAACTCAAATCACTCTCCATTATACATCATTTGGTTGAGGAAAATGATGAATAATATTATACAATTAGTTTTTTAAACAATAGTAGAGGACAATGATATTTATGGGGAAAAAATGAGAAAGGATAAGGAAAAATAACATGAAGATTAAAAATTAAAAATAATAAATAAGTGAAAATCTAATAGATATTTAACAAAATATTGAAACATAACAACCCTAAAGATGCAAATGAACAATTATATTACAATAAGTAATCTAATGGCCTAGATATTAACCAAAACATTTAATTAAACTAAAATCTATTGAAGAGTAATAGTAACTTTAATACTAATACTAATTAAATTAACACACAATTTAGAAAAAAATGACATTTGATCAAACTTAAACATAATATCAAATTAATATTAATTTTAATAAAGATAGTGACCTAACATGATCAAAACTATATTAATAACAATATCAAATAAGAATCAGATGGAGGATATTGATGAAGAAAAAGGGAATCCTTTTGGTGAGCAGGAGAATCAAGGAGAGGAAATTGAGGAAAAGGAGGTGGGAGAGGAAGAGCAGGTAAACAATAACAAAGAGAAAGATTATGAGATTGAGGTTCACCCCGTCCATCAAGAGGAGGAGGAAACAAATGAAGTTAGTCAGACCCCAAAACCGGAGACTGAGAGCTTGATAAAGGAGGTTCCTGCGGAGGATAATACTTAGGTTGCCATTTTGGTTATGGGGGATGAAATGAATATTATCGATGATAGTTTAGAACTTGAGAAGATGACTGACAAAATTTTGGCCATTTTTGAAAATAAGGATAACAAAACAGGGGACCTGCCTACTGCTGATGAGAAAGAGATGATGGAAAATTTTCCATCTACTCTGGTAGAAATTGCTTCCCAGGAGGATATCAAGATCACTCATGATTGGGATAACAATGAAAATAAAGAAACTGAGCTCAAAGTGATGAGTGAGAAATTGCAAGTTATGGAAAAAATTGTGAAGGACCTCAAGCTGAAACAAAATAAAATGGACAATATGATTTTTGTTAAAGAAAAAGGGAAAAACAAGAAAGTTGAAGGGAATGCTGAGATAAAAAAGATTGTGAAGGAAACTGTGAATGATCATATAAAAAGAATCGATAAAATGGAAGATATGATAAAGATCCTGATGCATCACAACAATGAAGGAATGAAGGCTACCATAAGCAATATGACCATGCTGTACAATTATTTAGAGAAGAACCCGCTGGAGAAAACTACAATCACCATTGATGATGAAGCTGGGAATGCTGGACCTGGGACCCGAACTAGAGGGAGAATGCAGAGGAAAATCTTGGAGCAACCAAGAGAGCTGAAGGATATGCAGGAGGCTATTCTGAAGATGGAGGCCCTTCAGAAGAAGGCGGAAAAAATGATAGAAAATAGCTAGTCTATCTGTTACCTTCTTTTTTGTCTTGTTGGTTACTTTTTGTTGGTTTCTTATCTAGTTGTTGTTGTTTCCTATTGTGTTTTTTCCAGCAGGATGTTCCTTTTTATGCCTTTTTTGGCTTTTTGTTGTTATACTTTTAACTCAGGTTTCGGGTCCTTGTAAAATCTGCTTTTATCTAATTCAAAAACAATATCAAATAAGAAAAGTATTGGATATAATACACAATAGAAATAGCATAACTCAAAGATAAATGTCAATTGTAATAAATGGTCATATGTCTTGCAAACAAAATATTTATGAAAATAGAAAATTCTTAGGATGTTAAGAAAAGTAAAGGGAAAGAAAATATACAAATTTAACCATAATGAAAAACCAAAGCACAATCACAATTAATAAAATGAAGGTAGTTATAAAACAATACTTAGTCTAGGACCAAAAAACTAAAGGAGGAAAGAGACAATCAAATTACCTACTAAGAAAAACATATAGAAGAGAACCTAAGGGAAACTTTATTCAACAATAGTTAGGAAAAGGGGAGAGGTTGAAGACAAGATATGAGAAGAAGGGGAATAATACACTAAGAAGATGTGTGGGAGTAGAGGAGACAAAATAAAATATAACACACAAGAGTTATAGATAGGGGTGCTAATATAAAATTGGGGGAACGAGGGAATAATGTATTAAGTACCAGACAGGTGTTGAGGTACTGCTCACTCTAGGACTTGAACCTAAGGCCCTCCATTTGCTACTAGAGTGCTCCATCAACTAAGTTACTAGTCCCTCTTAGCCATCCCATCATTAATGTGAGTGTGGCTTATTTCCAGCACCCCTTAAGCTACACTGATAATGCTTGGGGATCATAGCCTAACTTTGATATAACCACTTGTTGAGTTGTTGCTTATTTGGACTAGCTAGGACTCATACTTAAGACCTTCCATTTGCTACTAAAGTGCTCTACCAAATTTAGCTAGTAGCCCCTCTTTCCCAACCCATTGTTGGTTCATGTTTGCCTTATTTTTAAAAAAGGACCTCCAATCTTATACACACCAAAATTATGAAATTATCAAGGGTTTTGAGTAAAGGGGATAACAATACTCACAATAACATAAAATTCAAATATAGACAAATTTATTTATGTTTCTTTTCCGTAAATATTATTAGATATGATTTCAATATACTTTAGGTGACAATTGAGATTATCAATTAATCACATTATGTAAAAAGACTTTAAAAATATTTGACTTGTTTAAATACCCTCACAGTTTACTTGTTCTTACATCTATTTAACTTAAAACCTTTGTGAAATTTTTTTTCTTGATTGATATATTCTACATTAAAAAAAAACTATTGAGAAGATTTTATATCATCTACTAAAAACTTTTAGCTATTCCATATAAAAACATGATCTATCTAGTGAAATCTTTATTCTAACAAAGTAATCTAAAACACAATTCTAATCTCTATCCCTTCTTATAATAATATGATCTTAGAAAATACTGATTACCTCATTCATTATTTAAAAACCTTACTAATCAAAATCTTAACTTCTAAGAATGATAATGAAACAATGCCTGATGATTAAGGTCCATCCATATAGATACCTTTTCTCAAATTCAACAAGCCAAAGGAACTTTTTAATTCCCTGAGAAAAAGTTGATTGTTATTTTCAAAGTTTTCCGTAGTAGACTTAATTCGCTCAGCAATAATCTGTGAAGGGAATTCTCCAATTTATCGAGGCATTCTGCTAACATATACTGGTATTGCTCAACATAGCATTTCATCATCTACCTTTGATGGTTAAGAATTGAAGAGCAGCAAACTTTCCGTTAATTTCTCTTCCCGCAATCAAATATTTGAGGCAGAGCCCAGATTAATCCAAAGCTCTGCGTTGAGCACAGATATAGGCAGCAATGAATCCAATTGTAGTGAAAATGCTCCCAGGATTACTACTGTTAATGTCACGTTGACTAAAAAACACTGGACAATTTCCCCGTCCCCAATTACAATCATAAAATGCCAATGACATCCACTAGAAATCTCAATCTCACAGCATCATGTTTAAGGGGGTGCTGCGCATTCTGCTTCCTATACACAATACCCCTGGAGACTTCTCTACAAATCTTCAATTGTGGCAGCCCTGCATTCTCAAAAATGCGCTTTCACAAGGGGAAAATGTACAGTCTTTTCTCTGGCATAGGCGATCTGCATTTGTTACAAGCACAAGTTCTCATAATAATCTGATTAACATGTATGTCAAGTGCGGAAGATTGGTTGATGCTCGTAAAGTGTTTGACAATATGAAAGAACGAGACAGCGTCTCATGGAATACGATCATTTCTGCATACGGAAGACAGGGATTTCCTGACGAAGCAGTCACACTGTTTCACCAAATGCAACGAACAGGTCTCCAACCGGATCAGTTCACATTTGCCAGCGTACTCCCAGCCTGTGCCAAATTGGGAGCTTTAGATCAGGGTATGGACATCCATCAAAGCATAAAGGATAGAGGAATTTCGTTAAATGTTGTTGTTGAAACAGCCCTAGTAGACATGTATGCAAAATGTGGAAGCATGCACAAGGCGCGTGAAGTGTTCGACAAAATGGCTGAAAGAGATGTCTTCTCTTGGAATGCAATGGTTGTGGGATATGCACAAAATGGGTTTGTTGATAAGGCTTTGGAAACTTTCAAGCAAATGCAACTGGCAGGGGCGAAGCCAGACTCCACAACCTTTGCCAGCGTTCTCCCAGCTTGTGGTAAAACGGGAGCTTTGGAACTAGGTATGGACATCCATCAAAACCTTAACGATAGAGATATTTTGTCAGATGTTGTACTTGCAACTGCCCTGGTAGACATGTATGCAAAATGTGGAAGCATAGACAAGGCACGTGAACTGTTTAACAAAATGCCTCAAAGAAATTTGGTTTCATGGAATGCCATGATTGTAGGATATGTGCAGATTGGACTTGCTGAAAAGGCTTTAGAAACTTTCAAGCAAATGCAATTGGCAGGTGTAATGCCAGACTCCACAACCTTTGCCAGCATCCTTCCTGCCTGTGCGAAGATGGGAGCTCTGGAACATGGCATGGGTATCCATCAAAATATAAAGGATAGAGGAATGTCGTCAGATATACTTTCAACTGCTTTGGTAGACATGTATGCAAAATGTGGAAGTATAGAGAAGGCACAGGAAGTGTTTGACAAAATGCCTCGAAGGAGTGTGGTCTCATGGAATGCCATGATTGCAGGATATGCACAAAATGGATTTGTTGAAAAGGCTTTACAAACTTTCAAGCAAATGCAATTGATAGGCGTGAAGCCAGACTCCACAACCTTTGCTAGCATCCTCCCCGCCTGTGCCAAAATGGGAGCTTTGGAACAGGGAATAGACATCCATCAAAGCATAAAGGACAGCGAAATTTCATCAGATGTTAGAATTGCAACTGCCCTGGTAGACATGTATGCAAAATGTGGAAGCATACACAAGGCGCGTGAATTATTTGACAAAATGCCTCAAAGAAATTTGGTCTCATGGAATGCCATGATTGCAGGATATGCACAAAATGGATTTTGCAAGGATGCTCTCGAAATTTTTGAATTGATGAAGCACTCTGGAACATATCCTGACCTTGTAACCTTTGCTTGTGTTCTACGGTCATGCAGCCTTGCAGGTTTAGTGGACGAAGGCTGTAGATATTTCAATCATATGAATGACCCTTATTGTATTACACCTGCAGTTGATCACTATGGGTGCATGGTTGACCTTCTTGCCCGGGCTGGCTATCTTGAAGAAACCCTAAATTTTATCATCAAGATGCCAGTTAAACCTGTGGTGGATGTGTGGATGTCTGTTCTTGGTGGCTGTAGATTACATATGAATATAGGCTTAGGAGTATTTACAGCAATGCTGCTTTTTGATTTGGATCCCGAAAATTCTGCGGCTTATGTTCTTCTCTCAAACATGTATGCAGAAGTGGGCAGGTGGAGTGAGGTTCAAATGGTAAGGAGATTGATGAAAGATAGAGGAGTTAAGAAGATCCCTGGATGTAGTTGGATTGAAGGCCATAAAATTGTGCATGCTTTCTGTGTAGGAGACGAATCACAGACACAGTGTACCTAGGCAGAGTTGGAGAAATGGGCTTGGGAGATGATGGCAGCAGGGTATTTTCCAGATTCAATGCCTTTACTTAAATGATGTGGAAGAGGGGGAAAAAAATTACTTCTCTGCCACCATAGTGTAAAGTTGGCTTTTGCTTTTGGTTCGTTAACAAGCTCCCTAGAACAGCTATCAAAGTTGTTAAGAACCTTAGAGTAATGCCCTGATTGCCACGCTGCCATGAAATTTTTCTCCAAGATTGTTTGGGGAATTTTTTTTCTGAGGGATGCAAACAGTTTCATGCAGGGTCAATGGTCTTGTATAGGTTACTGGAGATGCTAAATAGAGAAATCAGGGAAAAAGGCTTGCCCTTAAATAATGTGCATTATTTACAATAACCTCAGACTGTCTAATTCAGAAGTAACAAAATAATTTTAAATGTGTACTATTTCAGACATGCAGTTATAATGAGGGGACAAGGTTTCATTTTCAGTTCAATGGAAGTTTTATTTTGGTCTGTGTTTTGAGTATTTGCTAGTTTTATAATGTGTACCAAGCTGTTGTCTTTCTAAAATTAGATGTGCAGAGTCTAATGTAGATCATTACTTTTATACAGGGTTATTTGTCAAAGGTATATATATATTTTCATAATATGAATATTTTATTAAATTGTCTTTAGGAAACTTGCATACGTATGAAAAAGCTGGAGGAAGTGGAGAATGACAAAAGGACAACAGGTGAGGAACACTTCAAGTAAATAGAAAGATGATTTGATCTGGAGGAAATGGGAGAGTTCACAATCAACCCTTGTTATTTTGTATATTTCTTTTATTGTATTATCTTTTGCAATGTCAGGCGGACCATTTGAAATTAAATTACACTTTTCAGATTTGGTGTGTAATTTCATATAATTGTGCAAATTTGGTCTCATTTCTGGTTAGATATTTCTAATGTTGCTGCAGATCGAAGGCAGGCATCTGGTTCTAATGGCAATGACAATTATGCTTGCTTGTCACCGTCGGCATTCTCTGTTAGGGCAATGACCAGGAATTGAGGGCTGGATCCTCCTGCATTGGATTTTACTGGGCAGGATGGCTCTCGTAGTTTGGGATGTCACGATCCAGTTTCGCCCCCTTTGGAGACAGTAGAGCTTGCTAAACAGAATTTTCCCATCTGCAAGAACGCCGCTAATCCATTTCATGCCTGTACCGATTTTTGCAAGGAGCAGATCCTTGAGGTTAATGCAGACACTGATCTAAGGTGGGTTGCTGAAGGAGAATCTCCCCATGTTGCCTATGGAAAACAACTCCATTAACATTAAAAAAATACCAATTGTCTCCCCCAGACCTCTGCTTCGGACTAGTACGGGTGCTACGCCATCTCTTTGGCTCCTTTTTGATCTTCAGTAACTAGTTTTAGTTTTATCTCAGCATAGTGTTATAGCAATAGCTGGACTTTTGGACCCTTTATTTTGGTTATATGTGAAGATACTGAGCAAGAAGGCTCACTCTTTTGAGTACCTTTGAAATTATATGGGTTTAATTATGTTGTGAACTTCTTATATGTTACTACTTAATATTATATATAGAAATAATTCGGCTTCGGCCTTTTATTGATAAAAAAAAAAAAAAATAGTTAAATTGCATGAGTCATAATTATGTTTCTTATAATGAAATTTTTTTTCCTCCTACAATTTAAAATCACCTATACAATTGCAATTTTCTACTTATTTGCACTCAAGAACATTTTGGTATCCATTTTCTCTTAAATAGATCATGTTATTGAATGTAGGGTGATTTTTAATAGTCATCCTAAATAGCCTCATACAAACTCCATCATGATTCTTTACCTTCTCACACTAAATTACGTTAGCAAATTCTTGACCAAAGGTAAGATAAGTTTAAGTAACTAAACTTTGTTAATATTACTCATCACCCATTCTAGAAGAGGACTGAAAATCTTAAACAAATTCATGCCACATATTAGGAAAGCTATGAAAAACATGTTATACATCAATGTTGATCTTACCATATTAGCTAGAGTATGGGCTACCTCATTAGCCTCTCAATAGACATGCCTAATGATATAAGCATGAAATCTATCTAATAAAGATCAACATGACTTAGGATAGATGATCTAGTAGTTGTGTACACTAACGCTTTTCATCTAAAAATCTTATGTATCATCGTGTTGAAAGACTATAATTTGTTTATAGCAGATTCCTTAGCAAGTTTACTACATAACTATAAGGTTTTAGGTTCTTATCAATTTTGATGTCCCAAATATGCATATTGATAAAAAATTTCAAAAACATCACTTCTTTAACCCCTTACCTTTTGTAATAAATTATCATACCCCATAGTCAAGGTTATTGTACCAATAGTTGAATATTGTCTTTGAAATTATGTACAAACACACACTCAAATCCACATTACCAGCATCCTTAAAAACCTCTATTCTTCATAAGTGGGAAAATGAAAAATGATATAATTGCATAACTTGAACATTTTTCAAAATTTAATTGTGAATTTGGATTTTTTTGGGAAAATCTTGTAAATTGTCAGTGGAGAAAAATGGAAATTAAATAAAAAATTAATTGCCAAATGGAAATTAAATTGCCAAATGGAAGTTAAATTGCAAAATGATTTTTGGGTTGCAAAATAATAAAAATTAATTTTGGTTGTCATGATTAAATGCATTAAAATCATATTTTTGGGCCGAGTGTTTATAATTTAGAAATTTAATTTGGGCCCTTTTGTTTGTTAAATTCGATGTATTTTAAGGTCAAAGAGGTGTGAAATTAAAGACAAGTTATTGGGTCCACAATGGAGAAGGTTTAAAGCTATATTGGAGGCCTAAATGACCTTTTTTCAAAATTTTAATTTTAGGGCCTGTGATAATTTCGGATTTGGCTAATTTAAATCCATTATTTTGCACTAGGCTGGCCCAATTTTAAATTAAAATTAAATTCCCTTGGGCCATACATTTTTTTATTTAATTCATGTTTTAAGTTTGACAATTTTATTTTATTTTTTTCTCTCCTCCTATAAAGTCGGCCCTATAATTAGGGAGGCAAAAATTTAGTATAAAGGGAGGGCTTGTCTCCTCATTTTCTCATTCATTTCTCACTTGTCTCTTGGCAGCCAAGGAGGAGCTCTTGGAGTAGCAAAATAGCGAAATTTTGCAAGGAGTGCATTTAGCAAGGGGTGATTTTCTTCTTTTGGTGGAGAAGTGCATTTTGGTGTTGTCTTCTTCTTTGGAGGAGAATTTGTTGGTGTAGAGGAGGATCTTCATGCTTGAGGGTGAAGGCTGGTCTAAAAGACAGATTTTCTCCTTGTTCTTGCTTGGTACATTTTTCTTATTTTTTTGCTTGCATCATCCATCTATCACTTCATCATTTCATCTAGGGCTTGAAGTTGGGAGATATAAGTGTAGTTTCCGTTTAAGATTTGGATAAAGGAGATATAAGTGGTAGTCCCACCCCTAGGAAAGAAGTTGGGAGATATAAGTGTAGTCCATCTCATAGATAATGAAAAGGCATAAATAAGTGGTAGTCCATCCCTAAGCGAAGAGGCAGAGATAAGTGTAGTGTGATAGGAATTGGCGAGACAAAAATATGTTTGATCATCCCTAGGTGAAGGGGCAGAGATAAGTGTAGTCCCACCTCACTGTAGAAAGAAGGGGTAGAAATAAGGGCTAGGATGACAGATGCTAGTGCAAGCAAGAGCCAAAGGGAAATGCATACCAAGTAAGACATGATGCCAAGACTACCTTCTTCTCAAAATTGAAGCAAGTCGGTGACACCAACATCGGTACAGTGGACATGGTACAGTTGAGAATTGGTTACATGAAGGCAAGAAAGGAGTCACCAAGTCATCAAGGCTCACCAGGTCAGATTTCAAATCATGACTATGGCGATCTTATTGTGCTTCTCAACTGGGTCATGGGCTCCACTCAAGGTATGCAGTTTGAAACCTGGATGTACTATTTTATTGAAGGAATTGAAAATGGAAAAAGAAAGTTTGATTGGGCTAGAATTATAAGTGAAAATTTAGAGTTGCAACTTAGGGCAGTGCAAAATTAGAAACAATTCTACATGGGGTCCTACCTTTTCTATTTGATTGCAAGACTGTATGAACATCCTGGACTTAAGGTTAGAGGGGTGATTGGCAATGGGCCCAGACAATGCTTGGTGCATGAGTGCTATCCATAGCTTCATTTGCACAGCACCAAGGATTACAAGATATTTTATGATGCCTTTTCCATGAAGATAGTAAGGGTACTGCAAAGGACACCTGCTAGGAGGCTCTCACCATAAGCAGAGCCAAAAGTCAAGAAGTATGGGAGTTGGTTCATCTAGTTTTCGCAATTCACTTATATTAGAGTGGCTAGATGCATGGCTTGTCCCAAGAGGCTTCCAAGGTACCCACTTGATATGATAGTTTTGATGGAGTTGGCTAGGCAACTTGAGCAATATGACAAAATGGTGAAGCTCAAAGGTGAGACAGGGGTTACCTTCTCACTCATGATAGGAAATGATAGTTGTCCCAATCCTATCGCCTTTGTAGCTGCAGAGAAAGAGTTAGAACAATATCATCTAGGATGGTATAGGGCAAGGAAAGGATTCGATCCTAATGGTCTAATCAAGGCATCTCATGGGGATCCATTCAAGCATATTCCTACTTTGGAGGATTTTTGGGCCAATGCGTAGGATGACTTTCAATGTGAGGAAGTTAGCTTTCTCAAGGTTATCAGTGGGCATGATGAGGGCAATCAGATGGAGAAATATTAATTTTTCGAATCAGCTGGAAGAGGATGAGGATGTGCTTAGGGAAGATTATATTATAGTAGAGGGAATGGAGTTGAATCCAATTGAGTGGGATGATCATCAGGATCCATCCTTAGATGCAGTAACAAGAACAATTGAGCTACACGCTGAGTGGTGGTACAATAGGATGTTTAGGCAATTACAAAGTCAGAAGGTACACCTTACCTATGAGAAGATGAAGCCCAAGGAGGAGATTCTAGTGGAGTCAGTTGGATAGTAAGGTGGGGGGAGTAGCCAGCAGCAAGCAGTTAAGAGAAAGAAAAGGAGTTTGGAGGTTGAGAAAGATAAGAACATCAAGAGCCTCCAATAAAGAAATAGAGTACAGTGTCATCAAGAGAGAGCATAGTTAAGGCTAGGAGCCAAGAGGTTGGTACAAGTGAGCAAAGGGCGGTGGTAGAGGTGAGCTCTAGTTCAGAATCAAGTGGTTATAGTAATAGTATGGGGTACTCTCCTCTTTTGGAGAACCAAGTCAGGAATGATGTGACAGTTAGTGGTGAAGGAGATAAACTAATCGACGTTGAGGCTCTATCGGTTGAGGAAGCAAGCCAAGCGCCTAAGGTTGTTGGTGATGCTTTGCTAGTCGAACCGAATCCAGATTTGGGGAGATGCACTGCACCACTATGGTTGAGAAAGATGCTTATGCCAAGGGGCAAGGTTGTGGTAGTTCGAACAGTTGAAGGCATTCAAGGGTTAGCCAAAGAGGAAAACATTAGTGAGGAGGCAGGTTTCATTGAAGGATGGAAGATATATGAAGATATTTGAGGCTAGGCAAGGCTTGGCTATTCTTGCAAGTTAGTTTGGTTAGATTTGAGAAGGAGGTATGGCCATGACAGGTGCCCCAGAACCCAAGAGTATTGAAGCAGAGGGGGGTGCATGCAAACCAAATTCAAGTGGGAAGGTTAAGGAAGGCAAGGATAATGAAGGAGGAAGGCGAGACAAAAGCTTGAAAGAGGTCAAGTTTGATTTCAAGGCAGTGGCCAAGAGAAGGCTCTCAAATTGCAAGAAGGTTCACATCCAAGCAAGCCACCAAGGCCAAGGCAAGATTACCCCAAGTGCATGAAGACCTCACCCTTTCAAGGTCAGGACATCAAGTGCAAGCAAGTTCAAGTGGTGATGAGAAAGTTTCTAAGGACGAGCTCAAGCATCCAAGGCTTCACCTCATTTCAAGGATTAAATAAATTTATAAGATAAGGTTGATGAGGTGGAAATTTTATGTGCATGCAATCAAATCATACCAAGTGTCCTATGTTCTCATTGGTTGACAGATTATTGTAATTTTCTCATTGGCCCACAAATTTGGTGCCCTCATGTAATTGGTTGAAGGATGGTAACCCTAATTAGGGTTTGTAAGGTTTAATCTTGGCCCTTGATTTTGCCTCTTAATCTTGGCCACTCGTTGTAATTTTGAGCCTCTATATAAGGCCATTTGATCTCATTTGTAAAAGGAGCTATGTTGGAGAATTGTTGCCAAAATACTATCAAAATTGTTCTCTATTCATTGTTGTGGTTTGCATGGTGGATATACATGATCACTTTGATGTATTGCATGTTTCTTCTCATCTCTCAAATTAAAGTAGGATTTCATTTCATGTTGTAAGAATAGAAGTAAATGGCTAGTTGTATGGTGATATTGGTAAATGTTTGATAGGGATCTATATACTAGGCCACTAGCATCTTAGCAGCTTGTTAAGGAGCCTTGTGTGGTAATCTAGTCTCATTCCCCTTGAATCATTGCATCTATGGAGATAGCGCCGCTGGCAAGCTTTCATTAGGTTGATCCTCGTCCATTTGCCAATCTTTCCATTCCATAGGAGTAGTAGTAAAGCAACAAGTAGTTTAGTAGTTAGAGTTTTGAAGAGCAAAGTTGGAAGTGATATAAATTTGAGTATACATTGCAAAGCTAAATCCCATCATCATCATAACAAGAATTTGACATTCTTGAATGAACAACGTAAGCCCACCTATGTGATTAACCAGCAAATCACATTAATATAACTGAGTTAGTATCCATAGGTGTAAGGAACCTTGGAGTTTTTCTCATGTTCTGCATGAGTATTTACTTTTCAAGAGAGGGTTGAGTGTTTGGTACTCTATATCAAGTATTCAATTGCTATATGTTATGTAGTGGTACAAAATTGACATCAATAGTACCCATATGCACAGATGTATTCAGATCGTAAAAATAGAATAGACATGTTAAAAAAACATTGTTTAAATTTACAACGTTAAAAAAAACATTGGTTAAATTTATAACATCCTAAACCAAAAGTGAAAATCAAGCCCTAAAGATCTACAAGTATCTCATAAAGAAGACATATAATCATGAAAACCATTTTTATATGTTATAATAACAAGAGTATTATAAATATTTATAATTTTTTCATGTGGTCCAACATTTTCTATTTGACCCATGAAAGAACTTTAGTAGGATTTATGCAAATTTTTTCATGTGGTCTAGCCTTCTCGATCTAACCAAGTTAGACTTTTCTTTACCATTGATAATGAATAACCACTAAAAAAATCACTTCTATTTTTTCACATAAAAATTATGAATTATAATATATAATTAAATGCAAAAAGAAATTACTTTAGAAGACATTGAATTTTATAATTCATAACATTAGATCTTTAGTAAATAATGAAAACTTCTTTCCATCAACATTTTGAATCACACTTCGTGATTATGGATCATAACATATGAAACAAGAAGAAAAAATAGATCATTGTCTTTCTCTATTTGTTACAAATATAAAATATTAACAATAATAATAAATTACATTACAAATAATAAAAAAAACTCACCTTACAAATTTATGATATGTTGTGAATTAAGTAAACTATATTAAACTATATATATAAGAACTCAATATATCATCACAGAATAGTACTTCTCTATTACTCATCAATTCCCATATTACAAATATACAAATTGAAGGCTCAACATTTCTCTTGTAATTATACTAGTTTTTTTGACATCTAATTATAGACTCTTGATAACAAACTGAACTACACACAACAAAATAAAATAGTTATACAACTCATACTCAAAGTCATATGAGACAAACATAGCTTCAGTTACAAATCAATTTCTAATATAGAATCCCTGGCTGTGATTTTCCTAAGCTCATCTAGGCCTCGCTTGTGTAAAGAATCCTGAGCTCATTTAGGACTCCTTTTTGTGAAGTATGCCTAATGAACATGACGTGGTTGTTCCAGATGTCTGTGATGACGTGATTATCATAGATGTCTACGATGTCGTGCTCTTTTCATGTGCACCACTCCCTGAGCTTGAAGCAACACTTTTGCTCCTCATTAGAATCCAGGCTCTGTTGGAATGGTCATAAACAATCAACTTTTCATCTCTCACAACGCAACATCACAATAGCTTCACAAGGTTCTGATGTTGAACATCGGCCACAAATTTCACTTTGTTCATAAATTTTCATTACCTTGTGTACGCTTTGCAAAAAGAAATTTCACTGCTATTTCCTTTCCGTCTTTAGTTCTTCCCTGAAAGATGAGCCATCCACCCCTAACAGGGTTTGTTACTTCAAGACTCCTAACAAGGTCTAACCCTTAACATGGTCATTGTACTCAGCATTGTAAAGACCACTCCTAACAGGGCAAAGGAACATCAATAGGTTCATAATACACAAGTACAATTATTAGTGGGTGTTAATTCCTACTGGGGTTTTTCCTTTGGCCAAGGTTTCCCCATAATCATATCTGGTGTTATGTGTTATGGTTGTTTACTTTACTTGCTTTAATATTCAGTTCAGTAATTAAGTTATTGAGTTAAGTTTCAAGTATCATAAATTAATATTATAGAACACTGATTCACCCCCCCTCCCGCCCTCAGTGTTCCCATTCCTAACACAAGCATCCAAGATTCATCATTCAAACCCTAGATCTAGCCATCATGATGGTGTGATCTTCCTTCAACATCCTTTTGTTAATCTTCAAGATCTATTCATTCTTCCTTCAAGGTGGATTTCAAGCATACACTCATGGAGGTTTTTATTTACATTTATGCTTTAGTGTTGAGTCTAAGCTTTCATATCAACATACTTGTTTAGATTCCAAATACAATTGCATATTTATTGAATATCATAACTTCGTTGTTAGATCTACTTCTATTACTTGCTAGCATTCTCTATTTCAATTCCATTTTAAGGTTGATTCCAAACTAGGGTTTTACTAAGGAAACCCCTCATCCAAACAACAAAGCCCTTTTTCTTGCAGATACAGGTGCGGGATAGCAAATATCCATGCAGATTTGGATACCTTTTTTGGCAAAATTTCAGGATCCACAAATAGAATTTCCGTCGGAGCAGTGTAGGTCAAGGTTGACTTTTTGGGGTAAGATTGTGCCCCGGGGGAAGATCTTACCCCTGTTTTGGGTCAAGGTCGACCTGGCTCAGAAAACAAAAATATTTCTGGGTTTTGTAGATCTCACAGTTTTGGTTTAAAAGTTGTAAAAATCAACAGTTTCTGAGACAGTTTGACAAGGTTTTCTGCAGGTTCTTTTTCGGAGGTAAGTACTTTTATTTCTCCATTTCAATATTAGCATTTCCAGATTTACATTCCATCCCCTTAGAATTCAAATGTATGTATAAAATATGGGTTTAGGGTCTCTTTCATGTGCATTATTCTAAACCCTATTCATCCATATTTTATATCTTACAAACATTACTTTCATATTGAATTTATCTGTACATCATTATTTGTATGTTGTTAACTATATGACCTTTGAAAGCATAAGTTGCACTATTTATATATTGTATTTCTTGTGCTTATACTTGGATTTGACACTTTTACATATGAGATGTAACATGATATTTTATATATATTGAAGATGTATTATTCTAGTGTTATATTAATGTGAATTTGAGTTATTATTTATTCTTGTGACATAGTTAAAGGGCTGTGTAACTTACAATATAGGTGAAATAGAATAATTTAACAAATTAACTAAATAAGTAAAACTATGTAATTAAAGTAGAGGAAAACAAAATTTTAGTTAATTAATTAAATATTTCAAAGTTATTTAATTTTCTTGAAATGATGCTAGTTTAATTAAATGACAAAAATTATTTAATTAATGTGTGAAGAAAAATTGATGAAAAATGATAAAGTGATTAGACAAAGATGTGTTAGTATTATTTAGGTGTCTACAAATGAATGATGAGAAGATGTCTACATTAAAAAAATACCAATTGTCTCTCCCAATATTAGTTAAATTGAATGAATCATAATTATGTTTCTTGTAATGAAAATAATTTTCCTCCTACAAATTGAAATCACCTATACAAAATGTAAATTTCTACTTCTTTGCACTGAAGAACATTTTGGTATCCATTTTCTCGTAAATGGATCATGTTATTGAATGTAGGGTGATTTTTAATAGTCATCCTAAATAGCCTCTTACAAACTCTATCATGATTCTTTACCTTTCATACTAAATTACATTAGCAAATTATAGACCAAAGGTAAGATAAGTTGAAGTAACTAAACTTTCTTAATATTACTCATCACCCATTCTAGAAGAGAATTGATGAAAATATTGAACACATTCATGCCACATACTAGGAGAAGTATGAAAAACATCTAATACATCAATGTTGATCTTACCATATTAGTTAGAGTATGGGATACCTCATTGGCCTATCAATTGACATGCCTAATGGTATAAGAATGAAATCTATCTAATAAAGATCAACATGCTTAGGATAGATGATCTAGTAGTTGTGTACCCTAACTCTTTTCATCTAAAAATCTTATGTGTCAACATGTTGAAAGACTGTAATTTGTATATAACAGATTCCTTAGCATGTTTAGTGCATAACTATAAGGTTTAAGGTCCTTATCAATTTTGATGTCCCAAATATACATATTCATAAAATGTTTTAAAAAAATCACTTCTTTAACCCCTTACCTTTTTTAATTAATTACCATACCCCATAGTAAAGATTATTGCACCAATAGTTGAATATTTTCTCTTTGAAATTATGTACGAACACACAAATCCACATTACCATCATCCTTAAAAATCTCTATTATTCATAAGTGAGAAAATGGAAAATATAAAACTAAATAATACTACATGAATAATTAAACAATTTTGATTAAATATTATTCTTAAAATATTACTCTTAAAAAATTCTTAATTGATTTATACAATATTCTATTTTTAGTCAAATTTACCTAAAACTAATACTAAACTATCTAATGTTTATTATTCAAATAACCTAATCCTAAATGAGATCACAAAATATAAACTCAATACATTTGTAAAACCTATAATCTATTAGTTAGCATAAACCATTATAATATATGAAGACCTAATTGAATAATGACATATAGATAGGTTAGATTTGAATGTGAACATGTTATATTTTATGATAATTAGTAGATAAAATATTGACATGGAGTCATCCTTGACTATGATAGACTTTTATGCTCATAGTAGACCTTGGATATTGACTAGGGAGACATCTTTTAGGGAGACACATGCCACCACTAGGTTGAAAGAACTTTAGTAGGTTGTATGCAACTTTTTTCATGTGATCTAGCCTACTCCACCTGACCAAGATAGACCTTTAGTAGGTTTATGCAACTTATTTCATGTGGTCAAGCCTTTTCTATCTACCCGTGAAAGAACTTTGGTAGGATTTTATGCAACTTTTTTCATGTGGTCTAGCCTTCTTGATCTAACCAACTTAGACTTTTCTTTACCTTTGATAATGAAAAACCACTAGAAAAAGGTGAAAACCACTTCTATTTTATGACATAAAAATTATGAATTATAATATATAATTAAATACAAAAAGAAATTACTTTAAAAGACATTGAATTTTATAATTCATAACATTAGATCTTTAGTAAATAATGAAAACTTCTTTCCATCAACATTTTGAATCACACTCCATGATTCTAGATCAAAACATATGAAACAAGAAGAAAGAAAATAGATCATTGTCTTTTTCTATTTGATACAAATATAAAATATTAACAGTAATAATAAATTACATTACAAATAATGTAAAGAAACTAAACAATTTACAAATTTATGATATGTTATAAATTAAGTAAACTATATTAAACTTTATGAATATATAAAATATTCAAACAATATATATATACTATATAAAAAATACAACAGCAGAAATAAAAAAAGAACCCAATATCTCATCACAGCATGGTACTTATGTATTACTCATTCATTATCATATTACAAATTGAATGCTCAACATTTCTCTTATAATTATACTAGTTTGTTTGACATCTAATTAAAGACTCTTGATAACAAACTGAACTACACACAACAAAATAAAACAATTATACAACTCATACTCGAACTCATATGCCACAAACACAGCGTCAGTTACAAATCAATTTCTAATATAGAATCCTTGGCCGTGATTTTCCTAAGCTCATCTAGGCCTCACTTGTGTAAGGAATCCTGAGCTCATTTTGGACTCTTTTTTGTGGAGTACGCCTAATGAAGATGACGTGGTTGTTCCAGATGTCTGCGATGACGTGATTATCACAGATGTCTGCGATGCCGTGCTCTTTTCATGCGCACCACTCCCTGAGCTTGAAGCAACACTTTTGCTCCTCGTTAGGAATCCGGGCTCTGTTGGAATGGGCAACGGCATTGAACTGCTTGAGATCATTAGAATAATATTACAAATGGGTGGACGGAGTTGTGCATCATCTTGAACACACAAAAGCCCGACATGAATGAATCTCAACACTTGTTCCTCTGGGCATGCTTCTAAAACTGTTGAATCCATCATCTCCAGTATATTCCCCTCATTGTACAGTGCCCATGCCTACACAACACATCATCGTTGAGTAAATTTAGGGCAAAAATATTGCCAAAGTTCAAATGAATGATAGAAAATTGAGTTCCTTACCCGTTCTACTAAGGTTTCCATCCCTTGGGCAATATGGATCATATCCATATTTTTCTTTCCACTGACAATTTCAAGCAGGAGCACTCCAAAGCTATAAATGTCGGCTTTAACAGAGAGCATCCTTTTGATTACATACTCTGGAGCCATGTAACCCCTGCATTGCGCGCCACATCAGCACAAACTCGTTTGTATCTAAAAAGAATTTATTCGTCATACACTTAAATAATAGAATACTACACAGAGCATCTGGTGATCCTTACCATGTGCCTGCAACTGATGTTTGGATATGCGTCTCATGGTCAGGGAAGAGTCTAGCAAGCCCAAAATCGGCTATCTTTGGATTGAGGTTGTCGTCAAGCAAAATATTGCTTGGTTTAATATCTCTGTGAATAACTTTCATCGGCGAATCCTCATGAAGATAGAGAAGCCCGCGGGCAATCCCAAAGATAATGTTAGAACGTGTTTGCCAATCTAACAGTCTAAATTTTTCTGGATCTGCAATCCCAATTCTAAAACTATCATGCCTTTCAAACAACATTGGAATGCTACAGAGCTTGATGAGAAAGGGAATGGTCATGAAACCACGTGTAACTTACCGAAGAGGAATGTGTCAAGGCTCTTGTTAGGCAAATACTCATAAACAATCAACTTTTCATCTCTCTCAGCGCAACATCCCAATAGCTTCACAAGGTTCCGATGCTGGACATCGGCCACAATTTTCACTTCGTTCATAAATTGTTCATTACCTTGCGTACACTTTGCAGACAATTTTTTCACAGCTATTTCCTTTCCGTCTTTAGTTCTTCCCTGAAAGATGAAAACAAAATTGGAGCTCTCTGTCTCTTTAAGCAGATTTCCTGATTCATGGAAACACTATTTCTTCAGGTAAAAGATACAGAATAGAGGTTCACCTTGTATACGGCGCCAAATCCACCTTCTCCAAGTTTTTCATTTTCATGAAAATTGTCAGTGGCTTCTGCCAGTTCTTCTAAGCTAAAGTCAAAATGCTGCTCCTGTTGAAATAACCAGTACCTCTCTGTACAGTCAGAAACATGGGTAAGCTAGATGATAAAATGTTACAGTTAAAAACCAAACTAAAAAGGGAAAAAGAAACAAGATTAAAATCGTAAAGAATACCTTCATTATGGGCAGCTTGAGTTACTGGTTCCCCGAAGATGGCAGACTTGAGTGTTTTTCTCATTACAATTAAACAACCGAGTAACATCACAACCATTCCTCCCACAAACCCCAGTATCAGGGGTAGTATTTTTGAGGATTTCTCTGCATGGCAAAATCTTTATTGTCATATAATGAAATCAAAGAGATCAGGATCCATCACAAATATACCCAATAAAAATCTAACAAACATGCAACAGAATAATTGTAGAAAACAAAAAATTATGTGGGCAGATTTAACACTTCATACCTATTTTGAGGTGCTGTGATGAAGGTGAGGGCGATGACTCCAAGTCTACCATTGGCCAAAAAAAGGGGTTCATCTCAAATCTCACCGTGCAGCTTTCTGACATAGATCGAGCTCCTATTTTCGACGAGCAGCACTTCTCCAGCTTTTTTATTGCTTGAGACAAACATGTAATGCAATCTTTGATGGATAAATCTCTCCAACACTGGACTAGACCATACACCACTTCGGGCCCGTACACCATTTCGGGATTAGTAAAGTATCCCGATCCAACAGCAAAATACTTATTTGTATTTGTAGCTTCTCCAGACAAATTGAAGAGAAGACTAGAGGTCGTGGATATAAAACCCTTCAAATTGCCTAAGAAATCTTTCGTGTTCACCTCCAGCTGGAAGGTGGTATTTAATGTTGAACTGAAATTGGTATTATCATAGCGCAAGAAACAGTTATCCATCCACACCTGTACACCCATCTGATAGGGACATTCTCTTTGAGCAATACTGTATGCTTGGCGTGAACAATCTGAGCATTTCACTACAGAAGCATTACCAAAACACTGGAGCAGACCATAGACTGTATCAGGAGATTGGCCACTGGAAGACTTGTTAAACCCTTGAACTGGATTCCGAGAAAGATCATTGATAAGTGTGTCCAAGTTTCGGGAGTATATACTCAACTCTTTGTAAGTTGAAGCGTTGTTGCAAATACTCCGTTGAAAGTCACATATGATTGAAGGGAAAAACATTAGAAATAGCACAAGAAGTAGCATTTTTTCCCCAAATCAGCTGTATAATTTTGAATCAAAGGAAATGGAGTTTTTTTATAATCTAATGGGTTATCTATCAATTTGAATCCTTTCAAGCAACTGCGAGAACATCCCCTGTCACTGCATCTTTCATAAGCGGTGCAAAGGTTATACACTTTCCAGCATGAATCTCAGTTCATACATTTTGATCATGGTAATATTTGTTGAAAAACAGGATAAAACTTATACTGAAAAATATGTTAATAATTATTGAAGTCAAATAAACAGATAACTAATTATTTATGGATGACAAAATAATTGCAAACCACAACTCCAGAATTTATGTGGAGAAACTCTTTTGAGGAAAACCTCCACACCTAAAACTCTTCAACAATCTATGAATTACATACATTCTCTTAAACTCAAGCACTGAATAAATAAGCACACGAGAAACCATAAATCACAAAATAATTTTTAAAACTACTCAGGTACAAATAAAAAAAGATGTAAAACTTTCTCTTTCAACTTGTGTTTTTATCGGCTTTTTGAAGGATCCTCCTTATCTTATCCATACTTTCATTTATCTTTCTCTTTTTTCATGTTTTTGCCATTTTGATAATTAAAAAATATCATATAAGTTGTCACGATTGCATTTAGCAACTTCCACGACAACTAAAGATAATTACAATTTGCCAATTAATAATTTAATTCAAAAATAGGAACAACAAGGTTGAGACATTTTCTCAATATTCTCCCACTTGTCGAACACCTTGCAAAAAGCATAAAGGGGAACTAAATAAATCAACCTTTAGAAGAAGTAGCACCTATGGCCTTTTTGCACCAACTAATTTTTTTTGTGCTTACTGGTTTAGTAATAGAATTTGCAACATTCTCCAAAGTGTCTACTTTCTGTAACACAACTCTACCACCTGTTAGGCCAATTTTTTGTCATAGCAAAATCTTGTGAAATTGACCTGTTCCCTGCAATGTTTTTGTTAAATGTCCTGCCTCATGCTCTTTATTGTTGTCGCCTTGCTTCAGTCTAAACTACATCTCCTAAATCATAAAACCCAGAAAGTTATTCGAATTTCAAGGCCTGCTGGAAATAAACTTTAAAATCTATCACAATGTCGAAAACCCATAGTGTTTTCAAAAATCCATGATGTTTTCGATCTTTTACCAATAACCTGCGTTGTTTTTGACCTTTTGTCTTCCAGCTTTGTGCGCTTATCTGTTGACGTGTTGGAAACTTTGTGTGTTTTCGATCCTCTTTCATAGAAAACATGGTGTGTTTTCGACCTCGCACTAGTTTCCTGTTTGCCAGCATTTCTTATCTGCGCAAGTGCGATGGACGGTGGGCCCATGTTTTCAAAGCTCTTCCTGATTGGTTGTCGCATGGCCACATGTCAGACTTTTCTAACATGCGATCATGCGACCGCCTGCCACCTGTCCGCGTGGTCTCGGTTCTTCATGGTTTTTGGCTGCCTAGCAGTTAGTTTCCTTCTAGTGACCTGGTGACTAGCAGTTATCTATTGATCTCCTGATTTTGGCTGTTAAGTGGCTGGCATCTCACAACCTGGTGACTATGTAGTCACGTGATCGTTTCATTCCTGGCAGTTATTGGCTAGCATCTGGTGACTTGGCTGGAGGTTTGTTTCCCATAGTCGCGTGATCGCGAAATGGTTGACCCAGGTCTTCAAGCTTTTAAAAGGTGGTGATGTGGCAGCGGGGGTTGGTTGTCGCATGGCCGCATGTCAGACTTTTCTGACATGCGATCATGTGACCGCTTGCCACGTGTCCTTGGGGCCCATCGGCAGGGTGGTTGCAGTTTGGTGGTTGTGCGAGGTGGTGATGTGGTGGCTTTTGGTTGGCTGTCACATGATTGCATAGCCCATTCCTTGGCTATGTGATCATGCGACTGGTCGACGAGTGTCCTTGTTCTCGTTGGCAGAGGTGGTAGTGTGGCATCTGCGGGGGTGACGTGGCAGATCTTGTGGTTGGTGCATGATCTCATGGGAGGTTTCAGGCCCATGTGATCATGTGCCCACCGTTTGTTTTTGTGGGCCTGTTTGCGGATGGGTTAGTGGTCCCTGTGCTGAGTTTTGATTGGTTGCTAGTGTGCCAGGTGGTAGGAGGTTTGCAGGTGGGTTATGTGGCGGTGACTTGGCAGTGTTCATGGGTTGTCGCATGTTTGCATAACCCATTTTCAAGTTATGCGATCATGCGACCAAGCATAATTTGAAGCCTGGATTCCTATGACGATGAAATTGATGATTGCGTGATTGCACGACCATGGGCAAACAGTTGAAAAACATAAAACCTGCAAAGTGCAAAGTAGCCATTTGTTTTCAAATTTGAATCTCAGAGACGTTTCCAGCGACTACAAAGGACTGAAATTGATGACAAAAAGGGGGCCAGAGTTGGTGAAATTGATCTTCTCCACCGTTCCATTGTGGTCCAAGGTGCCTTGAGGGTTTGCAGGGATTTGTGCCGTGTGGAGGAGGACAGTTTTGTTGGCTCAAGGCGTGATTTCAGGGTGATTGTTTTGACTTGCTCTCTTGGCAGATTTGTGATCTTCTATGCTCTATTTTGAGAATTATCATAATTAGAGATCTTCTTTGATCTGTTTCTTTGAGATTGCTTGGTTTCCTGCCCTTGTAATAAATTTTGATGTAATTTTTGGTTGGTTGGGCAGTTGAAACCCTAACCCTAGTTGTCCCTAAGCTTGTTGCATTCTCTTAGAGAATTCCAAGGCAACTAGTGGTATAAATGGCAGGTTGTTTATTTTTGTAAGGGTTCCTTCTTCTACAAATTTTTGAGGAGAATTGGTTCCAGTGAAGGGTCCTTTTCCTGTAGATTTCTCCTTCTCTCTACATATAGAGTGTTCTTCTCTCCATTGTTGGTTCAGAGAATAGAGTGCATGTTGTAACAAATTTGTCTTATGTATGAGAAATGAATATATTCTTATTGTTACTGAGCTATCTCCATTTGAATTCTGAGTCCATTAATCATACATCAAGGGTGTTTGATTTTTCTATTTGCATTGCCTAAGTGTTTGCAAGTGGAGTTGTCTTCGTAGAGATAACTGGTTCAGAGTTAGTGTTCATGTATGTATGAGTTAAGGTGTCAAGGATACTTCATGCTTTTCTTCCAGTAGATGCTGGTCAATGTATTATCTATTTATAGGTCTCTTCTAAGGGGAGGGTTAAAATCTTTTGATAGATAATAACATGCTTGAATGCACAGGTGGGTGTTAAGTTGAGGTTTGGTCATGGTGTGTGATTGATGTCAGGCATCAACACATTGAGCATATTGTGTTCTTGTTTCATAGTTGTCTCTTGCAGTAGGGTATTTGACTCTGTGGCCCATTGGATAAGGCACTGGTCTATCAGGGACTTAGGGTATCTCAGGGGTCCCTTCAAATCCATTTAAAATCATTTCCTTTCAGTTTCACCCTTTCCCTTTCATGTTGTTAGGATAGGTTTCTGGCTTTCAATCTCATTCCATGCAAGTAGGGCTATTGCATGAGATTTTCTATCATTGGGGTACAAGATACCTATAGGAGATTGATTGCTATTCCACATTAATTTGTTTGCAGGCCTTTGGTTTGTCACGAGGTGTCTTGAATGTGCAGATAAGGCAATACCTACCTGAGTGAATGTGGAGCTCAAAGAAGAAGGAGGATTTCTCTCTATCCTCATCAATTGGTGTGTTATTCTTGTCAAGCTTGAGTGCCTAACCTGTGAGTCTAAGCCCAACTATTTGATTCAAGCTTGGTCCTACAAGGAAAAGAGCCAACAAAATGATGACTCTACTGGGGAGAACATAAGGAAAACCTATTAAGGAGCTCTGGTTGCTGTCATATTGAAGTAGTCAAAATCTTTTGACCAGATTGGTTTGGCCCATCTGAGTCACCAAATAAATGGTGACTCTATTGGGGAGAGTCTAAAACAGAGTTAGATAAACAAAAGGCATTGACTATATCTTCTCACTAAGTGTTGAGTGGTGACTCTGAGTTCTCTGTTTGATCAGTGTGTTTCCTGATAGATAGTGCATGTTACCTGGTGTAGTTTTGTGTTGGTTGGGAGCAGAAACAAAGAATATTCTTTCCTCTTTAGGGAGGTGGCAACTCTACAAAGAAAGAGCTTGATGGAGATGAATGGTGAGCTCTAGATCTACCTTGCCTTCCAATCAACAAGCAAGGTTCTTGCTGCAGAATTCTTAGGTATTTTTCAAGTTTTAAATGTCTCCTTATTAAGTGGTCAAGCACAAAGAAAGGAGTAAGGTGTGATTAGAGGTTAGCGTACTTCAAGTTCTCAGCTGTAGTTTGGCAAAATTTTATGGAAGTATTGCATTAGTTGTAATGGATAGGATGAATAATGAGATTGCATTATTAGAACAGGGCATCCTTAGAGATTGTATGAAATTGGTAAGATTGAAGGTGGGAAGCAGAAAGGATCTATCCATATCTCTATTCTATGATAGATTTTGTGAGGCATATGATGAGCTTCCTGAGGATGTTGAGTTTCCTGAATCTGAGTTCATTGGTTTATTCCTGGAGCTTTGTTTTCCTGAGTCAACTAGTTGGTCAGATGCTTTGTGGGAAGAGCATTACATATGTGTTAGGGATTGGATACTTAGTGATGACAGCTTTAAGCTTGAGGATGCACTTAGGGCCATGTTCTTAAGTGCTGATGTTGAGAGTGATGAAGACAGTGAGGGTGTGGTGTTTTCTTATAAGTCAGATGCAACATGGGAAGAGGAAAGTGATGATGGAAGTGAACATTCTTTGGATAGTGAAGATGCTGAGGATGATTCATCTTCAGGGTATGAAGATAAAGAAAAAATAATTGAGTGTGATATCAGTGAGTCTTCATATGGCTCTGATTTTTCTTTGTGTGCTGTGAGTCTCCATGAGGTTGAGATGGGTGCTGATTTTAAAGTGTTTTCTAATGCTTTATATAATGAAGAATTTGATTATCAGCCTATTTTTTGTCATGATGTTCAACAAGGTGTATTGCATGAAGTTGTCAATCCTTTGTTTGAGGAACATGTGGAGGTCTCAGATCTAGTTGAATCAGGGTGTTCATTCTCCATCTGTGGGTATCAATCTGACTATTCTTTTGAGGTCTAGCCAGTTACACCTGTGGAAATGCAAAGATAGGATCTAGATGAGGCCTTTCTGCAGGTAGAGTATGAGGCTTTTGTGTTTCCAGTTGATAGCATGCATGAGTCAGCAGGTGAAGATCAATTTCAGTATAGAGGTGCTGACCATTGGCATGCTGAATCATACTTTCATAGTGAGCAGGATGGAGAGAGTGCCAAAATTTTTTACATGCACTATGAAGAAAGCTACTTTGTTCTTCCTGATATCCTGGTTGAACATGTTGACAGGCCTATGGAGACAAATGAAAAAAAAATGTCTGATATGCAACATGAAGGAAGGAATGAAAATCAAGTTTTTGACAGAGGCAAGAACTAACTCTTGTTTGTTGCTACATATTTCTATATAAAATGTACATTTTGTAAATATCTTTCCCCTTCCTGTTGTGTGCTTTCCTGTTCCTTGCATTTTTTTTTGAGGTCCCTACCTTTTTGTCCAGTTGGTGGTCTGCTCTCCCAGTGATTCTGAATTTTTGCCATGCCTGCAAGAGGCATGCATCCCCAACTAGAGCCATTCTTAGGCCAATTTTCTGTCATAGAAAAATCTTGTGAAATTGACCTGTTCCCTGCAATGTTTTTGTTAAATGTCCTGCCTCATGCTCTTTATTGTTGTCACCTTGCTTCAGTCCAAACTGCATCTCCTAAATCATAAAACCTAGAAAGTTATTTGAATCTCAAGGCCTACTGGAAATAAACTTTAAAATCTGCCACAGTGTCGAAAACCCACAATGTTTTTAAAAATCTATGATGTTTTCGATCCTTTACTGATAACCTGCGTTGTTTTCGACCCTTTGTCTTCCAGCTTTGTGCACTTATTTGTTGACGTGTCAGAAACTTTGTGTGTTTTCGATCCTCTTTCATCGAAAACATGGTGTGTTTTCGACCTCGCACTAGTTTCCTATTTGCCAGCATTTCCTATCTGCGCAAGTGCGATGGATGGTGGGCCCATGTTTTCAAAGCTCTTCCTGATTGGCTATCACATAGCCACATGTCAGACTTTTCTGACATGCAATCATGCGACCGCCTACCACCTGTCCGTGTGGTCCTAGTTCTTCATGGTTTTCAGCTGCCTGGCGGTTAGTTTTCCTTTTGGCAACCTGACAACTAGCAGTTATCTATTGATCTCCTGATTATGGCTATTAAGCGGATGGCATCTCATGACCTGGCGACTGTGTAGTCGCGTGATTGTTTCATTCCTGGTGGTTATCGGCTAGCATCTGGCGACTTGGCTGGCAGTTTGTTTCCCGTAGTCGCGTGATCACGGAATGGTGGACCTGGGTCTTCAAGCTTTTAAAAGGTGGTGATGTGGTAGCTGGGGGTTGGTTGTCGCATGGCCGCATGTCAAACTTTTTTGACATGTGATCATGCGACCGCTTGCCACATGTCCCTGGGGCCCATCGGTAGGGTGGTTGCAGTTTGGTGGTCGTGCGAGGTGGTGATGTGGTAGATCCTGTGGTTGGTGCATGATCTCATGGGAGGTTTCAGGCCCATGCGATCATGCGCCTGTCATTCATTTTTGTGGGCCTGTTTGCGGATGGGTCAGCCGTCCTCGTGTTGAGTTCTGATTGGTTACCAGTGTGCCAGGTGGCAGGAGGTTTGCAGATGGGTCATGTGGCGGTGATTTGGCTTTGTTCATGGGTTGTCGCATGTTCACATAACCTATTTCCAAGTTATGCGATCATGCGACCAAGCATAATTTGAAGCCCAGATTCTTGTGGCGGTGAAATTGATGGCTGCGTGATTGCGCAACCAGGGGCAAATAGTTGCAAAACATAAAACTCACGAAGTGCAAAGTAGCTGTTCATTTTCAAATTTGAATCTCAGAGACGTTTCCAATGACTACAAAGGATTGAAATTGATGACAAAAAGGGGGCCAGAGTTGGTGAAATTGATCTTCTCCGCCATTCCATTGTGGTCCAGGGTGCCTTGAGGGTTTGCAGGGATTTGTGCTGTGTGGAGGAGGACAGTTTTGTTGGTTCGAGGCGTGATTTTAGGGTGATTGTTTTAACTTGCTCTCTTGGCAGATTTGTGATCTTCTATGCTTTGTTCTGAGAATTATCATAATTGGAGATCTTCTTCGATCTATTTCTCTGAGATTGCTTGGTTTCCTGCCCCTGTAATAAATTCTGATGTAATTTTTGGTTGGTTGGGCAGTTGAAACCCTAACCCTAGCTATCCCTAAGCTTGTTGCATTCTCTTAGAGAATTCCAAGGTAGCTAGTGGTATAAATGGCAGGTTGTTTGTTTTTGTAAGGGTTCCTTCTTCTGCAAATTTTTGAGGAGAATTGGAGACCAATCTACAAGTAGGCTCCCTCAAGGTTTTCAAAATGCATATTCATACCCATCTTAGGACTTCTCCCTCAAGGTGTTTGTGATACATATCCTTACCCCATCTTGTGATTCCCTTACCTTGTGAGGTTTTACTTTGCCTCTCCTTGACAAAATCACAAAGCCTCTCAAAAATTTTGCCACTAACATAAAGCCTCTCAAATTTTTTAGCAAATACATCCCAAATAAAAAAATCTAGATTAGAATAGAAAATCTCATTTTTCCAAAATAGTAAATGAATCCCTTAATTTTTTTTAATATCTTCAATAGGTCCCACACTTGAATAGTTTCAAAAATAAAGTTCATTGGTCCTTAATGGTCAATATTTTTTTATTGCTTTTATCTTTAGATAATTTAAGCCCAACTAATATATGTGTTCAACAACTTGAAGCAGTTGATTGTTAAGTTCTGTAAAATAGGTGTGTTATATTTCTTTGTCTACTTAGATCAAAGTTGTAAGGGATGCATTTTTTCTTATTGTTTTAGTGATTGTGGTTTTGCTAATGATTATTTAGGCTTCTTAAGGGTTTTTTTTTCTTTTGGTTCAAGTTTATGGGTTTCCATGATTATATGTCTTCTTTATGAGATATGTGTGGATCTTTAAGACCTATTTTTTACTTTTGTTTTAAGATGTTGTAATTTTAAACAATAGCTTTTTTGAATGTACGTCTATTCTATTTTTATGATATGATTACACCTATGCATGTATGGGTACTAAATGGTATCTTGATTTTTATTATGACATATGTAGGTAACTATTTTTCACATATCTTTATAATACTCTTTTTATTATGACATATATAGGAAAATGAAAGTGGTGGTGTAATTTTATTTCTATTTTCAAGGAAACAATTTTTTTTATAAACATGAACTCCCAAGATAGAAAGATTATAAAATAACATCCACATAGAATAATATTAAATAATATTATTCTAGCGTCATGTATTATATTGGAGCCTGATAATTAATTGCATATGGATAAGACCATTAGCGCAAGAGAGAAAATGATCAACACTGGATGATTTATTGAATCAACAAAATGTCTTAAATAGGTGGTACAAGAAAAGACAGTTACAAAACCCCAAAAACTAAGTGATGGGTTTATTAATGAAAACCAAAACTAACAAAATGTATAGAATGTAATATGCCAACATGAGTCTCTTATTAAAATAATTCGAATAAGAGTGGAACATTGTAAAGGTTTTGAACCCAACCCTTTTGGAGACTTCGATAAAAAATCTTCACCAATCCTCCTCGCTCGCTCAAGAAAAACCAAACTAACTGCACTAGTCAATCTCTTGACCATAGAACTTGAAACTATCTACACAACATGAGTGCTCCCACCTCTTATGCATAATGAGGCATGTTTCCTCTGAAATTACACATCTCCTTTGAGTGTGTCTAATGCCTCCCCAAGTGCTACACATGAGACTCCTTTCCTGTGAAATTCTACATCTCTTGCGAGTGTGTCTAATGTCTCATGTGATGTCAAAATAATCTATCCTTCATCGCACAAATCACAACTGACATGCCTAGACATGAGATGCCTTTCCTCTAAAAGTCCACATCTCTTCTAAGTGTGTCTAATGAATCCTCAAGTGCTCGATAAAATATTAACCAAATCTTGCTCCCCTTACTCCTTGAAGGAACAACCATGATGCCAAACCCCTTCTTTTCTCTAGGGACATAAATATGTTAAGCACGCTCTTTTCTTTAGGGATAAAAATGCTAAGCCCCCTCTTTCTAGGGACAAAAATAGGGTGCTTCTCATGCAATGAATTATCCATGAAAAATAATATAGATCAGGATGATAGAACACCTCCTACCTGTGTTGCCTCCAACCTCCTACTAACTTTTTTCTATTCTCTAAAGCACAAATATTTCACCAATTCTTGTACTGCAAGGTTGGTTGTTAGTTTTAGATGATGTTGAGTCATTTGTATGTATTGTAAAAATATAAAAGTGTGTTTCACCTTTAGTTGTGGTATTTTTCTTCAACTTTCCATTTGTAAGGTCTTTGGCTTGAAAAATGTAATTCATCTGCACATGGACCCATTTTTTTGACAATAATAACATTTGAATTCTTTTCTAGTTGAAATGTTAGACCTATTCCTAGAAACTAAAGCACATTGCTCAATAATTTGATGACCCTTATTAGCTCTAAGTACTTCCTTTATCAATTAGAGATGAAACTACAATATGACCAAAACTTGATGGCATACTAATCATTAAGATTGTGTTCGAATCATCATCATCAACTTTAGAGTTTGCACCTACAAGTTTATTAAGAAGAGAATGAAAAGTGAAACTTATATGTTGAATGATATTATCTCCCTCATTCATCTTCAATAGATAAACAATTCCTACTTTATGGACATTTTGGCACTATAAGCTTGTGAACAAAACAAAATGTTAAGCACATCCCATATTTCTTTTGACATCTTTGATAGATCAATGTGATGCAAATATATACATCTGATAAACCAAAACCAATTAAATTTGTGACCCTACAATCATTAGCCATCCACTTTATTGCTTCATCTTCATCTCATGTGTTTCTAACAAGTCCACATACAATATCCCACAGATATTTTTCAATCAAAATTAATTGTATTTTAATTTTCCATGTGTTAAATTTATACCCTTCAAATTTGGTAATTGTATTTATTTTATCCATTATCCTTCTCACCAAAGGTATATCAATTTTTTTATATTACTCTATGAATAAATAGAATAAACCACACTTCTAGAAAACATACCTATCTGTCATTCTTCCCATATTCAAATAATTGAATAGCCAAAAAATTCCTCCAACAAACCTTATACACCTTTGAAAATGAGAATTTAAAACATACACGCAACAAGTTGTTACAACTAGCGGTTGACGTTGCACCAAAAGATTGACCTATTAATTCCCGATACAACCATTCAAGGATGATTTTAGCGGTGAATATTCTCCAATTGGCGAATATCTCAAGTCGACGACCTAGGATTTGGTGAATAATATGTGTATATCAGACTAGCAGTGTCGCCCAAACTTTATAAATATTGGGTTCAATGCTCGGGCCCATCGCCCATCGGTTTATGTAATAATATTTCTTTCATGATATCGCCAATGGAGTCTACTTTTTGGACATGGTAAATTGAAAATTTTTGCTTACAATTTCCAAAGCTCATCTTAATTGATGACTTAAATTTGCCAATGGCATTATGTAGATATATTTAGAGGTGGCCCCAAATTCACCTCATATTTTATGGATGCCTGTCTCAAACCGATGCATTTTCACGAACTATATTAATCATAGAAAATTATTGAACAACCCATAATCACCTCAAAAATTACATAAGGCATGTTATAATTACAAGGATTTAGCTAAATATTTTTATACCATATAAGCTTCCTGCCAAATTTTCCAAAAAGGATTGGTATAAATTCATTCATAGATCAATTTTATTTTACACAATTTGGGTTGGTTGGTTCCGATATCTCAATTTTGATCGATAGAAAAGTTTGTGACTGCTGAGTGCATTGGCGACTGCAATTGAGGCAAATGTAAGTGATTAATTTTTGAAGTATACTGTGTTGTAATATTATCCTAAATTTACTTGAGGTTTCACCTTTATCTGTCTACATTTTTGAGTTCATTCTTATTTAGTGAGGATCAATTAGTGGCTAGTGGTCACCCACGAGACTTCATACATAATGACATCTAGATTTTATACTGTAGACCATATATATATATATATATATATATATATATATATATATTGTCACTTCTTCAACAAGTTAATATTTTTTGGGCAACCTTTATTTCATTGGAGATGTCGAACAAGAATAAGGGTAAGGCTCCTACATGTGGGGAAAGCCAAGAGAGGCCAACAAAATGCAGAACCTTATCATTAGTAATTAGTAATAAGGGGAATAATTTTATAACTTTATTTTTCTTTCTGAAGACTCTCACCTCACACGTAACACTGACATGTGTCACTTTTCTAGAATGATCATGATGACTTTTTAATCCTCTATAAGTTTTGTCTGAAATAGTTCTTATTACACTTCATTAAATGTACAAAATTATCAATTTATCATGTACCATGTACCATGTACCATTGCAATTCATTATTAATAAAACAAAACTTTATCAAAATTTATACTAGTGTTATCAAATTTCCACAATCCATATCAATGAATTCTTTTTTCTGGGTTCAATTACAATTCATGATAAATTGGTTACTATTCATGAGAATAATTTATTGCTTCTTTCAAATGAATTTCTAGATTTTAATCGTTTATAAGTTCTACCCAAAATAGAGCATGTTACACTTCATTAAATTTTTATTACATTGAATCAAATTTAGAATGTAGATTTTTTTTGTTTATTACAAAATTAAGCATTCATTGACAATGACACATGTCTCAATTTTAGAGGAAGTATGCAGAAAATTTTAACCTTTCAACTTCAGCCCAAAATACACCTTATGTTGTTGATTTGTGCTCATCCAATGGTTGTCGATATCCATTGTTAGTTTTCATGGGTCCAATCATTTTTTCATATTTGGCAACCTAGTCACTTGATACCTCATCATACAATTTATTGACAATAACATGTGTTTTATTTTCGAAGGAAGTTTTCAAAAGTTAGTTTTTGATACCACATTCTTCTTGGAATAAACCTTGAACCATTTATTTTTTCCCATCGAATGGATGATGACATCAAGTATTCACTGTCACTGTAAAAAATTGCTAATATCATCTATACAAATTTGGAAGTCATGCGTGTTGAGTGGATGGAAGTTAAAAAGTGTCACTTGTCATTGACAAGGCATTTATTTCTTACTGAGTTATTAGTTACCAGTTGCACTATAGGATTGTGCAACATTATCCACTATCCGCATAAAAAACTAACCAATTGTAATCAAAGATCATGGTTAAGGTTTAATACATGCCATCCAATGATCATTGGTAGTCACTATCAGGTGTCATGGGTCCCATTCACTTTTGGCTTGTCAGTACTAGTAGAACCCTAGTCATCTCAAGGCTCACATGTCATCATCGAATGACACTGACTATGTGAGTGGATACATGTCATGATTTTAGATTCATTTTACTTTCAACCCAAAATAAATTGTACTTCATTGATCTATAGTCATCTAATGGTCGTTGGTAGTCACTGTCAAGTATTGCATGTCCCATTCACTTTTGGCTTTTTAGTACTAGTAGTCACCTAGTCACGTCACATGTCATCATCAAATGGCACCAACAGATGTGAGTGGAAATATGTCAGGATTCCATAATAGGTCTTCAAAAATGGGGTTACATTTCCCTTTCAGACAAAAATACATTGTACGTCATTGATCTACTCTCATCCAATAGTCGTTAGTAGTCAATTATTATACTTTTGACAACATTTTGGAAATTGCACTCACTTGCTGCAATTTCTGACAGTTTGACAACATTTTAGAAATCACACTCACTCACTGTGATTTCTGACAGTTTTAGAGAATTGGGATTTTGCTCCCATTGCTTCTATTTCTGATGGCTACTTTCTTTTTCCTTTTTGGCCAAGTCAAACTTTCAAATATGCAATACCCATCCTTTGGGTATATTGGTAATATCGTCAGTACAAATTGGAAGTCATGTGTGCAGAGCGGATCAGAGATAGATAATGTCACTGAAAATGAGAAGACATTTATTGAATGTCTATTACAAGTGAGTGAATGGGTGAAGGGATATGTGTCACAATTCTGGATACTTGTAGAAGATGGAGGTTTCCTTCAAGACATTCGACCCAAAATAAAACTTCAACCGTTGATCTATAATCATCAAATGATAGATGGATGTTAGGTGCACATTAGAGTGGTCACGCTTATCAATAACATCATGTAGAGTGATGTCTCTGATCAATGATCAATTTCCGTTTGGCTTTGGCCCACATGACATGTGACAACTATTGAAAAGTGGTTATTAATAGATAATATTTTCTAATACAATTAAATTTTTTCATTTGCAGGAAAAACAATCGCCTCATACATTATATATATTTTCCTTCAAAAGGAAAATTTTTTCCTCATACATTATATATATTTTCCTTCAAAAGAAAAAAATCCATCTCATACATTATATATTTTCCCCCCACATTAATGAATTAATCACCTAGATTTTATGGAATTTTTCTATGGTAGGAAAAAAAATGTCAATACAAGCTAATTTTTTCCCTACTTTGAAATTTTTTTACCAGCAATTGATATGAAAATTGCCCCCATAAAATAATGTTAGATTCACCAGGATTTTACACCTTTTTTGGGGAGGGGATTTCTTAAAGTTATCCCTACAACCATTAGAATTATAGATGACATAGAAGGCTATTAAACCATGTCACAAATACCAAAGGGGGATGTTGGAGGTTTGTCCAACAATCCCCCTCTTAGCCTCACCCAAGAGAATCAAACCTGTCACCAAGCTCTAAAACCACTCGTTACAAATAGCGGTTGAAGTTGTCCCAAAATATTGACTTGTTAATGCCTGATACAACCACTAGACTTAAATAAAATAAATATGAGGTTGTTAAACCATGTCACAAATCCTGAAGGGGGACCTTGGTTGTTAGTCCAACACAAGTAAATTTTAGTTGTGTTGAAATTGGCTCAAAATCCACTTGACCCTTCTCCTTCAGGATCACTCACACTAATGAAAAGGAGTACAAATATTATTTGTAATCTTCATCCTTTAGTTTCACTAGAAGTCATCAAACATCTCTCCTTCACCTTGTATCTCAACGCCTTTCTATAGATAATTCTTCGAAGATAAATCATTCAATTAGACTGTAAATCCTAAAGTAGAAGATTTAAAACTCAAATTGCACTTTTGTCTCAACCCCGTTAGTAGTTACTTTTTCTAAAAAATGATCACACCTCACGCACTTTGGATCTATAAAAAAAAATAATGACTAGAGCTTGAAAGAAATATGTCATTTCCATGTGATCATATGATACATATTCAATGGCTAGAAACCATCAAAGGGGGAAACCATTAAAGGAGTTGTTAGTACTCATGATTTTATAGCCTTTTTTAATACACCATTGCACAAACACAAAACCAAGCTGTTTCTCTAATACCAAATGTTAGTGCGAGAGAAAATGATTGACACTTGATTTACTAAATCAACAAAATGCCTTAAATAGGCAATACAAGACAAGATAGTTACATAGCCATAAAATCTAAGAGGTTTTATTAGTGCAAACCAAAACTAATAAATCTTCTAGAATGTAATACACCAACAAGGATAATATGTCAATCAATAGGTAAACTTGAAAGAAAAGTCACAATTGTTAAGTGTAGGAAAATACCACCACAAAAAAGGAAACTTAGATTAATTTGAGATGCTTTGAATTTTATTTTCTCCTCCCAAGTTTTAGATAGTGTATCTCCCTAAAAAGTAAGAACCATTACTAGGTGCTCATTTTTATCCCCATTTTAGTAATGTATGGGTTCCCACATTTATTTCATGTTCTTCCAAAACTTATTGGACCTTCAAATTAACAATATTTGTTCAAAATTTGAGGTTGGATCTTTCTTCTAGGCATGGTTTCCCATTTTCCCTCCAATCAAATAATTCATTTCCTCACCTAGGACCTATTCATTTATTTTCAACTTTTAAGACCCTTTCCGACCTCACAATACCCTACATTTCCTTCCACTACTTATTATCACATTCCTCAACATCCCAACAAAATTTGAGGTGATTTTACTTAGAACAAGTCCACAGGTCAACTTGTTCTTGGGAACAAATCAAGTGGCCGACTTATTTCTAGGTTTTTGAGCCCAGATTTAGCCCAAGGCCTGATGTAAGGGTTTTCTTCCAAGGTTTAGATTTGTAGTTGGCCTACATTAAATTTAACCCTCAAATGGATGGAATTTAGTGTAAAAGGACATCTCCCCTCATTTGATTATCCATTAATAAAATACAAGCTATCCATAATTATGCAATCGATCCACCCACCATCAAGAAGAAATCGATCAAGAAATCAAGGAAATATTCAAGGCTTCAAGGAATTATTCCTCCTCTTCATTAAGCATTATGGAAAACTAAAACATCTATCATTCAAGGCTTTGGTTTCATGATTTCCTATTAGGTTTTTTTGAAGTTAAAGCTATTGCATTAACATTTGTGATCACATTCAAAGATGCATTGTATCATCAAGGTATAAGGTGATTTATGTTTTAGATCTAGTTTCCATTTCATCTTTCCTTATATAATTTCAATTCAATTTCAAGGTTTATTCCTAAACATGGGTTTGACCAAGGAAAGACCCTTTCCAGAACCTTTTTCCCCATTTTTCTATGTGTAGGAATATGTTGCAGAGTTGCAATTTCAGATCTAAGAAGTACAGGTGTAGTCAAAGGATATAGATAAATTTCATCAAATTTGGCATTCCCAAAAACAATTTGACTTATGAAATTGTTCCTCAAAAACTAACTTTTTCTTTCCATTTTTCAATAAAATTTATGGTGCAGAAAGATACAGGTCCTTGTTTCCTAGATATGAAGTTATAGTTAATTTTGAGACTCCAATAGTAGGGGAATTAGGTTCCAAAGTACAAGTGTATACACCTAAAATTGGTCAAATAAATTCAAAGAATAAAATCAATTAAATACAATCTATTTGGATTAATTAAATCAAAACATTAAATAACTATGTAATTGAATTAATCATTTAATTATATATTTTATTTAAATAATTTAATCCAACTCATTGAATATTCCTACATGGCTAATTAATTAATTATTTTGAATTAATTACTCATAAAATTCCTCACCTACCACTACATGACAAAAATTCAACCTACTAATAGGACAAGAGGAAAATGTGCAAAAGGATCACTCAAAAGGTTTGCTATCTTAGCCATCCATTTTGGAAAATCAATCTTATCCCTCCAAATGAGACACCTCAACAAACATAATTCAACCTTATGCCTTGATCATGGTTAACTAAAACCAAATCAAACTCACCCCCACCCCTTATGAAATCTTATAATTAAGATGCATAATCAGAACAAAGGATCCCAATTTTCATTCAAGCATCATGGGTAAAAGCACAATTGCCTATTGGAGTTGAGGCTAACTCATTTTCAAACCATACATGAAAAATTAAATATTTCTATGTTGTGGATCTACATTTATATGTTGTTGATACATTTATATGTTGCTGATACATATCTAGATACATTGTTAATACATTTCTATGTTGTGGACATTACTATTTGATACATGTGTTTAGATATAGACATTTACATGGAATCATTTTAAAAGCTTAATTTATCATGTAAATTAAGATAAAATATTTATATTTAAACAAGTGACATATATTTAAGTAATTTAATTATTGATTTAATAATCATGCAATCAATGACATTTAGATTTAAGAAATGTATCACATTTAAATTTTCATATATATAAGAAATGTATTTAAACTAACACATGCCATATATATAAGGGACCAATGTATATTAAAAATATAGGTCTTCATTTCAAAGTTAATTCAATGTATATAACCAATGTATCTAAATTAATGATATATAATAAATGATGTCTATCTAAGTTGTATTGAAATCAATGGCATATAACAAATGTATCTCTACTAAATTTGCATATATAAGAAATGTATCAATTAACATGACATATAATAAATGACATATGTAAGAAATGTATCAATCAATGGTGCATATAACAAATGAATACATAAACTAATGACATATTTAATAAATCACATATTTAAGTTTAAAGTAAATATGTCTTAAGGGGAAGTTGAGACCATTTAGGGCCCACTAGTACACACTAGGTAATAAGTCTCTTACGACTTGACTTAAGACATCAATGTGTCTTAAGGGGACTTAAGGGGACCTAGTAGGACCCCTTAGGTCCCCTTAAGAAGAATAGGGATCCTATGTGGTACTAATGTATCATAAGGGGTCCTAATGTGTTGTACAATCATTTAGGACCCATTAGTGCCTAATAAGATAGGTTAGGACCTATTAAGACACATTAGGAACTATTAAGGAAAATTAGGACCTAGTAGGACTCCTTAGGTCCCCTTAAGACACATATGGATCCTAAGTGGTACTAATGTATCATAAGGGGTCCTAATGTGTCCTACGACCATTTAGGACCCATTAGTACCTAATAAGACACATTAGGACCTATGAAGACACATTAGGACCTAATAGGATCCCTTAGGTCCCCTTAAGACACATATGGGTCCTAAGTGGTACTAATGTATATTAAGACACATTAGGACCTATTAAGGACCATTAGGACCTACTAGGACCCCTTAGGTTCCCTTAAGAACTATTACATGTCTTCATAGGTCCTAATGTGTCCTAGCATCTTATGACCTATTAGGACCTATTATGACATACTAGGACCTATTAAGACACATTAGGACCTATTAAGGAACATTAGGACCTACTAGGACCCCTTAAGACATGTGTCTTAATAGGTCCTAATGTGTCCTAGGACCTCTTATGACCTATTAGGACCTATTACAACATACTAGGACCTATTAAGACACATTAGGACCTATTAAGGAACATTAGGACCTACTCAGACCCCTTAGGTCCCCTTATGACATATATGGGTCCTAAGTGGTAATTTAATGTATAATAAGATTCCTAATTTATAGCTATTCTAGGACCTATTAAGAAACATTAGGAAAATATATTGTACCATCTAAATAATTAAATTAATTGTACTTATATATATATAGATATGTAAGAAAATATTGTACCATCAAAATAATTGAATCAATATTACATATATATATACAGGTATATAATTTAAAAAACATTGTACCATCTAAATAACTAAATCAATCTTATTCTTAAAAAAATTCAACCATTGAACCTAAACCATGCGTATATAACATTCAACCATTTAACCAAAACCATGCATATATAACATTCAACCATTGAACTGGGACCATGCACATATAATATTCAACCATTGAACCAAAACCATGAATATACAACATTCAACCATTGAACCAAAACCATGCACATATAACATTCAACCATTGAACCAAAAATATGCATATATAGCTATATATTAAAAAAACCATTGAACCATCAAAGCCATTGAACCAATCATGCATATATTTCTATATATAACAAAACCATTGAACCAATCATACATTTATATAGTTATATAAAAAACCACTGAGCCATCAAAATATAAAAGAATAAATATGATCCAAAAATATATATCCAATCCTAGTTCAAATTATAAATGAGTTCAAAATCTAGTTCAAATATGAAATTATGAGCTACAAAGATAAATTTATCCTAAAGCTCATCATATATATAGTCTTGATCCTCTCTATCTTTTATTACCTCCAAAAATTTTCCATGTTCTTCAATAGGAAACCTCCACTTTTTGTTACCATGTCCCTTTTTTGGCAATGTCTCAAATTGCAACTTTGTTGCTATAACCAAGTTACTGTAACAAAGAACTCTTTGGCTAGGCATGTATTCAATAAATTGAACTCCATTTTTTTCGATCATCATTTGTTGATAATAGGTTCCCTCAATAATAACTGAACCAGTTGGATATGACTGTCCATCACAATCTACAATTACTTTTAGCAACTTGTATTTCATTTTTGTGCATCTTAGTAGATAATAATCTACACCTTCTATATTCTTAGGATCTACAACCACAACAAAAATATTACATATACAAGTGAATCGTGCATAAATAAAAATATAAGATCTCTAAAATTTGAACATCAATCAAGTGATATAAACTAAAATTAAATAAAGGAACATGTATGCAAACACACTTGTAACAAATCAGTCAGAAAAATGTTCACAATCCACTAAATATATAGGATCATGAATGTCTATGTCATTGTCATCATGTTCATAAGGAGGCATTCTAATCAACTCTTTCATACCCCATTGTGAAATATATCCATTTGCAATATTCTCACATTGACTCATTGCATTGTTCTCAACACATTCATAAAAAAAGCATGATCTATATCTTACTTGAATCAATGGTGGCTTGTAGTGTCCTAAAGTCATCACTTGATGTAAACTTATAATACAAAAAATTGATTTACAATTGTATGGATTAGATCGATCAATATCTATTACAAATATGCAATTGTTAGATAAATAATTGTGATAAAGCTAAAATGTACTTCATGCAATATTTTAAAAGAATTTGAGTTCAAAATTTTTTACCTTTCACTTCCCAAAAATAAAGTTTGTTGTATTTTGTGTCCCAACTACAAAAATGAGTTCGACACCATTTAACTATTTTCTTTGAATTCTCTATCATGTTACTTCCATAGAATAAACTTATTAGTTCAAAGAAAATGAAAATTAAAGAATTTACTTACACATCAAACACTGAATTCACGAGTTGTACCTTTAAGTTCATGTTGCTGGAGTGCACGCTTCACACTTGCTCCTGCTCCATCGTGCTCTCCTTTTCCATGTCCACTTTCAAAGAAGTTCCAAAGAGACTTAACATTGCATCTCACATGTTGAATGGATAAGTTAGTTAAAGGATTTTGTAGACTTAAATTTTCCTAAATGAAAAATTTGTAGACACGCATGTATGTATAAATAATCATATTTAATAAAATTTACAAATTAAAATTATGTATTACTGGAAATGGATAAGATAATGTACTTACCTGCACAACCATTAGACCAAATCTAGTGTTGTGAAGCATTTATCCGGTGACTCATAATATTTTCAAAAAACTTTCAAAATAATGAGCCACATATCTCTTATTATGCACCTTATCATCATTGATATAGAAATGAACCTCCTTGATGATAATGTGTTTATTTCAATCAATACTTTCTACCTTATCCAAATCAAAATTTTCATGTATATAGATCACCTACACAAATATTGCAACTTGTTTAGAATGATAATATTTATCTTGGAGCTCTAATTGAGGGGAAAATGTATAGTTCTTGGAGAAATGTAAAATTGAAAGAATACAACCAGGTGAAAAAAAGTTTTGTCCATAAAAAATTGTTTAGTTTTCCGTCATGCACCATGACAATTTTGGATATGTGGTAAAAACATAGTTCAAAATCTATTCATAAACTCAAGGTAGGGAAATTCACTCTCCTTCAATGCATGTTTTTTGGATTCCTCTTCTGTCTTGGTTTGGTATGTATCATATTCAAATCTCTTCCACGAAACTAGCATTGAAAAACCAATGTTCTCAATTTGCAATGAAAATTTCTATGCAAATGTCCATAATCAATGCATTTACTTTTTATACACTGGACATTGAACTCATATGAATCATTTGGTATATCACATAGAATGGACTTCAAAAATTGTGTCATACTTCTAAGGATGATTGTATCTTGATTAAGTATTTCCATAATTTTTTTATATGATTGCAAGTATAGATGGAACTCAATATGATTTCGACAACAAGAAGTTTTACAAAACTTATTTATCCATACAAAGAAAGGGTGCAACATCTCAAACATTCTCTGGCCTATTTTCACATTGGGAAATTCTTTCTTGAATGCTTCAAATAGTTCACTTTGTTTTCCATCTATAATTTTTTTTGGATGTTTAACTTTCATACCATTTTATTCATCTTTGCACTTTAGAGTGTCCCTTCTATGGGAAGTCACATGAGAGTTCTTGATCCAATATTCAATGACACATATTCTTACATCTTCAATAATTCTGTCTTTTCAAGAAAGTCTACAAATATACACCTAGTTCTTTTCAATGTTCAATTGTAACATATTTCTCCTCCTATTGTATATTTGAACAGTTCTTCTAGATACATTGAGTAATTAAAAAATAACTTTAACTTGTCTTCTATGTCTCAACTTGTTATTGGAAATCATAGTCGTCAATGCTCTACGAGTAATAATTGAATCAGGTCCTTGATTTTTTTATTAACAAGACTCAATTCATCTTGTAAATTTTCAATTACTGTTTCTTTGACTTGACCTCCTATGGTTTTATTATAATCAACACCCAACAACTCCAAAACTAGAGTCATTTCTCTTTTCCTGAATAACATGGAAAATAATTATTCTCTTCTTACCACAAATTTATTCTAAAAATAAATTCCTTCCACATGTTTTTGAGATGAAAATTAGTAGTACTTTCAGGTACAATGTGTTTTGATGTAATTTGATTAAAAACTGAATCCTCATTCATATCCATCAAATTTTGCATTGCAAAAATAATATTTGTACCTTAACTACTACTAATTTCCTCCCTTTCTTGAGTTGCATCTTCTTCAACATCAATATGTTCTTCTTCAACATGGATTAGTTTCTCTTCATTACATTTTGCATGACCTTTCATTTTTTCATCCCTTTTTTGATCATATTTCCTTGATCTATTCCTTTTAATTCTCATTACACAAAGTATAGAAATAAAATTTTTCCTAAATAATCCTTCATAAAAAGATCAAGTTCACACTCCTTTGGAAAAAATGCCTTCATATTCCTTTGTAAAAATGCCTCTTTTGATCTTAAAACACTTCACTTATTAAAATAAAAGTTATTTTCAAAAGTCTAAAATTCTAAAAACCCACCTTTATTATATATGTGGTCGAAGGGGTGGGTTGCTCATACAATAGCTCGTGTGGGTGTCGATTCCTAAGGGAGTTTAGCCGAGTGAGATTCAACCAAATCCAACTTGGCTGAGTCCTACTCAACTAAGTGGGATTCGACCGATTCCAACTTGGTTGAGTCCTACCCAGCCGAACTATGTCATGTAGCATTCCACGTGGTAGCTAGACCCCAAGTAATCTACAAAATTGTAGAATTTTTAACTTTTGCAACTTCTTTCACTATGAAAAATTAACAATTTAAAAAAATTAAAAATACCCTTTTGTAGAGCTCGAAACCAAAATTTGGGATATATAGCTTTTATAGTATTTCAATTACAAAAAGTTGATTAAATTTATCAAATAATCCAGGTGGGTATATTAAAGTTTCGAGAAGACATTGATTCAAAAAATTTAAAAAATTAGTAAATCAAATCAGAAATTTTTAAAAATTATATACAACACTAGAGGAGAGAGTCCTCTTTAAGAATATATAAGTCTTTTTTTTGTTTGGTGTAGTTTTGATAGGGGAAAGAAGGTGGGAGATGAAAAATATTGATTTTGGGTAAGTTTGACTTTGATTAGTTATAACAGACAAAATATAGGTATAAAATAGTTCTATTTTTTTTTCACTAGCTATACATGTCATCTAAGAAATATTATGCAATCGGTAGAAATTTTTTTTTTTACTCAGTTTTTTGGCAGGAAGTGGACCTCTTGATTTATAGTATTTTTCAGGAAACAAAAAATAGACTTTAAAAAAAAAAAAATATCAATTTTTGACTAATTTCTTTTAAAACAAACCTACAAGCATAAACTTCATCTAGTTTTACACATTTCATCAGTTTACATCATCTTCAATTTTCAGCAAAAATATCACTTTTATGCCCTTGAAGTTGAACAAATTTGGTGTTGTTAGCCTTTTCCTTTAAAAAAGTGTGATGGCTTATTGTGCTTTTACTCTCATAGTTATAGTCAATTTGCATCCAATATCTTCAGAGGAAATTTTTTTTAATGCATTTAGTAAATGTCATAATGGCAAATTAGCATGAGGTTTTAGGAGGATTTGAGCATGTAGATTATCTTATTTTTCATCAATTAGCTTATGTTTTCATAAATCAATAATTGTAGATCATAATTACATATCATATCATGTTAATTCTCATTCTAGGAGTTGTCATTTGAGGATACTTTATTGTTGAGAGCACTCTTCAAATCCTTTTAGTTAGAGATCCATGAAATGTTGTTAATCTTCTCAATTAGAATAGTTAATTAGGATAGATTTATAACTTTTGAATTGATATTTGATTGATCTAATATTTCATGAAGGTTTATAATTGTATATTTTATGCACACAATAAAATTATCCATCTTGTTTCTAGGTGCACTTGTTCTTAATTATTTTCCTTTGCATTTACTTTATTAGATTAGATCTATCATTAAAAAAAAATCTACCAATATCTAAAAGGAATCAAAAGCCCTACAAAGCATAGATCTTTCATTAGCACCCTTCCTCCTTTGATTGTGCTAATTATATTTATTTTGTGGGAGGCTTTGCATTCCAATGTATATCATAGGACTTGGTGAGTGATCCACATCTTATAATTTCTCACTATTTTCTATTATACATTTTGGCGAACCCATCCCTTTCATGCATTATACCTTTTTCTATTGATAGTTATATCTTGCATGTGTTTGTTTTTCAATTCTAAAAAGAACAAAAATATTCTCATTTAGTGTTTAGATCTAGTTTGTATTCATTATTTCTATCACATATTTGCTACATCTTACATTTACATATATAATAAAACAAAAAAAGTAAAAAAGTAAATCTTTCATTTCATGAATTGTTGTTACTTTTCATTGATTTTTATATATTCATTCCTTTCTTCTCATGAACTTCAAACATTGTTCAGGGCATTATCCCAAAACCATTCCATTAGTTTTGAGATAAAACAACATCATCCCACCAACTTTCCTTTACATTATGTTACCACTAAAAATAATTAATTTAATACCTGTGATGTTACTTTGTCTTCTCTTATATCACCTTATAAGAATATATTAGAGAAAGATTGTGAATATAACATTTCTCAAGCAATGATCGTCCTCTTTGGTGAGAAGAGTTGAGGATTGATGTTAACTCTTCTCATAATATAAACCTTATCTATGAAGATACTTTGGTTAAGGATAATGATACTTCAGCTTCTATTTATTTCAAGTCCTCCCCCTTTAGGGATCAAGCTTTAGTGAGTCATGACTATTCCTCTACTAAAGTATTATTTATTCATAGAGATAATCCTATCCTGGATGATTCTCTTATTTAGGATGAACCACTAGATGATAATGTTGACAATTCTCTCCCTCATAAAATAACCTTGGTAGAATATGTTAGGATTAATAGTCCACAATACAACTGAGAGGGGGGGGGGTGAATCAGTTGTATGAAAGAATATTAAACTTTAAATTTTAAGCTTATCAATATCAGATCCAATGAACACAATGAATGCCAACACAATAACACAGTATTTTGGTTACTCGAAACCTTGTTAAAGGTAAAAACCTTGACGGGAAGTAGCACCCACTAATGATGTACTGAGAGTATAGTAATCCTTGTTAGAAGATATAGCCCTGTTAGGAGCTTATTGAAATATTACAGTACATAGTACTTGTTAGAGGACATAACCTATTATGAGTCAAGAACAAAAGAGGGCTCACTGCCCAAAGAAGGTTAAGTCCACTTTCTGAACTCACTAGTTCACAACAAGTGTATATTTAGAAATACACAATCTTTTGAACTATTTTCTAGCAAATATCTTTGCTTGATCATTTCCAATGAAGTCCACCAATAATCCTCTGCTCTACATACAACAGACACAAATTTGCAACCTCCTTATATCACACTTATCACATCCATGTCTCTTCCAAAGAAAAGACCTTTTATTTATACCTTATTACATTTTACCAAGAATAGGTCGGCCCATAAGGCTTTCCTAATTACAAATAATTACATAGGTCCTTGCTAAGATATATAGGGTATCATAAAAAAGTTTACAATGATTACATTACAACAATTAAAGATTGACATCTTTGAATTATGCTTGCCAAACAAAATGCATATGTCATTCCCCGAGTCGACTTCCTGATAAGCCATCGCTAGAGCACACGCCACGGATGACATCACCAATCATTCCATACCTTGCACTGACCAATGAAAATATTTCAGTACCTCTTTCATCATCCTTCAAGATCACATACCTTGAATCCAGTCCCTCTAAAATCTATACCAAAAACTCAGAGACTAACTCTATCAATTCTCACTGTCACAGTCCAGTGACCAATCTTTACTAAAATAGATGTATCTTCCTTAATATGAATCCATTAATGATGCAATCTCAGATATATGATCACAACATCCATCTAAACTCTCTTCGGACTTCACAACATCTGAAACATCTATACACCTTCTGTACACTATGATTACCAGTCTAGCTCCTTCATAGAAGCATATGTTGACATCAATGACAAAACAAAAATTACAATAGTATGAGTGCCCATTCAGTAATGTAGTGATTAAACATATTAAATGTTTCAACAACCACCCATGCATTAGCAATATCCAACAATCTCCCCCTTTGGCATTGATGTCAACATATGGGAAAATCTTATCCCAAAGTTGTATCAACCCAAAAGTCCTTCAACTGAGCAATCTCCCCAAACAGTGAAGATTTTCTCATAACAACACTCCCCCTTTGACAAAAATGGAAAAGGGTGCCAACTACCTTCACATATGAACTTTCTTCCATGATCACTCCCCCTAAGGAGTAGATCCCTACATCCAGTCCAGAAAATGATGAGGCTCTAAGCACTTCTGGACTGATGCGTCTCTACATCATTTAGTTCTAACTAGGAGGGGCCTGAACCCCTAACATACCTCTGAGATATTCAAAGGTATCTTTTGGTAGTGGCTTTTTAAAGATGTCTGCAATCTACTCTTTTGTACTGATATATTCAAGCTTGATTTCTTTTTCTGCCACCTTGTCTCTTAAGAAGTGATATTTGATAGAAATGTGTTTAGTTTTAGAGTGCATCACTGGATTCTTTGACATGTTTACTATGCTAGTGTTATCACAATGGATAACCATAGGCTCATTAAAAGTTATCCCAATGTCTGTCAACATTTGTTTCATCCAAATAATTTGAGTGCAATTTATAGCAGCAACAACATATTTTGATTCAGCAGTAGATTGTGCTATACAATCTAGTTTCTTACTTAGCCAAGAAACCAACTTTTTCCCAAGGAAAAATGCACCACCACTTGTACTTTTTATGTCATCAATATTTCCTACCCAATCGGTGTCAGTATAAGAATGAAGTTCAAAGCTATCATTCCTATCATACCATAAACCATAGTCTATGGTCCCTCTAAGATACCTCAGTATCCTTTTAACAATAGCTAGATGAGTCTCTTTGGGTTCTACCTGATATCTAGCCATAATTCCAACAACATTAGCAATATTTGGTTTGGTGTGAGTTAGATATTGTAACCCTCCAACCATTGATCTATACAAAGTCTGAAAAACACATTTTGATTCATCATCAATTGTTAGCTTGTTTCCAATCACTATAGGTGTTCCTACTAGTTTACAATCTTCCATACCAAATTTCTTGAGCAATTCTTTGAGATACTTGGTTTGAGAAATGAAAATACCATTCTTAATTTGAGTTATTTGTAGTCTAAGAAAGAATTTCATTTCACCTATCATGGACATCTCAAATTCACTTTCCATTTATTTAAAAAAATTCTTACATAGATCATCATTGCCTCCAAAGATAATGTCATCCACAAATACCTCTACTATCAGGATTCCATCTTTAGTGGTTCTTAAGTACAAATTACTGTCCACATTACCTTTTCTGAATCCAAGTCCAAGTAGATACTTGTCCAACCTTGCATACCAAGCCCTAGGAGCTTGCTTCAACCCATATAGTGCTTTCTTTAATTTTCACACCATGTCTTTGTCTTCACATAGAAGAAATCCATCTGGTTGTTCTATGTATACTTCTTCTTCAAGATCTCCATTTAGAAATGCAGATTTAACATCCATCTGATACACTTTAAAATTTTTGTGTGCAACATAAGATAGAAATAATCTTACTACCTCTATTCTAGCAATAGGAGCAAATGTTTCTTTAAAGTCTATGCCTTCTTGTTGTGAGTATCCCTTACACACTAGTCTTGCTTTGTTCCTTACAACTGTTCCTTCTTCATCCATTTTGTTTCTAAAGACCCTTTTTGTTCCTATATCATTTTTATTTTTAGGTCTTGGAACCAATTCCCAAGTATTATTTTTCTTTATATGATCTAATTCTTCTTTCATGGCATTTATCCAAGATTCATCTTTAAAGGCTTCATCTGTAGTCTTTGGCTCAACTTGGGAAATCAAACAAATTTCTTCTCTAACTTTAGATCTAGTTAGCACTCCCTGACTGGTATTGCCAATAATTTGATTTTCAGGATGGTTATTTTTTACATACCTTGGTGTTTTAGGAGTTTCAGTGGTCTTTCTTGTATCATCACAAGCCTCTTTTTCACTTTCTTCCTCAACAAGTTCTTCTTTGATAGCAACACTGGCTTCTTTTAGTTCTGATATCTGACTACTGTCATACATTCTTTCTTGTATCTGAAATTTCTCATCTATTCTTACATTGTTACTTTCAACTATGTTCCTTAATCTCAGGTTGAAACATTTGTATTCCTTAATTTTAATAGAATAACCAAGGAAGATACCTTTGTCACTTCTAGCATCAAATTTTCCTATCTCATCATCCCTCTTGATATAACATTTGCTACCAAAAATTCTAAAATTTTTTACAGTAGGAGTATAATCAAACCATAGTTCATAGGGAGTCTTACTTGTGCCATCTCTGATTTGAATTCTATTTAATGTGTACACTGCTATTCCAATAGCCTCTCTCCAATGTACATGAGATACATTCCCTTCAATTAGCATTGTCCTGGTAGCATCAAGTATAGTTTTGTTTCTTCGCTCTGCTATCCCATTCTGTTGTGGAGTTCTAAGAGTAGATGTTTGTCTTTTTATCCCATGCTCTTCATAGTAAGAATTGAATATATCTGATGTAAACTCTCCACCTCTGTTTGATCTTAAACACTTTATTTTTAGTCCTAATTCATTCTCTACCTTTGCTTCAAACAACTTGAATTTGTCAAATGCTTTTGATTTATCTCTCAAATAAGTAACCCACATCATTCTAGAAAAGTCATCAACAAAGAGTATAAAATACCTTTCACCGTAGTATGACTTTGATCTTGTAGGCCCACATAGATATGTATATACCAGATCCAACTTTCCTTTTGATTTAAATGTTTTTCTTTTATGATTGCTTTTAGTTTGCTTTCCCATAACACATTCTCTACATATAGTGTTAGAAGGTTTCACAATCTTCGGTAGATCTCTTACTGCATTAGCCATACTTGCTTTCACAATGTTATCAAAGTTAACATGAAAAAATATTCTATGCCATAACCAACTATCATGTACCTTTGCAACAAAACAAGAGGCTCCAAATGTGTTTAGTTCAAATACATTACCTCTAGATTTTGAACCAGTAGCAATCAGTTTTCCTTCCTTGCTTTTGATAAAGCACTTACCATTAACAAAACTTAACTGAAAGTTTTTATCCATTAACTGTCCAACACTCAAAAATTTATGTTTCAGTCCTTCAACAAGTAGTACATTGTCCGCATTAGTCTTTCCATCCAGAGTGATGGATCCTACTCCTATGATGGATTTTGGGAGATTGTCCCCAAACCTTACAATACCTCCATCATAATTTACTAAATTAAAAAATTTGTTCTTATCACCAGTCATGTGATGAGAACATCCACTGCCAATTATCCATTCAGTTTTCTTATCAACATGAGATACTAAGGCTTTTTCTTCATGAATTGGTTCATCTTTAATAGCAACAAATCCAATCTCTTCATTGTCTAAATCATCATCATCATCAAAGATTCCTTCACTAGCATAATAACATTCTTTATCTCTTCTAATCTTTGCATAATCAAGTTTGTATTTAGGAACTCTTGTAGGACATCTAGATGCAAAATGATCTACCTTATTGCATGAAAAACATTTCAAAGGTAATTTTACTTCAAATTTTCCCTTACCTCTTTTCTCTCTTCTAGCTATTAGTGCAACAAGTTCTCCCATCTTCTTTTCTTCTTCCATTATCTTCTCCCATTCCTCAGCATACTCACCGAGCTCTTCTCTCTGGTCTTCTTTTCTTGTACTCGGAAGTGTAGATACTTTCTTGTGTGTGGATGCCCTAAATGTAGATTAAACTTTAGGAGAAGCTTCTTCTAATTCTGTAGCTTCAAAGGTGGTTAAATTTGCAATCAACATCTCTCTGCTAAAGTTTGGATTCAGGGGAATAGTTTCTTGAATTGACATTGCCTTGAATTTGTAGATAGGAGTTAGAGATCTAAGAATCTTTGCAATGACTTCATCTACATCATAAGTAACTCCACAATTTTTGATTCCAACTACAACTTTTGTAACCCTTTGAATGTAGACTCTAATGCTTTCATCTTCATTCATTTGCAGCTTCTCCATCTTTGTCTTCCAGTTCTGCAATTTTTCTTGTTTGGTATATTTGTCTCCTTCATAGAGTGCCTCTAGTCTATTCCAAATATCATGTGCCAAATCCAGATCTTTAATTTCAGTAAACTCACCCTTAGATAGTGTGCTGATCAATGCTTCTCTTGTGACCATGTTGCATGAAAATAGTTTCTTTTCGTCATCGATGGCTGACACTAAGTCATTCTTAGCTTTCAAAGTTTCCTTCTTCTTCACAATCATCCAGTAGTCTAGGCCCAAGCATAGAAAATGTGTTCGCATCTTGTTTTTCCAACTATCAAAGTTTTTAGGATCAAACTTAGGACTATCCTTCCTGTAGTATGCCATTTTCCAAGATCACCTCAAGCTATTAAGCTTTCTCTCTAAGGACCACAAGCTCTGATACCAATTGTTAGGATTAATAATCCATAATAAAACTGAGAGGGGGGGGGTGAATTAGTTGTATGATAGAATATTAAACTTTAAACTTTAAGCTTATCAATATCAGATCCAATGAACACAATGAATGCCAACATAATAACACAGTATTTTGGTTACGGGGAAACCCTGTTAAAGGTAAAAACCCTGGTGGGAATTAGCACCCACTAATGATGTATTGAGAGAATAGTAATCCTTGTTAGAAGATATAGCCCTGTTAGGAGCTTATTGAAACATTATAGTACATAGTCCTTGTTAGAGGATAGACCCTATTAGGAGTCAAGGAAAAAAGAGGGCTCATTTCCCAAAGAAGGTTAAGTCCACCTTCTGAACTCACTAGTTCACAACAAGTGTATATGAAGAAATACATAATATTTTGAACTATTTTCCAATAATTGTCTTTGCTTGATCAGTTCCAATGAAGTCCACCAATAATCCTCTGCTCTACATACAACATACACAAATTCACAACCTCCTTATATCACACTTATCACATCCATGTCTCTTCCAAAGAAAAGACCTTTTATTTATACCTTATTACATTTTACCAAGAATAGGTTGGCCCATAAGGCTTTCCTAATTACAAATAATTACATAGGTCCTTGCTAAGATACACATGGTATCATAAAAAAGTTTACAATGATTACATTACAATAATTAAAGACCGACATCTTTGAATTATGCTTGCCAAACAAAACACATGCTTCATTCCTTGAGTTAGCTTATAAGCCATTGCGAGAGCACACGCCATAGATGATGTCACCAATCATTTCGTACCTTACACTGACCAATGAGAATTTTTTAGTACCTCTTCCATCATCCTTCAAGATCACATACCTTGAATCCAATCCCTTTGAAATCTATACCAAAAATTCAGAGACTAACTCTGTCAATTCTCACTGTTATAGTCCAGTGACCAATCTTTACCAAAACAACTGTATCTTCCTTAATATGCATCCATTAATGATGTGATCTCAGATATAAGATCACAACATCCATCTAAAATCACTTCAAAATTTTCAGCATCTGAAACATCCGTACACCTTCTGTACATTGTGATTACCAGTCTAGTTCCTTCATAGAAGCATATGTTGACATTAGTGACAAAACAAAAATGACAACAGTATGAGTGCCAATTTAGTAATGTAGTGATTAAACATATTAAATGTTTCAATCACCACCCATGCATTAATAATATCCAACAGAATACAATTATATAATGGTTCACATTTCTTCTTCTTCTAAAGATGATGCATTCACGATCAATATTTCCCCTTCTCCTAAGACATACCCCATTTATGAGGATATTTTAAAGAAAGAGGAGGACATTATAAATACCTTGTCTTCCTTTGACATCCCTTTTAGAGATGAAGCATTAATTGATTTCCCTACTCTCCATTGTAAAAGTTATCTTAGTCATGAGGGAACCTTGGAAGAAGAGGATAATATCATTACTAATTCCCTTAATTATCTTCCTTCTATTGATGAATTCATGAATAATCAAGAACTTGACTGAGTCAATGTTTTCAATATTTTGAGTAATTAAAAACCTAAGGTTGTTTTTCACCATTGTGAAAATAACTCTCAACCTCAAAACAAATTGATCATTATGGTGAAAGGTTCTCAACAACCTGACTATCATGTGGTTTCACACAATCATAGCACAAGAAACAATATACAACCTACAAGTTTAGTTGTTTCTCCATCTCTTCCTCCTTCTCAACTAGTATATCCCCCTCCCGTTGTATTCCTCAAAATCTTGGAAATGAGTATGATTTATTAATAAAACTACATGCTACTCTTGCCAAGATATCTCTTTGGGAGTTTCTTCAAACCTAACCTACTTATCATGAAGCATTAAAAAAGAATTGCAAAATGTGACTATCCAATCTCCTAGGCAAGACAATATCACTTTCATCTTGGAATGCATGAAACTGACATATTAAGAAACCTAAAATTATGTTTTCTCAAGATGAGTTTCCTTCTAATGAAATCCAAGATTAACAAGATGCCTTTATGGTGGTTGTCCTTATCAATGGTAATATCATTCATAGAACCTTAATTGATAATGGGTTCAAATTAAATATTTGTAGCATGGAAATTTTGCATGCGATCAAAGTTAATGTTTTAATTATTAAACCTAATTTTGTTCCTATTTGTGGATTTGATAATGTTTCCAAGAAAACATTGGGTATTATCACAATGCCTTTTAATGTAGGTCCAATTATCTTACCCACACCTATTCATGTCATTCTTGATACTCTTAACTATAATATTATCTGAGGATGACCATGGTTACATGCTATGCATGTTTTTCCTTCAACCTTTCATCACAAAGTCAAGTTTATATATAAAATCTTTATATATAAAATTTTTGCTAATGATAGACCTATGCATTTTTTACAAACTGATTCTAAGTCTCCTTCTATCTTTACAACATTTAAACAAAATACATCTCCCCCTAAAGATACTTCTTATTTTACAAGTTCCCTTTTAGATGATGATTAGGGGTCAATAAGACTTTACACCATCTTTTGTGGGTGAAAAAAAACTTCCTAATGAGAACATGGGATTCTTCAAGGGACCTAGTGTGTCATTGGCTCAATCTAATTCTAAAAAAAATTCATCTCACAATTTTAAATATGGTCTAAGATGTACACAAAAAAGCATTGAGAATAGTGAGAAACCTAATGAAGCATTTGATAATCTACAACTGACTGAATAACTCGATGACCTGAATGGACAAGTGAAAGAAAATGATTAGAGATCACTGAGCTACTAAAGTGATATATAAGATAATTAAATCAGTCAATATGTATTGTCATTGATGTCAACTAGTTTTGACTATACTTATCATGATGGTTACAAACATCTGTAGATGAAAAATGGTAAAGGAATGAGATATCTACATGAAGATGAGATGGATATGGAGATATGGCTAAGGTATACATTGGATAACTTATTGATGAGTCTATGACATCATTTTGTTGACTTGATTGTATTACATGGATTTGTTATGTATTGAAGATCATAATTGAACAAGTTTATGTGGTCGGTAATTGTAGATTTATGTATACACTGAGCTAGTGTAGTGTATATTGAGCACCAGTAATAACTGAGTTAGTATTTACCAACACATTTTGTATTGACTGAGTGAGAGAAATAATTAAAGTTTATAACAAGTGATTGAATTGATGAGCTGACAATTTGCTTATGATTTCTAGGTAAAAGATAAAGTCTTTTGTGATGATCTAACGAATGACAAAATTCAAGATTGATTGAATGAAGAAGGATGAAATGTGTTATAGACACATCTGCCAAGGAAGCGTAAAGTGGCAAAATGAATGATGGAGATTAAGAGGCAAAATATAATGGATGAGAGGAAAAAAATTTATGATATCTATTTAAAGAGACATGAGATTAATTATTGAGTCTAGAGCTTATTGACACTTTAGGAGAAATTGTGTGAAAGGACTTTTTCATGCACTACTGATAAAACTAGTTACAGATAGAACTGAGCAAAACTGCATGCATTATCGAGTGACAGGGTATTATTTACTGAGCTGAATATCTTGAAGGATATGAAGGATTGAAGTGATTATTGATCAGAAGAGATTTTGAGCTTAACATAGATCTGAAAATATGCAAATATTAGTTGTATTTAAATCAAATCACTACTATATCATTTTAACCATTATTACAACTAAATCTCTTAACCAAGTGGACTTAATAGTCTTATTTGTATATGACATTCCATCAATGTTGTTGATTTTATTGTTGACCCCATAGTAAATGCTGGTCAAGACTTAACTATTAGTGATAAATCCTTTAACTAGGTGACACCTTATAGTGTGCATTGCAACCTTTAATAGTGTTGGCTCCTAACCAAGCTCACTTCAAAAGAGTGAAATATTTTAATTTACCGATCCCAGGTGGTTTCTACCTTAGCAGGGTTTCCACGTTAAAATATATGTGTTATGTGTATTTGATGTGATTGGATTGTTATTTTACTTTACACATTTCATATTTGGATTAATCGGTAAACATAGTATAGAATTTATTGGTATTCGAAAAATGAGCAAAAAGTTATTGTTGATAGCTTACTGAGTTGATTATTTGTTTGAAAAGTTTGATCATATACATCTAGGATTTTGGGACTGTAGGATAACTAGAATTAAATAATTCACCCCCCCTCTCAGTTATCTAACAATTGGTATCATAGCTTGTGTGATTGAAAAGGAAGTTTGCAGGACTTGAGCTAAAGATCACAAGATGTATAAGAGAGAGGTGCCAAAGCTGAACAAAGATAACTTCACAACATTGAAAAGAAGAATGAAATTGCATATATCAGGAATCGATGAATCTACATTATAGACACAGACATAACATGACAATGATAGAGATTGTTGCTGCCTTATCTGATGCATAATTTGAAGATATCAAAGCATGTACTTCAACAAAATCAATGTGGGACAAAATGAAACTAGTCTATGAAGGAGATGTGAATGTGATGAGAGCTAGAGTTCAAAGTCTCATAGGAAGATTCAATGACAGGAAGATGAAAGAGTAAGAAAATAGTTCACAGTACAATAATCGAATCAAGGAGGTTGTCAATGCTATCTGACAAGCAGGAGGTGTTATTGATGAAGACATTTTTGTGAGTAAAATTCTTAGAACCTTGCTTCCTATCTATGCTTTTAGAATCTCTGCAATTCATGAAATGAGATTTTCACCGGGTAATGTTCTTACACTTGATATCCTGATCGATAAATTGACTACTTTTGAGTTGAATAACTATGATAATAGTATTGTACTAAGTGTTGAGTATGCATTTATGTCATCTTTGAAAATTAGAAAATCAAGAAGTAAACATATGATACAAAATGAAAGTGACAATGACAGTGATGAAGATGGACTTGATGAACTTGAAGCACTTATGGCTAGAAGGTTGCAAAAAGGTAAAGGAAGGTATAAAGGGAAATTACCTCTGGCATGTTTTAACTATAAAGAAATTAGTCATATTGCAGCTAGATGTACTAACATAAAAGATGATGACAAAGACAATGATCGATCTGGTGAAAGGAAGAATGACATAAGAGATAACTGAGATCACAGAGGCAACCGACACTATGATAGGAGAAACAATCGAGACTAGAAAGAAAAAGGAAAGAAGGCATGTTACCTTGTTGGAGATGATGATGATGACACCGACACAGCCATTGAAAGAGACATTGAGGTGGTATTTGTATCTTTGAAAGAAGATTAAGAAGAAGAAGAAGAAAGGTATGTAGAAACAACACTTATCTCTAAAGTTAGCAAGAATGATACATGGATTATTGATAGTGGTTGTACACATGATATGACTAGTGATGAGGATAAATTTGAATACCTTGAACACTACAATGGAGGATCTATTAAAATGGGTAATGATACACCTTGTCAAGTAAAAGGAAAATGATCTATCATATTGAACAATAAGATTAAATGTGAAAATGCATATTGGGTGAAGGGACTTAACTATAACCTATTAAGTGTAGCACCATTGAATAACTCAGGTCACCGAGTTGCATTTGAAAGTAGGAAGGTGAAGATCTATGATGAAACATGAAAGTTGGTCGGTACTAGTGAACAATATAAAAGTAATCTATTCTATCTTGACAATGCTGAAACTTCTTGTTTAATGGCTAGAAATGAAGATGTGTGGTTGTGGCATAAAAGGTTGTGTCATATGAATTTTGACAACATGGTTAAGATCAGTAAAAAAAGAAAATTTATAGGTTTACTGAACTTATCTACACCTAACAATGTCATGTGTAAACAATGTCAAATGGGAAAAATGTCAAAATATAGTTTCAAGAGCAAGACCTATTCATCTAAAGCTATTTTGGAGTTGGTTCATACTGACTTATGTGGTCTTATGAGAACTCAGAGTTATTATGGTGACAGATACTTTATTCTATTTGTTGATGACTACTTTAAGATGATGACAATTATGTTTTTGAAAGAGAAATTTGAAGCTTTCAAAATGTTTAAATGGTATAAAGCTAAAGTGGAAAAGGAAAGTGGAAAAGAGTTAAAATGCTTAAGATCTAATTGAGGAGGTGAGTTTATTTCTAATGAATTCACTAACTTTTGTAATGAGCATGGAATTAAAAGACAAGTTTCTATACTAAGATCACCACAACAAAATGGAATTACTAAAAGGAGGAATAGATCCATAGTTGATTGTGCTAGAACATTGATGATTGAGAAGTATGTTGCACAAATGTACTGGAGAAAAGTTGTTAACATTGTTGTATACACATTGAACCAAGTACAATAGAATAAAGATTCAAATGAGATACCTTATGAGTTATGGTTTGGGTACACCTAATGTAAGTTTTTTTAGAATTTTTGGAAGTAGATGTTACATTCTGAAAGATGATAGAAATGGAAACTTTGATTTTAAAGGTGATGAAAGAATATTCTTAGGATATTCTACTAAGAGAAAAGCTTATAAATGTTTGAATAAGGTCTCTAACAAAATTATTGAAAGTGATAATGTGAGAGTTGATGAGTTTGCTAAGAAAAATGATGAAGAAAGAAGGAAAGAACCAGAAGAATATGGTAGATATAAATTTATTGAGATACCTGATCCTCTACCTTAGAAACAAGTAGAATCTATCGAGCAACATGATAAAGACATTGAACATCAGCCTATAGACACTGAGAATCAAGAAATTGCTATTGAGGAAGAAATCAATCCTACACGGATTGATGAACAAAGAAGAGAACAAGTGTTAGCAAAATTTGTGAGAAGACACCATCCACAGAACCAAATTATTGGAAACAAGAAAGATGGCATGATGACACGAAGTAAGTTGAGACAGAGCACATGTTTAGTTTGTGAATTTGAACCTAAAAATGTTAGAGATGCACTTGAGAATGAGGAATGGATTAAATTCATGAATGAAGTAATTAAGCAGATAGAGAAAAACAAAACATGGACATTGGTACTGAGATTGAGTGATAAAAATGTTATTGGAACCAAAAGGATATTTAGAAACAAGTTGAATGAGAATGGTGAAGTCACTAGGAACAAAGAAAGACTTGTTTGTAAAGGGTATGCACAAGAAGAAGGTATAGATTATGGTGAAACTTTTGTACTAGTTTCTAGACTTGAAGGAGTTAGAATTATACTTTCATATGTCACACACAAAGGATTTAAATTATATCAAATGGATGTTAAATATGCATTTTTTAATGGAATACTTGAGGAAGAGGTTTATATTGAACAACCTAAAGGTTTTGTTGATCCAAATAAGAATAACATGGTATGTAAATTGCACAAAGAATTGTATGGACTAAAATAAGCACCAAGAGCATGGTATGAAAGATTGCATGCATATCTTATTAGTATTGGATTTGTGAGGACAAGTGATAATAGAAATTTGTATTTGAAAGGAAAACCGATGACAAGATTCTTATTTCTAAAATTTTTGTTGATGATATTATATTTGGAGGACACAAAAATATTTGCAAATCTTTTGCTGTTGAAATGAGAAAGGAATTTGAGATGTCAATGTTTGGAGAGATTAAATTGTTTTTAGGTTTGAAAATTCTACAACAAAATGAAGGGCTATTCATAACACAGTCAAAGTACACCAAAGAAATGTTCAAAACTAGTAGGTACACCGATGGTTACAAGATGCAAATTGACAAAGGATAATCAGTCAACTGAGGTAAATCAAACTTTATATAGATCAATGATTGGTAAATTGATGTATGTTGTGCATAGTAGACTTGATATTGCACATGTTGTTAGGACTATAGCAAGATTTTTTTCTACTCCTAAGGAATCACACGTGAATTTTGTTAAGAGGATTCTGAGATATTTGAAAAACATAGAGAATTATGGTTTATGGTATAATAAACAAAGCAATTTTGAACTACAAGTTTACAATGACGCAGATTGGGTTGGAAATATTGATGACCAAAAGAGCACAACCTGTGGAGCATTCCTTTTGGGAGAAAGGTTAGTTACTTGGATAAGTAAGAAACATGCATGTATTTCTCAGTCTATTGATGAAGTAGAATATGTTGTTGTTGCTACTAATTATTCAAACATTGCATGGATAAAACAAATTTTGAAAGGGATGAATGAAGTGATCACTTATCTAGTGATTATATATTGTGACAACACAAGTGCTATAAACATATCCAAGAATCTAGTGATACATGCTAAGACAAAGCATATATCTATTAAGTATCACTATTTGAGGGAACAAGTACAAAAAAAGCAAGTGAAATTGGAGTTTGTAAAATCTAAAGAACAACTTGTAGACATATTTACTAAACCCTTATCGAAGGATACATTTGAGTACTTGAGGACTAGAAGAGGGGTCCATCCCCTATTTTTTGGTCACATAGGTGATTAGGAGGTTGCATGAACCTATACTTTATCAGAAAATCAAATAATATTGATGCATATTGTTCACACTTTAGGTTTTCGAAGGTCGTGCAAGCTAGAACAAGAAAATTATATATTTGTACATGAAGGTACATGATCTGAACTGAACAAAAAAGATATTTTTTGGCTATTGGAGAGTTGCTTATTATTTTTGGCATTGTTGTCAAAGGGAGAGAAAGATTTTATATGAAATGTCTATCTAGTGGGAGAGAGAATTAGAGAAGTATCAGAAAGAAAGAAGAAGATCAAATTCATAGGGAGAGTCGGCCATAAATGCTATGTAGTGATTAAACATAATAAATGATCAAGATAGGGAGAGCTTACTAAGCTACAACATTTATTGATAGAGTTGTAGTATAGATGTTTGGTATTCTATGGAATATTTCACATTATGTTGCCATCAATGCCAAAGGGAGAGATTGATAATCTAAAAATGATTGAATAACTTGATGAACTTAATGGAAAAGTGAAAGACAATGATTAGAGATCACCAAGATAGTAAAGTGATATGTAAGGTAATTAAATCAGTCAATATGTATTGTCATTGATGTCAACTAGTTTTGACTATACTTATCATGATGGTTACAAACATATGAAGGAGAAAAATGGTAAAGGAATGATATATCTACATGAAGATGAGATGGATATGGCGATATGGCTAAGGTATACATTGGGTAGCTTATTGATGAGTCTATGACATCATTTTTTTGACTTGATTGTATTACATGGATTTGTTATGTATTAAAGATCAAAATTGAACAAGTTTATGTGGTTGTTAATTGTAGATTTCTATATACATCAAGCTGGTGCAGTGTATACCAAGCAATAGTAATAATTGATTTAGTATTTACCAACACATTCAGTATTGACCGAGTAAGAGAAACTATTAAAGTTTATAACAATTGACTGAATTGATGAGTTGGCAAGTTGCTTATGATTATGAGGTAAAAGATAAAGTTTGTTATGATGATCTAATGGCTGACAAAATTCAAGATCGATCAGATGAAGAAGGATGAAATGTTTTATAGACACATCTGTCGAGGAAGCTTAAAGCAACAAAATGAACGATGGAGATTGAGATGGAAAATCTAATGGATGAGAAGAAAATGGTTTATGACATCTATTTAAAGAGACGTGAGATTCATTATTGAGTCTGGAGCTTATTGACACTACAAGAGAAATTGTGTGAAAGGAATTTTTCATGCACTACTGGTCAAACTGGTTACAGACAAAACTAAGCAGAACTACATACATTACCAAGTGATAGGGTATTATTCACTGAGCTGAATATGTTGAAGGATATGAAGGATTGAAGTGATTATTGATTAGAAGAGGTATTTTGAGCTTAGCATAGATATACAAATATGCAAATATTAGTTGCATTTGAATAAGATCACTACCATATCAGTTTAACCATTTTTATAGCTAAATCTCCTAACTGAGTGGACTTAATAATCTTATTTCTATATGACATTCCATGAATGTTGTTGGTTTTCTTGTTGACCCCATATTGAATGCTGGTCAAGAGTTAACTGCTAGTGATAAATCCTTTAACTAGGTCACACCTTACAGTGTGCATTGTAACCTTTAAGAGGGTTGGGTCCTAACCGAGCTCACTTTAGAAGAGTGAAATATTTTTGGGTTACCACTCCAAGGTGGTTTTTCCCTTAGTAGGGTTTCCATGTTAAAATCTATGTGTTATGTGTATTTTATGTGATTGGATTGTTATTTTACTTTACACATTTCATATTTGGATTAATCGGTGTTAAAAGTATAGAATTTACTAGTATTCAGTAAATGAGCAAAAAGTTATTGTTGATAGCTTACCGAGTTGATTATTTGTTTGAAAATTTTGATCATATATATCTAGGAGTTTGGGACTGCAGGATAACTAGAATTAACTAATTCACCCCCCCTCTCAATTTTATAGTAGCATTTGGTTTCAAGTCTCCTCCTTTCTCAACATCCTCTCCTTTAGCATCTAGCACTTCTTATATATCTACCTTTAATCAAGAAATTATTTTGCCTAACCTTCTCCATACTAAGGTGATTACTCGACCTAAATGAAAAAGAAACACAGTCAAAATTCTACGAATCTTCATTTTTTCATGTATCACCGATATCATGACCACTCTAATAATACAATTCAATACTTAAATTAGAAAATTCAACAAATCATTGAAAATGACATCATTCACACAATATGTCACAATGAGTTATTTTTCAATCTTGATTTCTTTGAATAATATTTAAGTCCCTATTATGTTACTCCACACTATGTAACATTGTTAGCCTATCCTTTGGCGGTTCTTTTTCAAGTGCTATGTAATAATACTTTTAAAGTAGAATATGTATGCACCCTAAAATGGTCGCCTAGACTTTGGGCCCCATTTCTGCAATTTATCAAATCCCTGAATCAATATTTTCAAAAATCAACAATATCAATTATATCAATTTCCTTGATCAAATCATAATCAATTTAATATTTCCTAAGGTTTGACCCTTATTTAATTTAAGAGAAAAATAAAAATAAAAATCTTATTTAATTAAGAGAACATGCTCCCTTTTAATTAATTAAAAATCTCTTTTAATTAAATAATAAAATCACTTTATCCTAAGCCTTTATTTAATTAAAAAGAATTTCCTGCCCTTTTATTTAAATAAAAAATCTTCACTTTTCTTCTTATCCTTGTTGCACAAATAAAGCATTTAATTCTTATTTATAAAGAAAAATAAAATAAAAAATAACAGAAAAGTAGTTTTTGTCTCACATGGACATAAAGTAAATGCTCAACATAAAGTAAATGCTTCTAATTTTCTTATTGGAGGATATTTGTGCACAAGAATCAAGCTTCTATTTTTCTCCATTGTTGATTAAGTCTTTTGCCTCTTAATCTCGACCGTCCATTGATGTCTCATTCTCTATAAAAGAAGAGCTCTCTTCTTCATTTTGCATACACTTGAATTTTATGCTATTATTATGCTACAAGTTTTCTAAGTCATCTTGAAGCTTTTGGAGGCATTCTTGCATCAAGTTTTGAAGATTTGGAGCATCATTGGCATTCATCTTGCATCTACATCACATCCTAGCTTGCATCATAGTTGAATCATCATGGTACCATTTCCTTTCATGTTTTAGATTAATCTCACATAGTCTAATTAGAGGGTTTGTAACTCTTTCATTTCCATTTTCATAGCCTAATTTGCATACTTGCATGCTCATCTTAGATTAATTTTGCATTGCATTGCATTCATTTAGATTTCATTAGAGATGTTGACATTGTTGCCCTTGTCTTTAATTGTGAATCTCTCATTTTGTGGTTGACTAGCAAGGTCATGAGTTTATAGCTCTAGCTGAGAGCAATTTTACAAATCTTGCAACTCCATGCATAAAGAGCTATGGATTGATTTGTGAGGGCTCATTCTTGAGTTTTCTTACATGTAAGGATTCATAGAAGTGTGACAATATTTTAGCACACATTTTTGGCACCCACCATGGGGAAACCCACCTCTTGCATGCTGGTTTTGATTATTTTTGGACCTAACCCTTGTGCAGATTTGTTTGGAGACGAAAAACCCTAGATTTGAAAGATTTGATCATATCTCCCAAACGGCTTGTTGTTTTGGTCTAAAAAGTTTTTTCTAGGTTGGTTACATATCAGAAAAACTCCAAATTTTTTAAAAAATTTTTAGAGGTGATTTGTATTTTTTATGATTTTTTCTTGATTTTTCATAAAAAAATAATTTTTGGTGAAAATCAGTGTATTTTTTAGAAATTTTTATATTTCTAGAAAGGTCTTGGAATTCTATAGGGGGTCCATTCACTGTGTTTTTAATTTAGAAATCATATCATAGCTCATTTGGTCAATTTATTAAAACTAGTCTGTTTTGGTAAAATGGGTCTCTAGGGCACAAATGAAGAGATTTTTTTAAAATTTTTACATTTTTGGAAAGATCTCTATTTTTTGATAGAGGTCTCTTTTCTGCATTTTGGGTTTGGGGTCCGAATTCATGTGGTAAAAATCAGATCTTATTGACTAGGTCAAATGCAAAAAAAAAATAAATTTGTGATGGGTATGCACTTATTTTTCATTGTTCAATACATGATATGAGTTATCATTTAGATTATTTGTTGGTTATCATTTCTCCTAACAATTAATTTTTAGATCTAACCCTAGGGTTTGCATAAGTTGGATATACATTACATATTTTGTTTGCTTATTTTCTTGTCTTGTTCATTTGAAGGTGCTCTTGCTTTCATAGAAAATGCTTAAAACAAAGCATTGGAATTGAGGTACTTTGTTCCATCTCTACAAAATTTGGATCTTAGGATTAAAATTTAACCTCTCATGTGTTTGGCTTGAGTGTTTACATGCTTTCATAGAACACATTTCAATTAATGCTCTTAATGGGAAATGAATGAACATAGATTTGCTTTCATACAAGTTTGTGTAAGTGAATGCTTGTGTTTAAACCTTAAGTAATTCTTGGTTCCAATATCAAATATCTCATTGAGTGATTGAGGGCATGGATTCATTCTTTGTTTACATAGAGAGTTAAATGCACCACTTTGTGGACTCACTCTATGTTTACTTGGAAAGTTAAATATTTCATTGTTCAACCCTTTTTCATTTGTGAGTAGTATTGATTAGCAGTCTTAGATTACTTGTGATTGATCTAGATTTCTATCTTGGGTTATTGGACTCGCTAATTCACCAGCCCCTCATTTCTACCCCGTGGTTGCAGGATTAGCACCACGTTAAAGGGGAGGGGTCTACAAGAAAGAAGCGTTAATTGCTCCACTAGGCAACCCTTTTGTGCTTTTTGGAACTTACTTGTTTTCCAAGGTGTGGACTCACTTTGAGTTGATGTGAGGAGTTAAATGTTCCACTTTTGGACTCACTTTGAGTTGGTGTGAAGAGTTAAATGTTCCACTTTTGGATTCACTTTGAGTTGGTGTGAAGAGTTAAATGTTCCACTTTTGGACTCACTTCACATTCTCTTGAAGGGTTAAATGTTCCATTTTTGGACTCGCTTCACATTATCTTAAAGGGTTAAATGTTCCACTTTTAGACTCCCTTCACATTTACTTGAAGAGTTAAGTGTTCCACCTTTAGTGCTTTAAATATTTTTGATAGTGAATTACTTAATTTTATTTTTAGAAGGCCTTCTTGGGGACACACCACCTCAAGGGATGACCTTAACTCCCATGTTCTGGCGGAGTATAAATAATGGGTGGTGAATCAAAAGACACCTCTCTTAAGAATTAAGTTTGATATCACTCTTGGCTAAGCCTCAAAGAACTTTATACCTTTGAGAAGTGAAGGAGGAGATTTGGGTTACTGTCTCCCCCTGGCTGTGTGATTTTGGATTCTTCTCATCTACAGATTTGGGCCTCACATACTTTGTGTATATCGAGGACTCCTTTTAGAAAGTCATGTATATCCTTGTAGACAACTTGTTAAGGTGTTGTTGTGTTCTATGTGCCTGCTAAAATATTTTCAAGAATATACACAAGTAGAATCCCTAAGGAGTAGCATACTAAGTCACTATCTTTGTTCATGCACAAGGTTGCTTTGTCCCTTGCCCATTGCTTGAAGATTGTTTGCTTGAACTCCCTGGTTGCTGTTCTATGTGCTTGATCATCATTGCAAAATATTTTGAAAGATCTAATTGGAATATTGAATCTGAGTTCCATCCTTCTATAGTGAGTTCTCCTTAGAAGCTTGGTCTTCCTTGGTCAGTCCAAGTTAGATCCTAAGTGCTATCATGTTGCTCAACATCTCAATGAATATTATGGTATCAATTGCACAAGATGACTCTTAGTCTTCTTCTTTCTTCTCCATTTCCCATGTTCTTCTGAAGTCTTCTATTCCCATGGGAAATTCTTCTTCTTCTTCTTCTTGATTCTTTTCCTCTTATTATCTAGTCTACCTTTCTTCTCTTCTATTCATTTCTTCCATGCTTGATTCCTCCTTTTTTAGAACCATAAATTTCAACTATCTTGTTAAGGAACCTCTCTTGAGAATAGATGATCTTGAACTCATTGCTCAATTTGAAGAGTATATTTATTCCTCCAATAGTCCTTCCAAATACCTCATGGGTGAGAAACTTATGGCAAAAATAAAAGAAAAGATGATTAAATCAGATGCCTTAGCTAGAATCATAGACATGATCATATCACAACCTCCTTCTAAATGTTCTTCATCATCTAAGTTTTCTCATTTTTCCTCATCTTCCAAATCTTACCATGAATCTTCTAAACATTATTCACATTCTTCATTATCCAAGTCTTCTCCTTCCTCCATGAAGTCTTCATTTTCCTCTTCTTCATGATCTCATTCTTCTTCTACTTCTCCAAAGAGTCTTACTTCTCTTCAAAAGACATACCATAATGAGCAACGCGATAGTCCTTATGATACCTCTTCCATGAAGAGTGACACACCTACCCATGATGACTATGATGATGGACAATGTAGTGATACCTATGACACCTCTATTCCTAAGAGTCCTCCTAGTCGTGTCATTGTGCTTACTGGAAATGGGTCCTCATATTGGAAAGATCATGATGGTGATCTTTATGATTCAAATTTTGAAAGAAACTTTGATGATTTTTGTGAACAATACCTTGATTATGATCCATCTACTACTGCTAAGGACTATAAAATGCACCGTGCTAATTTGAAACATAAATATTATAAGCATCCTTCCTCTAAGGACATTCATGCTGAAAATGAAGATGCCACTCTTAAGCAAGATCATGTTAATGTTAAACCTTTGTCTTGTGATGGTTCCCTTCCATCCTCTACTTCCTCCAATACCCACACACTTGCTAAAGCTTTCAAGTCTTCCAAATCTTTCATAAATCCTTCATCCAACAAAGATCCTAAGGCTTTTCATGTGGTTCCCTATAGTTATTCTCAAGGGCTACCTCTTAAAGATACTCAAGCTAACCTTCACTTGGCTGCAAATACTTTCAATAATGCTAAACCTAAAGAACCTAAGCCTTTAAATGCTATAATGCCTATTTTAGCTAGTTTTTCAGCATCTCTTCCAAAATCTTCCATAAAATTCCAACATACTTCCTTGTCCTTAGAAGTGGCTCCATGTCAAGAGGACCCTAAAAATCATAAAGAAAAGAATATAAATAAAGATCAAGATCAGGAACCCTCCATGTCATCCAATTCTCTTCATGATGTATCTCCTCCATTTCATGGTTCTTTTGATCCTCTATGCTCTTCCACATTCAATTCACCATCTCCTAAGCAAGATCAAGCTACTACTTACACCGTTGAGCTTATTGAAAATAAAAAAAACCTTACTACACTTGCGCCTTCTAAAGATGATACTTCCATTAAGGTTATTGAAAATGGTGTTGTTACTTCCAATGTTAAGCCTATTGAAAATCAAGAAAAAAATGATGCGCTTATGCTATCCAAAGCTCCTTGTCAAGATCAAAGTCTTCCATCTTTTTGTTCTACCACTCCATGTTCACCTCCACTTTCTAATCTTCCTAAGTCTTTGCAAGATTTGAAAATTTCTATCAAAAAATTTGCTCCTATTCAAGATGTTCATGACCCTATTGAAGATCCTAATGCTCATTCTAAAGATGCTGATGTCCTTGGATGTCATATAGATGCTGATGAACTTGTTGATTATCTTTTTGCATCTTCCACATCCATCCTTGGACCTCCTCCACCAATACTAAGGGCTTCATGTCTTCCTTCCATTTTGGGCCCTTATGTCCCTTCACTTTCCCCTCCTAATTCTCCTAATTCATCATCCATTTTGGGTCCTTATGTCCCTCCATCTCCTATCTTTCCTCAAGATCAACATAGATGCATAACCTTGAATCCTTTTCATCCACTTACCCATCTAAACCAGTCATATCTTCCTTCTTCTTCCACAAGTCCTGAGTCTTTTGGAAGTAACTTGAATGTTCAATACAAGAAAAAGAAGCAATACAAGAATCCATCAAAAAAACATCACCATGTCTTCTCTAATCAACATGGAGGCATAAAGTCAAAAGAGATATCTAAGAAGAAAACTACAAGACAAGTATGGGTTCCAAAATCCATCATTCAAGATATTCTCTCTAAGACATCAAAAGGAAATAAAAAGCCTAAGGCTATATGGATTCCAAAGTCTCTCTTGAAAGAGTATGATGTTGAACAAAAAGTGAAGTTGACATTCAAGCTTCCAAAGGCTTCCATTTCATCTTCTTCCAAAAATATTCTTCTATTCCATGTGCCTGAATCACAACCTCTGCTAAACATTCACCAGATTCCTTCACGAATTCTTTCATTCAAATTTCCTCCAGCCTCTCGCCACCCTTCAAGGTGTGTGTTGACATTGATCTTTCCTTCCTTTCCATCTACCCTTTCACAATCCTTCCATTCATTATCCTTCTACCTTCTATCCTTTTTCTTCATTTGCCTATTCCTCCTATCTTCCAACCTCACTTTACATAAAACCTTGTCCTCCATTTTTCTCTTCCATTTTCCTTTCCCTATAAGCATATTTGAGCATATCATTTTGGATCCTTGGTATATCAATGATTTATCCTTTCGAGGAGCATTACCTAAAAGTTTGCCTTCTTCCAAAAATTGTAAAATTAAAAAAAAATAGAAAAATTCAAAAAGAAAAAAATTAAAAAATTAAAAATGTGCCATGGTGAAAACTTGGAAACAGGTGCCTTGATAGAAAAAGTAAAGAGAAATAAATTCATCCTATGGTGAAAACCACTCCCTTGTGGTGCCTTGGATAAGTACCATGATGAAAACTTAGAAATCAGGCATCATGCGTAGTTCTTTTACATATTTCATCTTTTTCATCTTCCATCTTTGATCTTGACAATGTTGAACTATACGCAAACAATTGGCTATCTTGTGAGCTATCTTACAATGATCTTGCTTTCATTCCTTTCATGTTTAACCTTCATTTTCATTTTCCTTCATTCATTCTAGCCTTTCGCTATCTTTTTCCCCTTTGGTCTTGATCTAATAAAAAAGAGTAAAACACAATGCTATGAAGTCTCTTGACATGTCTACTCTTTTGGACTGCATACTTTCTTTTTTTTTCATTACACTTTTGAGGCTTATCCTATGCTGGCCTTTCATTGCTTTTTCAAATGTGCTTTACATGACAATTTTTTCCCTAGCTTGGGTACTCTTGAGAAGTTTTCCTTGAGGATTTCTTCCATTCGCTTTCATTCTCCTTTCTTCCATCTCATTCACCAGCTTGCTCATCCCTGAGCCCATCAACATTTTGCACCTAAAAAAGTTCTATCCTTGATGCCTATTCTTTCTAGAGGCATCTTTTGTATATATTTTATGATCTTGAAAAAATACCAAAAAAATTGATATATGATGCTAAAAAATTTTTAAAAAGCATATAAACATCTGAAAAAATAAAAAAATTCAAAAAATTCAAAAAATTTAAAAAAAATTAGAAAAAGTGCCTTGGTGAAAACCTGGAAACAGGCGCCTTGATAGCAAAAATATAAAAAAATGAAAAAAGAAAATTGCAATAAATCCAAGTGGTGAAAACTTGGAAACAGGTGCTACTTGAGACCTTTGCACTCCTATTTGTTAGCATGCGTCCTCGACACTTAACCTTTTTCCATCATACTTTGACCTTATTTGACTTGGTCTGGAATTGGTCTTTACCTTTGTCTAGGGGGCATAATTGTTAGCATTGGTCTTTTAGGTGCATTTGTCTCTTGGGGCATTTCACAACAGGTGTTTTTCAACACCGACCCAAGTAGTGTTTTTCAACACCGACCCAAACCGTGTTTTTCAACACTACACTTGCGTCGAGTGTTTCTTAACACTTATTAGATGTCTTACCCAATAGTCTAAGTTTGATGCAATATTTCTCATTTGCAGATGCGATAACTAGAGTTTGACTCTATGACCAACACACACACACTTAAACAATCAACTCACTTGGGATATGTTGACTTTATTTTTCTTTGTGTGTTGTCTATGAAGATTTATTTGATGAGTGGTCTCTCCCTGAGAAGTTTTCAATGATGCATCGCTAGAAGACTAAGGGAATGAGAACATGTTTTATTTTTTTATCTTCTTGTGGGTATATTTTGTTGGTCCTACCTGTCATGAGCATTTATGCTAGTCTTACTTGACACTATGGATTGACAAGGTATTATCCTTGACTGTTTTGCGAGTGCATGCTTCTAGTTAACCTGACTTTCATGTGTCTTGATACAAGCATAATCTCACCATATCAAATTTAGGTAATCTCACTACATTAGTCATCTTGACCTCCATGTCTTTGATGCCTAGGTGGGATTTCCACATTTCTATCTGATAAAAATCATATTCATATCCACATAGTTATGCTAGTGTGCATTGTATGATCTTACGACGCTACCAATAATGCTCAATGATGATAATTAGATGTCTATAGGTGTTGTGACCTTGCAAGTCAACCACTTTCATAGTAGCTTGCATTCTTAGGTTCATCATAGTTTAGTTTTTGCATCTTGCATATGGAGAGAGCTCTCCTTTTTATCATCTATGGACTAGTTGGTCAACTGTGCTCATTTTCTGATTCTTCTTGATCATATCTTTCATTTCTAGTCTTTCATATCACATAATTTTATCCATTTTCAGACTCGAAATCAAAATCTGAGTCACGTTTCTAAGTTTTCTCATTCTTCTACGTAGTTGACTGACCTTTTGAGGCATAATTCTTTGATCTTTGATGAAATTTCTTCCTTTCCATGTCTTCCAAACTTCTAGTCTTTCATTCACCCCTTTCGCTTCCTCTCTCTAAGGTTTGACTTAATTTTTATCTTATATCTTTCCCAGTCAAACCTAGTCAACCTGGGGCATATCTTCACTATTTGATGGTTATCTTATCATGCTCCATCCTTCAATTATGATTTATTGTGACTTGATCAGGTTTATCAATTTGTTGTTCTCCTCTATTTGATTTCGATTTCGATTCCAAGGGGGCAGTACCTATCAGCTTTAATCTTTGATTCAGCGTTATCATTCAGCTCAGCTTGAGATTCTTATTTTTAGACTTGATTATCACCTAGCAGTGATGGTGGTGATTTTGTCTTTCAATTTTTATCTCCTATTTTTCAGACTTGATTATTGCCTAGCAGCGACGGCGATAGTTTTGTTTAAGACTTGATTTGCACCTAGCAGCGATGGTGTTGGTCTTGTCTTTCATCTTTTTGCTTATCTTTGTCCTGATGTGTTCCCAAAATGAACACACATCTAGGTTGTTTTGTGATCCCAAATCGATCTCACATTTCAATTCTTCTTTGACTGCATGTGTTCCCAGAATGATCACACATTCGTCAAAGAGGGGCAAATGTATGCACCGTAAAATAGTCGCCTAGACTTTGGGCCCCATTTTTGCAATTTATCAAATCCTTCAATCAATATTTTCAAAAATCAACAATATCAATTATATCAATTTCCTTGATCAAATCATAATCAATTCAATATTTCCTAAGGTTTGAGCCTTATTTAATTTAAGAGAACAATAAAAATAAAAATTTTATTTAATTAAGAGAACATGCTCCTTTTTAATTAATTAAAAATATCTTTTAATTAAATAATAAAATCACTTTATCCTAGGCCTTTATTTAATTAAAAGGAATTTCCTCCTCTTTTATTTAAATAAAAAATCTTCACTTTTCTTCTTATCCTTGTTGCACACATAAAGCATTTAATTCTTATTTATAAAGAAAAATAAAATAAAAAATAAAAGAAAAGTACTTTTTTTCTCACATGGACATAAAGTAAATGCTCAACATAAAGTAAATGCTTCTAATTTTCTTATTGGAGGATATTTGTGCACAAGGATCAAACTTCTATTTTTCTCCATCGTTGATTAAGTCTTTTGCCTCTTAATCTCGATCGTCCATTGATTTCTCATTCTCTATAAAAGAAGAGCTCTCTTCTTCATTTTGCATACACTTGAATTTTATACTATTATTATGCTACAAGTTTTCTAAGTCATCTTGAAGCTTTTGGAGACATTCTTGCATCAAGTTTTGAAGATTTGGAGCATCATTGGCATTCATCTTGCATCTACATCACATCCTAGCTTGCATCATAGTTGAATCATCATGGTACCATTTCCTTTCATGTTTTAGATTAATCTCACATAGTCTAATTAGAGGGTTTGTAACTCTTTCATTTCTATTTTCATAGCCTAATTTGCATACTTACATGTTCATCTTAGATTAATTTTGCATTGCATTGGATTCATTTGGATTTCATTGGAGATATTGGCATTGTTGCCCTTGTCTTTGATTGTGAATCTCTCATTGTGTGGTTGACTAGCAAGGTCATGAGTTTATAGCTCTAGCTAAGAGAAATTTTATAAATCTTGCAACTCCATGCATAAAGAGCTATGGATCGATTTGTGAGGGCTCATTCTTGAGTTTTCTTGCATGTAAGGATTCATAGAAGTGTGACAATATTTTAGCACACAGAATAATAGGTCTTCTTTCTCCTTATCCTTATCTCCACACTTGGGGGGCATGGGTATTATGTAGTACCCCTCCCATAGTCTAATTTTCTATAAATTATGGTTATTTTAGGATGATGAATTATATGTTAGGAAATCATTGATGCTTATGATTTGACTAACCCCATACTTGCATGCATATGGTTGATGTGATTGTTTTATATTTCTGTTTGACGTGCCTGATGTGATTGAGGGATGGATTCGTAGTTACTTGCTTGGGAGATCCACATGATTGGATGATCCCCACCATTGTTGTTATGTATCTATATATGTATGTGCATACAAGTTTTGTATGCAAGTTTGCAAGTACTGGGCATCAACTTCCCTAAATTGTTAGGATGAGCGTGCCCTATTGCAATATCTCAAATGGTAAGAGAGGGGAGATAACATGGATCCAAATCCTAACCAAAGCCATATTATTGTCCTGAAATAGTGGACAAGATTCTATTATTCCTACCCTTTCTAAACTCATCTAGTTGACATGAGTTTATATCGTTGTTCTTGCGTATGAATGTGGGTCCTTAGGTCTTTGTGATGCTTTTGATTTTGGTGGTTGGCGTGTTTTCTATATTTAGATTATTTAATTTGATTAAATAGTGCAATTTTAATAAATTAAATTTTTTTAATTTTTAGCTATGAGAGATTATTTAATTAATTGAAAATTTATTAAATGCAAATGTTAAGTTTACTTTATTACGTGGTAGATGCATTTAATTAACGAGAATTAATTAAATATCTTCACCTTAAAATTATTTATTTGCAAATCTAACATTTGATCAATTGTAATGCATTTATTAATTGAGCATGTGGAAATTACCTTAGACTAAATGCTCTATTTTTAATTATTTGAATGCATTAAAGTTGCACATTCAAAATTGTTTAAATTAAATTAAATGTTTTGGCTAAAGTTTGGTTAAAGTGTTTTCAACAAAAAAAAATGTGAAAATAGACTTGAGTTCAATTGAAATTGAGCTGCAAGTCAAAGTCTAAATTCATGCAAGCTTTTGGGGAGTTAAGTTCGAAACCCTAGCATGTGGAATGGAAATTCTTACATGTTGGAGATTTGGCAATCATTATTGGGGAGACAGGTTGAAGAATTTTGGCAAGTAGAATGAAGGATTTTGTAGAGAATTTGATTTTGGGAAAGCTTGGAGGTTTTGGGATTTTGGCTTCAGATATGGTCTTCGTTCGAATGTTTTCTTTAGTGTTTGGGGTAGGGTTTGAATTTCCTTATGATTATGATGTTTTGAGATTTTTGAAAAAATATTGTTTTATTTGTGCCTGGTTATGTGCTTGTCTGGATCTTTGCTCTATGAAATTCTCTTTCTCTCCCTCTCTGTATTCTGTAATTGATTGCATGAGAATCATGTTGCGTATATTCATTGCGTTCAAATTTTGGAATAGAATTTATTAAGGTTTGAGTTGTGTGGAATGCTGATTGAACTATTAATAATTAAGGTTTGAATCATATATAGAGATAAATTGGTTTAATTTAAGTTGAAAGTACCTTATTTGTGGAAATAAATTATGTTGGATTTTTTTAGAAATTTGTTATAAAATATAGATATACATATATATATTTATTGGTTATATAATAATATATATATGTATATATATTATTATTGATATTTATTTAAAATATAATAAAGTTAATTTTATGTAAGTTAGAATATAAATTAAATAGATTTGATGTTGTTTTAAAAAGATAAATTTTAAAAAGAATTTAAAAATAAAATAAAATATAAATTACATGTTTTAGGGGGGGCACACCTGACCCTACCCCCCTGCCGCACGAATAGTCTTGGGAGGCCATGCACAGTCCCAAGTACTGACATGATAGCCCAATGGACTGTCGTGCATAGTCCTTTGGACTGCGACAATAGTACCTTAGGATACTGTCATGCGCAGCCCAAGGGCTGCGGTGATAGCTCTCGCAAGGATAGGTCGTGGGCCCTTTTTTTAAGAAAAAAGTATTTTTTTAATATTTAAAACAAATTTAATATTTGTTAATTGTTTTTTATTTAATTATTAAATTAATTAATTAATTTATTAAATTAGTTTAATTTAATATTCGTTAATTGTGTTCTTTAATTAAATTAATTAATTAATTTAATTAGTTTAATTTAATTTTAGTTTAATTCATTAAATTTTTTTTAAAAAATTAATTTGAGTATAATTTGTGTTAAAATGTAAATTTAAAATATGTTATTTTAATATTTTATTATCTTTTGAATATCAATTGGAAGTTTATAGTAAAGTTATTTTCTTTATAGACTTTGGGTTTAATTTATTTATTAAACCATTGATGTATGCATGAGACTTTATGGTTGGTGAGTTTATATTTTATATTTAATTATAAAATATAAGTAGAGTAATATTGTTTATTTACAATTTATTATACTAGTTCTTTGTATGGAGTAACTAGATATTAGTGATTTTTGCATAATTTCTCATTTAGAGTATTTTAAAGGGTTTATTTTACACTAAGGAGATAGTTTTGTGTAAATTGCAATATGGGTGTTTAGCCATGCAAGTTAATGTTATGTGAATTTGATTTTTTAGTGTAGTTAAGTTTTCTACTTAATGACGTCATTTTCATTTGAGTCAAATGTGGATGTAATTAGGCTATTTTATTTAAATTCAGTTTAGTCTTGCACTACTCTATGTGGTGGACTTAAGGGGTTATAATTGTCAGCCAGTGGGAATGTAACTCCAGAGGTGGGATTTGAATGTTTTGATTATCATGATTGTTTGTCTTGTTAACTCTATTGTATTCGATTGATTCAACCCAACCTTATGTGAAGTTTTCTCTATGATTCCCTTCTGTGATACCTTGTATAATTGAGTTTTCATTCATATTCTATATAGGGGAATATGGTGCTGACTTTTTATGTCCTACCCATGGAATCAAGAGTATATTCTTTTGCAGATACTTGGAGAGTGTTTTGTGATGTTATGGTTGGAGACCTGTTGTTTGTTCCTGTTTCTTTGTGGAAAAGTCCTGAGGGACATTTTTATTATCTTGTGATGTTATGTGGCATCTTTGAGCCTAGGGTAGTTTACCTAGATGTTTAGTAGGGGGTGGCTTGTAATAAGCGCCAGGGCCCAAAAGTGGCTGTCAGGATCACTTATTGTAAGTATTCTTAATCAAGTGATAATTAATGTCATTGGGGGGTATTAAAATGAACTTAATAATATATGTTTTTTCACCCATGCTTGAGTGCTAGTATAGACTAAGACGGGGATTGAGATAATGCTTGCCACCTTTGAGAGGTGTGTGTCTGGCATAGTTAATGGCTTCGTCTATACGAGAAGTCATTGATATCGTGTATGGTCACTTGAGTGCTGGGATCTAGAGTGATTACCAAGATGAGACTCAAGGGTTAGATGTACATGATGACACCTTCCTATGCATAGTTTAGTTATCCTACATGTGTTGGTTGCCTCTAAATTAGTGAGTCTTACCTTTTGTTATCTTTTGTACACCTGGTGTTAGAAAGATTTTAGGATCTTTTCCTTAGCTTGTTCTATGGATATTTGTTATTTGAGTGAGATCTGTTGTTATCTCCTCAGCACGGTGGGAGTGGACCATTTAGGTTCACGAGGTCAGGTGGTAGTGATTCTTTTACCATTTGAGATTCTGATGTTCGTGTACCAGTGCTGGATGATCCCTATAGCAATTATTTCTTCTTCTTCTTTGGTGGGGATGTGTTCTTATCTTCTTCTTCTATGTGGCCTTGTATCGTTGTATCAGTTTTCAGAGATACCATGTTGTACTTTATTTTAGTTATTGTATTACATACCCTGTGACATGTGTTGTGGATGTAGGTTATTATGGATACCTTATGGTATCAGTTGTATCTATGTTATTTTATATGTGATGTTGCATTTATCATTCATTTATTTTTTATCAGTTTTTGTAATTATATCTAATCTAAATTAATTAATTAATGTGTATGTAATCTTTGTCAAGGAATCCTAGAGAGTTTTAATCTATGTGAGTTGTATATTTGATTGTATTGCTTCCGCATTATAAAACTTTGTTGTTGTTGTTTGTTAACACTTTAGAAAAAAAAATTATTCTACAAACTTAGTAGCATGTTTAGGTTAAATTCTGTTGGGTTCCTTGGTGGGGCATTACACTTGGTATTAGAGCACTAAGTTTCTACACTAGGAACTCTAGGAAGTTGTGTGCCCATTATATGTTTAAACTGTCAAAACTTGAAACCAAACATAGACATATAACTCTTCTATATTTGAGAACCATTAACTTACAACTAAACATTTATGTTTTTGCTTTCTCTTAAATGTCTTTGAGATATCACTTTGTCTATTGATTGTCATAGGTGATTTGACTTTCTATTGTATTTGGGTACCCTCTCTAATGCATCTAGGGTGAAGTACCTTTGGATGTCATGAAGTGATTACTCCCTTGAGTGTGGCTACCACTAGTCACCTTGTTTAGTGAATGTTTTATGATTGATAATTTATTTTGGCTGATTGATGAATTGTTCATGATGTGTTGAGGCTAGCATTGAAATTTTGAACTTTCTTATGATTAGATTAGTCACCTAACTCTCTTTTTGTTATCTATTTTGTGATACTAGTCACACTTAATTTATTGTTGAAATTGAGCACTCTTATGATTTAATGTTGGACTTGTGATTCCCCCACTTGGGTTTTACCTTTTCGAGTTTTGTGGTGGCTACTCCAAATGTTTGGTATTGTTGGCCCTATTCTATGAGAAGTGTTGTTTCTATCATGTTTGTCATGGACCCCTACTAGTATGCATATGGGAGGACATCGCAGAGATGGTACTATGTTTGTTGCATGAAAAATAAATCATTGTGTATCATATATGTTTGCATATTGTTGCATTAACTAGATTTTCATGAACTTCTCAACTTACTATTTGATGTAGATACAAATGTGTATTTTATACACTTGATCACTAGATGTTTTCTATAATGATGAATGAATAAAAGTTTAGATCTATTTGAATTGTTAATAAATGATTGATCAATGTGATTTTTGGTTTATTCCTAAACCAAAATTACATTGTCCTTAATGACTGTATATCATGTTCTTATTTTATGGTTTATTTTTAGATGTTGTGTTTTGTTTTAATAAATGCTTCATGTTTGAGGGATGCATACCCCTATCTATTTGCAAGCTTCCAGGAGTAAGCCTAATCTTAGGGGGGTGGATGTAGTACCGCTCCCATAGTTTGATTTTCTATATATTATGGTTATTTTAGGATGATGAATTATATGTTAAGAAATCATTGATGCTTATGATTTTACTGACCTCATACTTGGATGTGTATGGTTGATGTATTGGTTTCATATTTCCATTTGACGTGCCTGATGTGGTTGAGGGACAGAGTCATAGTTACTTGCTTTTGAGATCCACATGATCGACCGATCCTCACCATTATCTGTTATGTATCTATATATGTATGTACATGCAGGTTTTGTATGTAGGTTTGTAGGTACTGGGCATCAACTTCCCTAAATTGTTAGGATGAGCCTGCCCTATTGCAATATCTCAAATGGTAAGAGAGGGGAGATAATATAGGTCCAAATCCTAACCAAAGCCATATTATTGTCTTGAAATAGTGGACAAGATTCTGTTATTCCTACCCTTTCTAAACTCATCTAGTTGACATGAGTTTATATCCCTATTCTTGCATATGAATGTGGGTCCTTAGGTCCTTGTGATGCTTTTGATTTTGGTGGTTGGCGTGTTTTCTATATTTAGATTATTTAATTTGATTAAATAGTGCAATTTTAATAAATTAAATCTTTTCTATTTTTAGCTATGAGAGATTATTTAATTAATTGAAAATTTATTAAATGCAAATGTTAAGTTTAGTTTATTACGTGGTAGAAGCATTTAATTAATGAGAATTAATTAAATATCTTCACCTTAGAATTATTTATTTAATTAATGAGCATGTGAAAATTACCTTAGACTAAATGTTTTATTTTTAATTATTTGAATGCATTAAAGTTTCACAATCAAAATTGTTTAAATTAAATTAAATGTATTAGCTAAAGTTTGGTTAAAGTGTTTTCAACAAAAAGCAAAGTGAAAATAGACTTGAGTTCAACTGAAATTGAAATGCAAATCAAAGTCTAAATTCATGCAAGCTTTTGGGGAGTTAAGTTCGAAACCCTAGCATGTGGAATGGAAATTCTTACATGTTGGAGATTTGGTCATCATTATTGGGGAGATAGGTTGAGGAATTTTGGCAGGCAGAATGAAGAATTTTGTGGAGAATTCAATTTTGGGAAAGCTTGGAGGTTTTGGGATTTTGGCTTTAGATATGGTCTTCGTTCGAATGTTTTCTTCAGTGTTTGGGGTAGGGTTTGAATTTCCTTATGATTATGATGTTTTGAGATTTTTGAAAAAAAATTGTCTTCTTCATGCCTGGTTATGTGCCTGTCTAGATGTTTGCTTTATGAAATTCTCTTTCTCTCCCTCTACATATTCTGTAATTGATTGCATGAGAATCATGTTGCGTATATTCATTGCGTTCAAATTTTGGAATGGAATTTATTAAGGTTTGAGTTGTGTGGAATGCTGATTGAATTATTAATAATTAAAGTTTCAATCATTTATAAAGTTAAATTGGATTAATTTAAGTTGAAAGTACCCTGTTTGTGGAAAGAAACTATGTTGGATTTTTTTAGAAATCTGTTATAAAATATAGATATACATATATATATTTATTGGTTATATAACAATATATATATGTATATATATATTATTTGATTTTTATTTAAAATAGATTAAATTTAATTTTATGTAAGTTAGAATATAAATTAAATAAATTCGATGTTGTTTAAAAAGATAAATTTTAAAAAGAATTTTTTTAAAAAAATATATAAATTACATGTTTTAGGGGGGTAGCCCTGGCCCTACCCCCTGCCGCACGAACACTCTTGGGAGGTCGTGCGCAGTCGCAAGGACTGACATGACAGCCCAAGGGACTATCGTGAGGAGTCCTTTGGATTGCAGTGATAGTACCTTAGGGTACTGTCATGTGCAGCCCAAGGGCTACAATGACAACTCCCATGAGGATAGGCCGTGGGCCCTTTTAAAAAAAAAAGTCTTTTTTTTAATATTTAAAACAAATTTAAAATTTGTTAATTATTTTTTTATTAAATTAATAAATTTATTAAATTAGTTTAATTTAATATTTGTTAATTGCTTTCTTTTATTAAATTAATTAATTTATTAAATTAGTTTATTTTAATTTTAGTTTAATTCATTAAATGTTTGTTTTTTGAATTTATTTGAGTATAATTTGTGTTTGATGTATTCACTGGGTTGACATAGAGCTATAATGATTGGCAACATTCAATCAATTGCATATTAAAACTTTCATCGGGACCATCTGTACCATCTGTAACATCACATCCACATCACGCCAAGAAAAGAGCCTTGTTGAATGCATCATGCAAGGTAGTAATCTCACCAAAAGATCTAATCATTCTTGCAAATGAGACATCCAAACACCATAAATAATGCTCTTTTAACATTGAATCATGCAACATCCTTTATGAATCTTGAACCTTTTGATACATGAAAAGAAATCGATGATTAAATTGGGCAATGGACTCTTGAGGTGTCCTTCTTACAACAACAAAATAAAATAGTGAATCTTGTAAACTCACATTGGGATCAAATTGAATTAAGAATAAATCCTTTAATTCAATCCACGAGAAAATAGAATTGGATGAGAGTTTCCCATACCATTGAAGTGTTACACCTTGAAATGTCTTGACAAATAGGTTGTAAACAACATCTTCATGTTCAATTTCGAGAAAAAACATTAGATCCTTGCAAGTCCTTACATGATTTATAGCATTTTGTCCATTGTTGGGGAAGAACAAAGGAAGCCTATTATGTGCATGCAAAGGAATCTCATGGATACCTCCTGGTATACACAACAGACTATCCATTGAAGCCAGATTTTTCCAAGATCAAATTTATTTAGTGTGATTATAACTATGAAATTTTTTGTTTCAGGCCCTCCTTCTAGTGCCACTTCTATTGAGCCTCATTTTTACACAAGACAATGACTAGGAATTTATGTGAGAAAATTCCCCTCTTGGAAGAATGATATTAGTCACTCTCAAGGTTCCTTCTAGGTTGGGTCTCAACCACTTTGATAGCTCAACATAAGATAAATGTGAATCTATTCATGAGGAGGCCTTTGTTGGTTCGTATCTTGAAAAGGAGCTGCAAAACAAACTTTAAAACACCATATTATTTCTCTTTTTGGATTTTCAAAATTTTAAATGAAAACAATGTTAATCTAAGTAATCTATCGTAATTGATTTGTAAAGAAAGTAAGAGGTAGGGTAACGAGAATTTGAAAGTAATTTGCTGAAAGAAACTAATGGACATAAACCAATATCACACTGCTTCATGAATTAAAATACCAAGAAGATGAGGAAACCCACAAAACATAGATCTGAATAAATCACAATCTTCAATTAGGTAGATGCAATCATCAATGGAAACAAACACATACATTTAATAATCCAAAAATCATTGAATCACGAAGCCACCACGGATGTGCACACACGTGAAATAAGTTTATCTTCAAAGCACCGAAAAAGAAATATCTTCTCAATAATTTGTCACAACAAAGCAATGTAACACCAACAAACACCAAACTAAAGAATCACAGATTTAAACCACCACACAATCAATTGATTCTCTGGAATAAATAAATGAGAAATTCAAACATTCATAAATCTCACAAAGGCAGTAGAAAAATCACACCACGATTGAATGAAGCATCAATTGTATGTATTATATTATGATCAAAATTCAACCTTAATTACATTGAGTTCATACAATTTATAGAGTTGTGCTCTTATTTTCATAGCTAAGGTTTCAGCTGCATCAAAAAATTGAAAATAAATTTAAACTACAGATTGCATGAAGGAAACTATCTCTAAAACAAGTTAAACTACCCCTAGCACAGAGTTAAACCTCATGCTATACAAAAACTAGAGCAGATAAGCATAAAATAACTCAAAAATGCAATTGGGACTCGTGAATGCTCTTCATGGAAATTTGCAATCCTGCCCTTTATTCTTTGTCATAGCTCTCCTACATGGACTCAACTGAAAGAGGCCCCTAGATCATGCAGAAATGACCCCATAGAAGTGATCTAGTTGACTGAAAAATCAAGTTTGAGATGTCTAAAGTCAAATGATGGTCGTGCCTAGAAATCTCAGATCCTGATGGTTGTTCCAAAAAAATGAAGTTGAAGAAATGATTAAGTGTTTAAACACTCTTTTGAAAAGTTTCAAACTTTCATAGAGTGAAAATCTAGCATAGTCCAAAACTTAAAAAATGCAACTTCCAGCATTTCAGACTTTCGAATAGTGAAAATCTAGCAAAATCTAAAACTCCGCAAATCCAACTTCCAGCATTTCAGACTTTTGGACAATGAAAATCCAGAAAAGTCCGAAACTCCAAAAATCTAACTTCCAACATTTCGTACTTTCAAACAGTGAAAATCCAACAAAGTTTGAAACTCCGAAAATCAAGCACTAAAAAATGGCTAAGTGTTGAAATTCTCCGAGCTTGTCAAAATTGAAGTGTTTAAACACTCTTTTGAAAAGTTTCAAACTTTCATAGAGTGAAAATCTAGCATAGTCCAAAACTTAAAAAATGCAACTTCCAGCATTTCAGACTTTCGAATAGTGAAAATCTAGCAAAATCTAAAACTCCGCAAATCCAACTTCCAGCATTTCAGACTTTTGGACAATGAAAATCCAGAAAAGTCCGAAACTCCAAAAATCTAACTTCCAACATTTCGTACTTTCAAACAGTGAAAATCCAACAAAGTTTGAAACTCCGAAAATCAAGCACTAAAAAATGGCTAAGTGTTGAAATTCTCCGAGCTTGTCAAAATTGAAGTGTTCTGCAAGAATGTTAGGGTGAGATTTTTAAAACTTCTTTGTCACTTCTTGGATTTCCAAAAACCTTAATACTTCCATGGATGTCAGCTTCCCTTTTCGTTTCTTCATAAACCTCAAAAGGTGGGCACCAAACTTTGACACGCAAAAGCAGTTGTCAATAATGTCTTATTGAAAGCATACAAAAATATTCTAACTATCTAATACAATTACACAAGAAAAACAAATCAAAACCCCAAAGGCAACAAAAAGGCCCTAAAAAAGGGGGTCCCCATTAGGCCAAGTGGCCAAAATGGGGCATGTGTTGTGGAACCATAACAGGTATATATACGTTATCAATACAACATACTGATTTTAAAATAAAAATTATGCTAGTTAGCTCTTTCATTATAGCTATCAAGATGTGTTTTTTATTCTATAATATATCCTATACATAAATTGAGGCCTAGATTTCTCTTGGAATAAAACCTAATGAAATGTGATACCACTATAAATAAAATAAAGAATTCTTAACTGTAGTTTATTAATAGAAGGATAAGAAGAAGATGAGGGAGAAGAAGGGGAAAGAGACAGATAAGGAGAAGGAGAAGGAGGAAGAGTGGGAGAAGAAGAAGAAGAAGAAGTAGGAGGAGGAGAACAAAAATAAGGTAGATGTAGTACAAGAAGAAGGAGAAGAAGGATAAGAAGGAGGAGAAGAAGAAGAAGAAGAAGAAGAAGGAGAAGAAGGAGAAGGAGAAGGAGAAGGAGAAGAAGAACAAAAATAAGGTAGATGTAGTAGAAGGAGAAGGAGAAGAAGAAGAAGAAGAAGAAGAAGAAGAAGAAGAGGAGGAGGAGGAGGAGCTATTTAATCACCTCTTTGGACATATCTTCTAGCATGGGCCTTTAGGTGCTATTTAATCACCTTTTTGGCCATATATTTTGGTAGTTTCATCATCCCCAGATTCTTTCTACACATTATCTAAGGCCTCTGGGACCCCATCTGGGACTCTCTTTTGGAATAGGTTGACAAGGTTGACCTCTTTTGGGAAGAGATTGACCCAAGTTGACCTCTTTCCTGAGGAAATTTAATTATGAGGCCTGAAGTTCCTCAGGTTTGTCGATTGATTTTTTTTCTCCCGAGTCGTCCTGCTTTGTTTTCCATCCTAAAAACTGGTATAAAAGGATGTTTGGGCACTTCATTTTCATCCTAGTAAAGCTACATCATCATTCCAAATGAAATAAATAGAAAGAATATGCACATTCATGAGATTTCAAGCAATAATCTTAAAGAATTCATCACATTCAAGCATTTCAATCTTGCATCAAGCTTCTTCCTTCAAAGTGGTAGTGGATTTAGGTTTCTAAGGAGGAGATCCATCATTAAAAATCATTAAATTTATTCCATCCTTCATCCTGGAATTTCACATAAACTCCTACACATGAGGTGTTGATTTCCTTTTGGTTTCTTTGAGTCAACGCTATTACATTTACATACTTGATCACATATCAAGTTCAATTGCATCTAAGAAGGTAATTGTATCTTTCATTTGATATATTCAATCCTACTAGATGTTAGCATTTCATTTATCAGTACATTTACATCTCAATTTCAAGGTTGTTTCCTCAATCTAGGGCTTGACCAAGGTAAGCCCTCATCCACCCAAACCTAAAAACAAGCTAATATTTGTGTAGGAGAAGGATATTAGAATTACAACCAAAGATTTAGAAACTACTTTCTGACACATTTTTGAAAAAGTTAGGTCAACTTTGATAAAATGTCTTAGGAACACAGTGACCTCATGGAAAAGTGATTGGAACATCTTGCACCAAGTCAACCTAATCCTAGAGGTTTGAGAAAAATAGCATTTTTGGGGTTTTATGTTGTGATCACTAATCCACGGTCAAAATTTTTTCCATAGTTTTAGATCTTTAGTTTTAAGAGAAAAAGGGCATATTCCTCTACACATTTTAAGGTGAGTACTCTATAATTCATTGAATTTCTTATTCTAGACCTATTTTCACATCTTAATTGGATTAATTGCATACACTTAGCATCTAGATCTATCTTAGTATTCTCATTAAATCAATTGGTTCAATTTCACATTTGCATTTACACATCTTTAATCAAATCCTACATTGCATGAAAGAGGAATTTCTTGCGTACTTCCTTGATATAATTTGTGTTTAGCATTGACATCCCTTCATCTTCTTTGATTTTTAATCTAACTTGGGTTATATTGAGACTTATGTTTGGAAGCCCCACTTTCTCTATTATTTTGAGTGTTAGTGTTGTAATTGTTAATTAATGAACTCATCTCACATAGTTTATATTGTTAGATTCATTTGTATCCAACTCACCCCTAAACATTTTGGTGAACTCAATGTCCTACAACTTCCTTTTGATCTTAGTGTTAGATTTCCCTTTACATTATCTTTTGTGTTAGCCTTCACTAAACATTTTGGTGAGCTCAATGATCTACAACTTCCTTTTGATCTTGGTGTTATATTTATCTTTGTATTATCTTGTGTGTTCTCCTTCACTAAGAACTTTGGTGAACCTGACACCCTACAACTTCCTTTTTATCCTTGTTTTAGATTTACCTTTGCATTTTCTTGTGTGTTCACCTTCACTAAATATTTTGGTAAGCCCGATGTTTTACAACTTCCTTTTGATCTTGGTGCATTATCTTGTGTGTTCACCTTCACTAAACATTTTGGTGAACCCGATGCATCTCAGCCTTTTGATTTTAGAGTTAGATCCTTTGATCTCTCTTATTTCCTTCTTGGAACTAGGTGTTCACCTTCTTTTGGTGAACTTGATGTCCTATATCTCTTTCTTGGAGTTAGATATCTTACTAAATCTTATTTTGCAACAATGGTATTTTCTAAACTATTATGGTTCACAATACTCTTTATGGTAACTCTTGTGCTTGCATATCTTTATCATGCCTATGATGTTTATGCAATTTTCTTTCATTTGGATTTTTCATTCATATTTTGGATGGTATTAAAGATTTTGTTAGTGATTCTCCTAATCCTAATCCTTCCCATGATCAATACCTTCATACCCCTATGAAATTCCAACACATTCAAATTATGGTTCATGACTTAGATATTAACCAATTTTTAGATGAGACATCTTCTTCACCTTCTCCCACACCTACACCTCAATCTCCTATACATACAACTCAAAATTACATTCCTCCTTACACTACATTTACCCAACACCTTCAAGATAAACCATTCTCTACATCTTCCCTTTTCTCTACTTATACTACGAGTTATAATATTATCACTAGACAAGGATATAAGGGTTTAGGTCTTGGTATCCATGAGCATGTTATTAAGCTTCCCGTCCACATTCCTAATTGACACCCTCAACGAGGCCTTGGTTATGTTTCCCCTTCGAATAATCCTCCTTATTTCCCTCCCCCATAGCCTCCCCTTCACCTTTTTTTTCCAACTTCAACCTTATCTCCTAATGACACTTAGGAAGCCCTAACATTAAGGGTTTACTGCGACCTTTTGATTGTGCCTAAATTAAGATATCAATCTTATCAAAAGAATTCTATTTCTCGATTCTCATGTCCCTTTTTCTACAGTAATGAACATTTACATTTTGATTGTATGGAATTCATTTTCTATGTTCATGATAAAGATGAAAATGGTAAAATTTTGTATACAGGTATGTGTAGGATCATGGTATGCCAAAAAGTGGTGATGTGAAAAAGAAGTCCAGATTGATAAACTCTTTGAAAAACAACTATAACTTTCAAACAATATAACATTTTTGAAATCTACAATATACATCACATTCTATGTTTCACCTAATACAATAATAATAATAAAATATTTTAATTTGTTGAAGTTTAGACTAAGTTAAGGTGGTCAGACATGAGAGTTTTTATATTTAGGAAAATTTGTAGCAGAAAAATGATAATTAATTATTTACTTGGAAAAAAATACAAAAAAACATACATCACATCCAGACATGAGTCTACTAATTTTAATGGAATTTTATACAAAAATATTATCATTTGATTTTATTTAATGTGGTCAGACATACACCTACTTGTTATCTTTCTAGTTTTGATTGATAGACTTATTGAAAAATAGCTATAACTCTCAAACTGTATAACATTTTTGAAATCCAAAACATGTGTCACATTCTATGCTTTTCCTACTAGAAGAATTTTTTTTTTTTTTTCAATTTGATAAAGTTTAGACTAAGTTAATGTGGTTAGACACAAGAGTTTTTGTATTTTGGAAAAGTTGTAGAAGAAAAATCATAATTAATTATTTACTTGGAAAAAATTTCAAAAAAATATGTGTCACATCTAGATATGAGTCTACTACTTATATCTAGAATCTTGTAAAAAAAATTATCATTTGATTATGTTTAAGGTGGTCAGACATACACCTACTTCTTATTTTTTTCTTGAAATTTTCATACTACTACAAGGAAATTTGAAAATTTCAGCATATAGAATAATTGTTTTTCAAAAAAGGCCTAGAAAATTAGAACCTAAATTCAATTTTCTATAGATTCTCTTCTTCCATATTTATAACTTGTTCAAATTTTTATGTCAACTTGCCTAAACCTGATTTTCTAAATTTTCATTACCACTTAAGGGCCTAGTTTGGCATACCATGATCCTGCTCATAACCATACACAAGATATTTTTTTCCTCCTTCATAATATTACCTAGAATTTCTATTCCTTATTGGGCCACCCTTTTCTATTATTTATAATATGATTAAGAGTGGCACAATAGGTCTTCCTCTTTTCTCCTCTTGAATGGGGGGAAAAGTTCATCTTTTCTTGGGATCTATTTTAGCTCCTTCACACATGTGTCCGATACTATAATATCATTTCTACAAAGTGCATATTTGGTATCAGGGAGACATATTTTTGTGTGCTTAATATGTATTCTTCCCTTTTCCATTTTAGGTGTGTATTCTTTTTAATATGTTTACATTGATTGGTTGTGTTACATTTCTATGTGCAACTTTATCTTTGTCTTATACATGTTATGAGGGATCTATCATAGGGGGATTATCTTATTTTCCATTTTAAAACTATGTTATCTCTTTATTATAGGTATAGCATGGTATCATTTCATATTTCCATTTATCTATAAATTTTAATTGTTTATGATATGTTCTTATCTCTGGGTATGTAATGCTTTGTTTCATGCATGAAATGATAGTTGCTTCCTAACATTGTCCTTCCATGCCTTAGACTTTAATGTTTTCCATTTAACAATCATATATAGTTTACTTCATAGGTGATATCTTTTCTAAGCATATGATTTTATATCCTATGATGTTTCTTGTCCTACATTTCTCTATCATGTTGTATTATTTTATGATACTTCATGTTTGATATAGGGCATTTTGTTTTCTGCACAAATACATTATGGTTTCTACTTATAGTTCATCTTTATACTTTACAAGATTTTTTTATATAATACACCATAAACTTCTCTTTCTTGTCTCACACTTGGGGGGAAAGGTTTTTTTTACATTCTTTATCTCTCTTTGTATAAGGATTGACTTTCCCTAGTAAAGTGGAATTTGTTTACCATGAGACATGCTTTTCCTATAAGGAACTATGTCTTGATCATGAATCTCTCTAACATACAAGAGGTGCATGTCTATGATCATCACCTCTTCTTCATTTGAAAAAATATTTTCATTATAAACATTTTCCCTTATCCAAGAATCCCTATTCCAACTATACACAGGGGGTTGAATAGGTGCATTCTTGATTCTTCTCCCCTTCTTTTGTATTGACATTTTAATCTTTGTTCATGATGCTCCTCTGGAAGGTAGATGTCTTGCTAACAATATCTCTTCCTTTCAATTTTTTCTTCTCATAAGAACCATATCATTTCATAATTAATCTATTTTATTAGCTTACAAGAGTCAACACTCTTCGCTAATTTTATGGCATACATTGTTGTTAAAGGATATCTCCTTGTTGCTAGAAGTATTTATCCTTGATTCTATTCCTTATGATGTCCATGGATACATAGTCATAATAAGGCTTGGGGGGCATACATACACCATATTTTTACTATATTTTACGTTCTTTTTAATGCACTTTTACATTTACATTAAAACATGTCACTCCCTAGTGGGTCTTAGTGACACTTCTCCATCCCAGGGAAATGCATTTGCATTTATTTTTTACATTTCCACTCCCTTGTTGGTATCAATGATACTTCTCCATCCCATGGAAATGCACACATACATCTTCTCTATAGATAATGGACCCTTATCCATCCACAAAGAGAAAAGACATATTTACACTCTAAGGTGATACCAAGGAATTGATCCATAGGGGGCCACACATACACATGCATGCAAAACAAGTTGATGAGTACATAGGATTGACTACAAGGCACACAAACCTACTATAGAATTTGATATTTCCTTTTTTTTGTGTGTGTGATTCACAGTAAGGCACAAAAACCTTATTAGGAAAGATAATCACACACACACTCTCTCTCTTTTTATGCTTTCATGTGGCAGGATAGAATCATGAGGGATGCAATCCTTTTTGGTTCTCTTGCCTCTCCTATGTCATACATTATACTTTGTGATAGCCTTCCAAATATGATATTGGTATGTGAGACATTCATTTAGCTGAGGTCTCTTTCACTAGTTGATTTGGGGTTTTGGTCCTAACCTATTTTGAGTCTTTTGATTTTGTTGAACTATTTGGCTCTCTTTTTCCTTTGTTTTCTTTTTATTTATTTTAGTGCTCTTATGCATGGGAATGGAGTTATGATCCTAGGTTTGAGGGATCATTTCCTTATACTTTTTTGGTGTTCTACCTCATTGTGATATTGTCTCTCTTCTCCTTCTTCCTTTACCAAGAGTATGACTTTCCTCATACTCTCACTAAATTTAGGGCTAAATGTACTCTTAAAATGGATGCACTTCATTTTGATTGATTTCAGCCCTCTTTAGCATGGTTTTGGTCTCTCTCTCTCATATTCTAGCATGGTCCTCTAGGTGCTATTTTATCCCCTTTATGGCCATACCTTTTAGTGGTTTCATCATCCCCTGATTCTTTCTGCACCTTCTCCGAGGCCTCTAGGACCCCTCTCTAGGGCCCCCCTTGGGAATAGGTCAACTTGGTATACCTATTATGGAATAAGTTAAATAGTTCAACCTGTTCCATGAAGAGGTTGACCCAAATTGATGTCTTCCTCTATGAAATTTAATTATTGGGCTTGAAGTGCCTCAGGTTTTCCAATTGATTTCTTTTTATCTTGGGTCGGTCTTCTCTATTCCTGATCTTGAAAACTAGTATATAAGGAGGCTTGGGAATTTCATTTTCATCCCAATCAAGATACATCATCATTCTATAAGTGATCAAGAGAAACCATAAACATGTTCATGAGATTTCAAGCAAGCATCTTCAAGCATTCATCAAATTCAAGCATTTCCTTCTTGCATCAAGCTTTTCCTTCAAGGTGGTAGTGGAGTTTGGCTTCTAAGGAGGAGATACATCACTCAAAATCATTCAACTTCCTCCATCCTTCATCATGGCATGCCACATAGATTCCTATACATGAGGTTTTGACATGTCTTTGATTTCCTTTTAGTTTCTTTGAGTCAAGGCTATTACATTTTCATACTTGATCACATATCAAATTCAATTATATCTACAAAACTAATTATATATCTCATTTTCTATATTAAATCATACTACATGCTAGCATTTCCTTTATCATTACATTTTAATCTAAATTTCAAGGTTTATTCCTCAATCTAGGGCTTGACCAAGGAAAGCCCTCATCCACCCAAATCCAAAAACAATATTTTTTGTGTGTGGGAGAAAGGTATCATAATTACAACCACAGATCTTGAAACTACTTGCTGAGACATTTCCAAAGAAGCTAGGTCAAAATTTTTGTAGTGTCCTGGGAACATGGTGACTTCATGGAAAAATGTCTGGAACATGTTACACCAAGTCAAACTATTCCTAGAGGTATGAGAAAAACAAGATTTTCTGGGTTTTCTATTGTGATCACGAATCCCCAGTTGGAAGTTCTATCACAAGTTTGGATCTGCTCTTTTTAGAGAAAAAAGAAATATTCCTCTACACATTTCATGGTGAGTACTCTATCATTCAATTCATTTCTTAGTCTAGACCTATTTTGATATCTTAATTGGGCCTATTGCATACACTTAGCATCTATATCTATCATACTTTTCTCATTAAATCAATTGGATCAATTTCACATTTGTATTTACACATCTTTAGTCAAATCTTGCATTGTATAGAAAGAGGACTTTCTTGCGTAATTCCTTGATATAATTTGGGTTTAGCATTTGCATCCCTTCATCTTCTTGGGTTTTGCTAATTTAACTTTAGTTATATTGAGAGTTATGTTTGGAAGCCCCTCTTTCTCTTGTATTTTGAGTGTTAGAGTTGGAATGGTTAATTAATGAACTCATCTTGAACATAGTTTATATTGTTAGATTCATTAGTATCCATTTCACCCCTAAAAATTCTGGTGAACCTGATGTCCTACGAATTTGTTTGGATCTTGGTGTTAGATTGGACTCTTTGCATTATCTTGTGTGTTAACCTTTACTTAAAATTTTGATTAACTCAATGCCATACAACTTTCTTTTGATCTTGGTGTTATATTTCCCTTTGTGTTATCTTTTGTGTTCACCTTCACTAAAATTTTTTATGAAGCTGATGTGTTACAACCTATTTTTGATCTTGGTGCATTATCTTGTGTGTTCACCTTCACTAAAATTTTTGGTGAGCCCGAAGCATCTCCACCTTTTGATTTTAGAGTTATCTCCTTTGATCTCTCTTATTTTCTCTTAGGAATAGTCCCAAGAGATAACTGAGAGGGGAGGGTGAATCAATTATCTACAAGTTTAAATTCTTTATCCAATTAAGTGTACTTAAACATAAATCATAAACACAATGAAAGAACACATGAACACAAAACCAATACTTTGGTTATGGGGAAACCCAAATAGGTAAAAACCTTGGTGGGAATTGACACCCACTAATATTCTACACTAGTGTATTATGATCCTTGTTAGAAGATCCTTAACCCTATTAGGAGTTTCTTTACAATATATTTAGTACAGTAGACCTGGTCAAGGGTTGGACCCTATTAGGAGTCTTTTACAATTGTCCCTATTAGGGGAGAGGACGCACTGTCTGAGAGCTCACTTCTCAAAGGGGCGAAGGCTACAACCTTCTGAATAACATATATACACTATATCTAGATCTTGGTGAACTATGCTTAGACCTGATGTCTATATTAGTTCCAATGAATAGCACTAACACTTTACTTGGTCGCATAGACCTTCCTTTGATAGTTCAACACTTCACACACTCTGCTCTACTCTACTTAATCAACTATGAACCACACCCAAGCAATCACAAATGACTGCCTATAAATATCTTTCCTCTAAATGATATAATCAAGTTGGCATGTTAGAACAACCTTGAAATCATATTAGAGAAACCATAACAAACTTTGATAAACATTCTGTCGGCTCTACTATGCACGCAACACATTCTAGGACCTGTCCACTAAGATAATTGTAGACACATGCTACACACTGTCGGCTCTACCAAAACAACTGGATCTTTCTCCTCAAACTTAATTACTTCATGCAATCTTAACCAAACATCAATAACTCTTCTCTAAGCTTAATTCCAAGGGCACATACCTGAAACATAGGTACAACTCCATAACCAATAAAATCTCTCTTAGCTCTCCTGAACAAACACAGGAAACTGCTATTGGTGAATAGCGACTACATAAATTCACTTCTACTAACTATCAAACTATGCATCCATGACTAAAACATCACTAACATGTCTTCAACATATATCCAAGTGCACAAGGCTCCATGATAACTATATGAACAACCATACACTGAACACTATCTATTACTTTGTCAAGAGCACTGCTGACACAAGCTTCTGTATAACTATCTGTACTAATAGTTAACCTCTGCACCCATGATATTATGCTGATATCATGTCCATGCTTCATATACTAAAAGGTTACTATGTAAGACTTTCATGCATGCTACTTTTCATATGTTGTCATTTATGACAAACATATAGTCAGTACTGGCCTATTGGCAAATCTCCAACAATCTCCCCCTTTGGCATTGATGGCAACATGTGGAATGAAAAACCACCACCAACCCAATTGAACATTTCTTTTATAACATTCTCCATTTCCTCATCAAAACTCCCCCAAAGATGAATCCTCCATCTGCTGCAATATTTTTCAACATTCTCCATTTCTTCAACTGAACTACTGTCATAACTGGATACTACTCCCCCTTAGTATATTACTCCTCCTTTTTACTTCTATTTTTCATGACTCTATATATTATTCCCCCTTTGACATCAATGGAAAAGGGCACCATTCATTTTAAGCACCGGTACTACTCTTGAGGTAGAGTAGTCAACCTTCCATCAATCCCTAAGGACTGATGCATTTCCTTCTTTCTTCTAAGAAAAAATCAGGGAAGGGAATTACTCCCAACTTCTCCCTAAGATACTCAAAAGTATCCTTTGGCAAGGGCTTTGTAAATATGTCTGCCAACTGAGCTTTGGTACTCACATAGTCTAGCTTGACTTCTTTCTCTACCACTTTCTCTCTTAGGAAGTGATACTTGATCTCAATGTGCTTTGTCTTTGCATGCATCATAGGGTTCTTCGACATATTGATAGTGCTAGTGTTATCACAATGAATAACAATAGGATAATCAATTTGAATTCCAAAATCCTTTATCATCTACTTCATCCAAACAATTGTAGAATAATTCAAGGCTGCTACAACACACTCTGCTTCTGTTGTTGACTGAGAAATACAATTTTGTTTCTTGCTTGTCCAAGTAACAAGTCTATCACCAACAAACACTGCTCCACCTGATGTACTCTTTCTATCATCAAAACATCCTTCCCAATCTGCATCAGTGTACACATGAAGCTTAACATTTTCTAAATTAGGATACCATAGACCATAATCTATATTGCCCTACAAGTATCTAAATATTCTCTTTACTTCCATGAGGTGACTTTGCTTGAGTTCTGCTACAAATATTCCAACTATGCCAACTAGATTGGAAATATCAGGTCTATTTTGAGTAAGATATATGAGTCTACCAATCATAGAATTGTACAAAGTTATATCTACTATTGGTGAGTCATCTTCTTTTGTAAGTTTGCATTCAGTGATCATAGGAGTCCCTACTGGCTTGCAATCATCCATCTTGAATTTCTTTAATATTTCTTTCACATACTTGGACTGATTAATGAAAATACCTTTCTCTATCAACTGCACATTTAATCCAAAAAATTATTTGATAGGACCAATCATACTCATCTCAAACTCATTCTTCATTTCTTTGGCAAATTCTGCACTTAGTTTGTCATTACCTCCAAAGATAATGTCATCAACAAATATAGCTACAAGTAGTAGACCTTTAGATGTCTCTCTAATGAATAGATTACAATCTTCTACTCCTTTCTTGAATCCAATCTTTGTTAGATATCCATCTAGTCTCTCATACCATGCTCTAGGGGCTTGCTTAAGTTCATAGAGGGCCTTCTTCAATCTGCATACCATATCAAGTCTATCTGATAAGGTGAATCCTTCTGGCTACTCAATGAATACTGCTTCTTTCAAATCTCTATTTAGGAATGCTGACTTGACATCCATCTGATATACTTTGAAGTTTTTGACTGTAGCATAAGCTAGAAATAACTTAATAGCTTCTAATCTTCTCACAGGTGCAAATGTGTCTGAATAGTCAATGCCTTCTCTTTGTGCATATCCCTTACATACTAACATTGCTTTATTTATTACTACTGTATCATCTTCATTCATCTTGTTTCTGAATATCCTCTTTGTTCCAATCACATTCTTATCACTAGGTCTTGGGACTAGTTCCCAAGTGTCATTCTTAATAATTTGATCAAGTTCTTCTTTCATAGCATCATGCCAATTTGAATCATTACAAGCATCTTCAACACTTAGAGGTTCACTTTGAGATAGTAAACATACCACTTCATTGCTAGCTGAGTTCTTTTCTTGTGATCTTGTTAAGACTTTGCTTCTCTGATCTCTAATGATGTCTTTCTTGGAATGGTTTCTAGATGTACACTTTGGAACTTTAGGTGATGCTAACTCATCAACCTTAGGAGTACCTTCTTCACTTGTCTCAAGGTCATTGAATAACACATCAATACTATCAAACATTTCCTCAATAAATGTCTCACTAATGGAGGGTTTGGGTTCTTCTTCAATCATGGGTGAGTAATCATGATATCTTTCTTGAACCATAAAATTTTCATGAATCTTAACATGAGCACTTTCAATGATCTTTTTCAATCTTAAATTGAAACATCTATAAGCTTTACTTTTAGTAGAGTAACCAAGAAAAATACCTTCATCACTTCTTGCATCAAACTTGCCTACTTCTTCATCCCTCTTGATGTAGCACTTGCTTCCAAATATTCTGAAGTATTTTAGTGTGGGAACATTTCCAAACCATAGCTCATATGGTGCTTTGTGAACACCTGGCCTCAATTTAATTCTATTGATGGTGTAGACTGCTGTATTGATCGCATCTCTCCAATAGGTGTGTGCAACTTTTCCTTCAATCATAATGGTGCACGCTGTATCAAGAATGATCCTATTCCTTATTTCTAGAATTCCATTCTACTGAGGGGTTCTAGGTGCACTTAACTATCTTTTTATGCCATGTTCTTTGCAGTACTCATATAATCTGTCAGAGGTAAATTCTTCTCCTCTATCCAATCTCAAGCATTTTATCTTTAGTCCAGATTCATTCTCAATCTTAGCTTTGAATATTTTGAACTTCTCAAATGCTTCTGACTTATCTTTTATGAATGCAACCCACATCATCCTAGTATAATCATCAAAAAACAAATTGAAATACCTTTCACCATAGTATGATCTTGTTTGAGTTGGACCACATAGGTCTGTATGAATCAGATCCAACTTGTTCTCCATTGAATTTTTCTTGCTCCTAAATGAATTTCTCACATGCTTTCCCATTACACATTCCCTGCATATGGTATCAACTGGCTTTGATATGCTAGGTAGATCTCTTACTGCCTTTACATTTCTTATCTTTACTATATTATCAAAATTGATATGACATAGTCTTTTATGCCATAACCAACTATCATCAACTTTAGCAACAAAACAACTTGCTTCTAAATTGAGTTGGAAAATATTACCTCTTGTCTTTGAACTTGATGCAATCATAACACCATCCTTTTTGTTAATGATGCATTTGTCATCTTTGAACTCCAACTGATAACCTTTTCCAAGTAACTGTCCAACACTAAGAAGGTTATGTTTCAAACCATCTACATAGAGAACATCATCAGTACTATTCTTTCCATCCAAGGTGATGGATCCTCTACCAACTATGGGTTTAGGAGTGTTATCTCCAAATCTAACCATGCCACCATTGTATTTGTCTAGATGAACAAATCTATCTTTATCACCTGTCATGTGATGTGAACAACCACTATCTATGATCCAGTCTATCCTTATGTCAGCTTGTGAAATCAATGCTAGCTCTTGATTCTCTTTCTTATCTTCATGAACTATCTTATTATTCATTTTGTTTATAATAGCAATGAATGCAATTTCTTCTTCACCTGATTCATCATCTGAAACTCCATCTCTAGCATAGTAACATTCCTTAGAGTACTTAGGCTTGTAATCCTTTTTGAACTTTCTAGCTCTAGTAGGACACTTAGATGCAAAGTGACTGATCTTATTACATGAAAAGCACTTAAATGGTAATTGACCTTCATATTTTCCTTTTCCTTTCTTTTCTCTTTTGGAAATCATATAAATGAAATCATCTAATGTTTTCTCTTCATCATCATCATCAAAATTACTAGAAGTGTTTGTAGATTTCTTACCATGAACTGTTGCTTTGAAGGCTGTCTCACTCTTTGGTTTTGTCTTCAATCTTGAAATCTCAAAAGATGAGATTTTTCTGATCAAGGTCTCTCTCTTGAAATTAGATGTAAGCTGCATGGTCTCATCAAGGATGTTGATCTTGCTTTCATATTTAGGAGTGAGAGTAGTCATTAACTTGTCCATAATGTCCTCCTCTGAAATCTCTCCACCATTGTTTTTGATTCTAGCAACTGCTTCATTTATCCTTTGATTGTAAGCTCTGATATTTTCCTCAGGAAACATCTCTAATGCATTGTATCTTTTCTTCCATGTCTTTCTACATGCATCCTTTGCTTGTTTGTCTCCTTCAAATATGTCTTCTAGGTGCTTCCATATTTTGTGGGCTGTATCTACCTTTTTTATTTCTAAAAACTCACCATCGAATAGGGCGCTGATAAGGGATTCTTTAGCTATTGAATTTGATGAAATAATTCCTTTTTCCTATCAGTAGCATCATCCTTTGCAAGGTCTTCTAAGGTAGGAATCTTGGCTTCTTTGATAGTCACATCAAAAACTTCAAAAGTAATGCACTGCAAATGGGTCACCATCTTGTTCTTCCAATCAAGATAATTCTCTCCATCAAACTTAGGACTTTCTTTTCTGAAGTATGCCATTTGATCAACCTCAAGTTGTTAAAATTTCTCTCTGAGGCACTTGGCTCTGATACCAATTTTTAGGAATAGTCCCAAGAGATAACTAAGAGGGGGGGGGGGGGGGTGAATCAGTTATCTACAAGTTTCAATTCTTTATCCAATTAAGTATACTTAAACATAAAGCATAAACACAATGAAAGAACACATGAAAAAAACACCAATATTTTGGTTACGGGGAAACCCAAATAGGTAAAAACCCTAATGGGAATTGACACCCACTAATATTCTGCACTAGTGTATTATGATCCTTGTTAGAAGATCCTTAACCCAGTCAAGGGTAGGACCCTATTAGGAGTCTTTTATAATTGTCCCTATTAGGGGAGAGGACGCACTGTCTGAGAGCACACTGCTCAACGGTGTGAAGGCTACAACCTTCTGAATAACAGATATACACTATATCTAGATCTTTGTGAACTGCGCTTAGACCTAATGTCTAGATTAGTTCCAATGAATAGCACTAACACTTTAATTGGTCACATAGACCTTCCTCTGATGGTTTAACACTTCGCACACTCTGCTCTACTCTGCTTAATCAACTATGAACCACACCCAAGCAATCACAAATGACTGTCTATAAAAATATTTCCTCTAAATGATATAATCAAGTCAGCCTATTAGAACCACCTTGAAATCATGCTAGAGAAACCATAAAATTTTTTTGATAAACATTCTTTCGGCTCTACTATGCATGCAACGCATTCTGGAACCTATCCAATAAGATAATTGTAGATGCACACTACAGTTTGTCGGCTCTACCAAAACAACTGGATCTTTCTCCTCAAGCTGAATTACCTCATGCACTCTTAACCGAACATCAATAACTCTTCTCTAAGATTAACTCCAAGGGCACATACCCCAAAGATAGGTGCAAATCCAGAACCAACAAAATCTCTGTCGGCTCTCCTGAACAAACATAGGAAACTGCTACTGGTGAATAGCGACTGCATAACTTCATGTCTACTAACTATTAGACTATGCATTCATGACTAAAGCATCACTAACATGTCTTCAACATATATCCAAGTGCGCAAGGCTCCATGATAACTAACAAACAACCATACACAGAACATTGCCTATTACTCTATCAGGAATAGTGCTAACACAAGCTACTATATAACTATCTGTACTAATAGTTAACCTCTGCGACCATGATATCATGCTAATATCATGTCCATGCTTCATATATTGAAAGCTTATTAGATAAGACTTCCACGCATGCTACTTTCCATATGTTGTCATCAATGAAAAACATACAGTCAGTACTGGCCTGTTGGAAAATCTCCAACATTTTCTTCTTGGCATTAGGTGTTCACCTTATTTCGGTGATCCCTACATCCTATATTTGTTTCTTGGAATTAGATATCTTGTTAGATCTTATATTACAACAATGGTATTTGCTAAACTATTATGGCACATAATACTCTTTATGGTAACTCTTGTGCTTGCATCGATTTATCATGCCTATAATGTTTATGCAAGTTTTTTTATTTTATGATGTTCATGTCTTTGCATGCTTTTCTTGCATACATTATTATGAGGTTAACTAACATATGGTTTTATGGTTAAATATATTTCAAGACAATCATTAGAATTTCATGTGAATTTTTTATTCATCTTTTGGATGGCATTAAAGACTTTTTCTAAGTGATTCTCCTAATCCTAATCATGTGCCTAATCCTTCCCATGATCAATCCCCTCATACCCCTTCAACATTATAACACATTCATAGTGTGGTTCATGACTTAGATATTAACCAATTCTTAGATGAGCTATCTTCTTCACCTTCTCCCACCCCTACACCTCATTTAGATCACATACATACATCTCCAAATTCCATTCCTCCTTACATTATATTTACCCATCACCCTCAAGATAAACATTTCTCTCCATCCACCTTTCGCTCTACTTATACCACAAGTTATAATATTATTAGTAGACAAGGTTATAAGGGTTTAGGTACTTGTATCCATGAGCATGGTATTAAGCTTCCCGTCTGGACATTCCTAACCAATACCCTCAACAAGGCCTTGGTTATGTTTTACATTCAAATAATCCTCCTTCGTTCCATCCCCCACAACCTCCTCTTCACCTTATTTATCCAACTCCAACCTTATCTCCTAATGACACTCAAGAAGCCTTAGCATTAAGTGTTTAGCTCTACCTTTTTATTACACCTAAATTAAGATATCAATCTTATCAAAAGAATGCCATTGCTCAATTCTCTTGTCCCTTTTTCTACAATAATGAACATTTACTTCGTGATTGTATGGAATTCATGTTCTATGTTGATGATAAATTTGAAATGGTAAAATTTCTTATACACAAGATACTGTATTCCTCCTTTGTAAGATTGCCTAGAATTTCTATTCCTTATTGAGGCTACTCTCTGTTATTATTTATAATATGATTAAGAGTGGCACAATAGGTCTTTCATTTTTCTCCTCTTCAATTGGGGACAAAGTTCATCTTTTATTGGGATCTATTTTAGCTCCTTCACTCATGTCTTCTATACTTTAATATCCTTTCTATAAAGTACATATTCAGTATTGGTGAGACATATTTTTGTGTGCTTAATATGTATCCCTCCTTTTTCCCTTTTAGGTGTGTATTATTTACAATATGTTTACATTGATTGGTTGTGTTACATTTCTCTGTGCAATTTTATCTTTGTATTATACATATTATGAGGGATCTACCCTAGGGGGATTATCTTATTTTCCCTTTTAAAACTATACATTATCTCTTTATTAAAGGTATAACATGGTATCCTTTCATCTTTCCATTTCTCTATGGGTTTGTATTGTTTATGATATATTTTTATCTATGGGTATGTAATGCTTTGCTTCATGCACGATGTGATATTTTATGCCTAACAATGTCCATCCATGCCTTGGATTTTAATGTTTGTCATTTAATAATCATCTATAGTTTACTTCATAGGTGATATATTTTGTAAGAATGGAATTCTATATCCTATGATGTTTCTTGTCCTACGTTTATCTATGGTGATGTATTATTCTACGATACTTCTTGTTTTATATAGGGTGTTTTTTTTCCTACACAGATAGATTATGGTTGTTTCTTATAGTTAATATGGTTCATATGTGTGTGTGTTTCCCTAGAATGGAGAAGTATCTCTTCCTTTCAAGGGTTTCTTCTCATAAGAGACATATACTTTCATAATTGATCTATTTTCTTAGCTTACAAGAGTCAATGCTCTTCACTAAGTTTATGGCATACATTGTTGTTAAAGGATATCTCCTTGTTACTAGAAGTAGTTATCCTTGATTCTCTTCCTTATGATGTGTATGGATACATAGTCATCATAAGGAGGGGGGAATACATAAGCCATATTTGTACTATAGTTTACCTTTTTTAATGCACTTTTACTTTTACATTAAAACATGCCACTCCCTAGCGGGTATTAGTGACACTTCTCCATCCTAGGGAAATACATTTGTATTTTTTCACATTGCCACTCTATAGCGGGTATCAGTGATACTTCTTCATTCCAGGGAAACACACACACACATTTTTTCTATAGATAATGGACCCTTGTCCATTTATAAAGAGCACATACATATTTACACTCTATGGTGATACTAAGAAATTGATCCACAAGTGGATACACATACACATGTATGCAAAAGCCACCAACAGGTGCATAGGATTGAATACAAGGCACACAAACCTTCTAAACCATTTAATCTTGCCTTTTATTTTTGTGCAATTTAGAGTAAGGCACAAAAAAAATTAATGGGAAAGATAATCTCTCTCTCTCTCTCTCTCTCTCTCTCTCTCTCTCTCTGCTTTCATGTAATAGGATAGAATCGTGAGGGATGTAATCCATTGTGGTGCTCTTTCCTTTCCTATGTGATCCCTTATTCTTTGTGATATCCAAGTCCAAACATGATATTGGTGGGTCAGACATTTCTTCAGTTGAGGTCTTTTTCCCTAGTTGATTTGGGGTTTTCATGCTAACCTATTTTGAGGATTTTGGTTTTATTTTATTTTGGCTCTCTTTTTCCTTTATTTTATTTTTCTTTTCTTCCATACTCTTATGCATGGGAATGGAGTTAGCATCCTAGGTTTGGGGACTCATGTCCTTAAACTTGGTGGTGTTCTATCTCATTGTGACATTGTCTCTCTTCTCCTTCTTCCTTTACCAAGAGTATGACTTGCCTCATACTTCTGCTAAAGTGGGGGCTAAATGTACCATTTTAAAATGGATGCACTTTATTTTGGGACCTTTTATCCCTCCTTAGCATGGTTTTGGTTTCTCTCTCATCTTTTGGAATGGTTCTTTAGGTGCTTTTTTATCACATTTTTAGCTATATCTTCTGGCGGTTTCATCATCTCCTGATTCTTTCTGCACCTTCTCCAAGGCCTTTGGGACCCCTCTCTTGGACCTCCCTTGGGAATAGGTTGACTTGGTTGACCTATTATGGAATAGGTCAACCAGGTCAACCTTTTCTAGGAAGAGGTTGACCCAATTTGACCTCTTTCCTAAGGAAATTTAATTACGGGGCTTGAAGTGCCTCAAGTTTGTCGACTGATTTCTTTTTCTCTTGGTTTAGCCTTCTTTATTTTTGATCCCTAAAACTAGTATATAAGGAGGCTTGAGAATTTAATTTTCATCATGATCAAGCTACATCATCATTTTACAATAAATCAAGAGAAAGAATACATGCGTTCATGATATTTCAAGCAAGCATATTCAAGCATTCATCAAATTCAAACATTTCCTTCTTTATCATGCTTCTTCCTTCAAGGTGGTAGTGGATCTTGGCTTCTAAGGAGGAGATCCATCATTCTAAATCATTCAAGTTCTTCCATACTTCATCATGGCATGTCACATACATTCCCATACATGAGGTTTTGACTTCTTTGATTTCCTTGAGTCGGGGCTATTACATTTGCATACTTGATCACATATCAAATTCAATTGCATCTACAAAGGTAATTGCATTTTTCATTTGATATATTCAATCCTACTACATGTTAGCATTTCCTTTATCATTACAATTACATCTCAATTTCAAGGTTGATTTCTCAATCTAGTTCTTGACCAAGGAAAGCCCTCATCCACCCAAACCCAAAAACAAACTTTTCTATTTGCAGGTACAGGATATTAGAATTACAACCACATATCTAGAAACTATTGGCTGAGACATTTCTGAAGAAGTTAGGTTGACTTTTCTATAGTGTCCTAAGAACATGGTGACTTTGTGGAAAAGTGTCTGAAACATGTTGCACTAGGTCAACCTATTCCTAGAGGTTTGAGGAAAAATAACATTTTCTGAGTTTTCTATTGTGATCGTGACTCCACAGTCAGAAGTTCTATCATAGGTTCATATCTATAGTTTATAGAGCCAAAAGGCATATTCCTTTATATTTTTTAAGGTGAGTAATCTATCATTCATTTCACTTCTTAGTTTGGACCTATTTTCATAGCTTAATTGGGTTGATTGCATACACTTAGCATCTACATCTATCTTACTTTTCTCATTAAATCAATTGGTCCAATTTCACATTTGCATAATTTACACATCTTTAATCAAATCCTACATTATATAAAAGAGTACTTTCTTGTGTACTTCCTTTGTATAATTTGGGTTTAACATTGACATTGCTTCATCTTCTTGGTTTTGATAATCTAACTTGGGTTATATTGAGAGTTATGTTTGGAAGCCTCTCTTTCTCTTGTATTTTGAGTGTTAGTATTGGAATGCTTAATTAATGAACTCACCTCACATATTTATATTGTTAGATTTATTAGTATCCATTTCACTTCTAAATAGATACAATCATAAATTAGGTAGATATCTTTGAGTCCAATTAGGACTCTATGATATCCTAAAGGATATTGCAAAGTTCTATCAGAACTTTACTTCCTCTAGGTTGAGACACTTGTCACAATCCTATCCTTTCATTTTACTAGCTCCTGCCTATTTAAGAAGAACCTCTGTATTTATTCTCACCTCATTTCTATATAATCTAGCGTTAAATATTTCTCTTCTGGTGGTTTTTTGTGGAATGGGTTCTGGGTATAGGTTAGTTTATCCTAACATTGTATTAGAGCCTAAAGTCTATCAGCTTCTTCCAAACCTTGAGAGTTTTCATCATTATTTAAATTTTTAGGTCCCTCTCTTTGTAGACTTCCATTGTTTGTAGATCTATGTTATTTTTTTCTTGGTTTGTTGTCATTTCAGTTTTTTAATTAGCCTTCATGAGGCATCATTCTATAATTTTTTTTCTTTGGTCTGAGATAACATTTCTACTATCTTTATGCTTTGCCAACTTTCCATCTTTGTCCACCTTTTCTATTAACCATGTGGATTTGCTAGATAAATATTTGGGTCAGTGTTAGATAAATGGCTTTATAGCTAGTTGCAGTGAGTCTTTCTATTCTACAAGCTACACATTTTCTTTATGAGCCATGTATGCTTTTTCTATAAAGAAACTACTCACATCAATATAGCTATCAACCTAGTTGTTTTCATTTGGTTGGTCTTAGTTTCTAGTTGAAGGCTCAACCTTATTCTGTAGAGACAGTTATCTGACTTTCCAATTCTGTAGATCTTACAACCATGGTGGTTGATGGAGGTTGGCTATTGATTTGTGATGATTAAAGGTTTGAACAACATATTTACTTTCCTCATCAATGAGATGCTATGCATTTAGTGGTGGAAGATATGGTCAACAGATTGGGCCCGATTCACTATTCATTATCCAGACTCATCCACATCCATAGTTTTTAAGTTGTTTAGAGTCTTTAATGCCATAATCTGGTCTGTGTTGGCTACTATCTTGTAATAAATTGTGACTTATGGCTGGTGCATTAGCCTTTGTAAGGATGGCATCCTTATCAGGCATGTGAGCTTGTTGATGGTTGTGCTAGGCTATCTATTTGTGATAACCTCTATTTATGCTGACACTTCCAATTCTCTTTAGATGATGAGGAATGCTTGAGGCTATTTATTTGTGCTGACAAAAGAGATCAGTAAGATTTGGAGGCTCTTGATGTACTTGGCATCAATTTTGGTGCCTTTTGCTGAGATCTCGAAGCCAACCTTGCCATCCAAGAGATCTGTGATGTTAACAAAGATGGTGTTACCAAGGGCATTTCCAGTTGTTTGGTAGAGTGTGGCGTCATTGCTTGGTCGAGTCGATCTTAATCTATCTGATCTAGTTCCTTTTCTCATTGGCATCTTCTGCGAGCAACTTTGTAGATCAATAGAGTGTGAAATATTCATCGATAATGTCCTTACATATTCTTTGTTGGAATTGTAGATCAAGGTCTAATGATTGAGAAAAGCTATGGAAATTGTCTTGATCTTGTCCTTGTCACATTTTCTTGCTCTCCTTAATTGCAGTCTCCATACGTGGGGTCTTGGTCTATGTATACTGCCAAGAACTGTGCATAGAGCATGATGCCTTGGTCACTTGCCACTTCAGTCAGCTAGTACATGTGGTTGTTGACTTGATGTTTATGGGCTCACAACAAGTCAAGGTATGTCAGCATATGAATCCTCATTGCCATGTGGAGTTTCTCATTGAATTTGCAAGCCCTTCCTCATCTTCTCTATGAGGATGCTTAGAGCCTAGAGGTATGGTGACAACACATATTGCTAGGCTTGATCTCAGTTGGGAGTAAATTCATCCTTTTCCCAATGTTCTTTTTCAATGTTGATGGTTGGAGCTTACTACCCTTGGTTTGTGGTTAGCCAACTTTAGTTCATGTTTGGGAAAAGTTTCCTTTGTCTTTATTGGACTTGTAAGGTCCGTGGAGTTGTTTACAACTTCAATTTTATTTTTAAGGAGGCAAGATCTGTGACCCTTTTCTTATTAGTCTGTGTAGATCTGAGGCATCATTTTTTGCTTCCTTGGTCACTGCTTTGTTAATTGAGATCATGCTTCTTCACCGGAGGAAATTGGCAGTTCCATTCCCCTTGATAAGACTTTTAGATTCTTGACTTTCATATCGGGCTTGGTCGATCAATTTTAGGAGGCTTCATCTATGTCTTATTTGATGTGTTCGGTAATCAAGCTTTAAGCCAGTGCATTCATTGTATGAAATCCTTGACTAGTGCATATACATCTGATTTTGCAGGGCCCATGTTTTGATTATGTCCTTTGTGTATTGTTGGAGCCTGCGTAAATTGGTTGGAATTCCCATATGTAGTGTGTTGGTGTTCAAAAACTCTTATGCCACAAGGCTACTAATATACCCTCAGATGGATTTTAGGAATGGTTAGCTCCAAAATGTAATGAGGTCTTAGGGTAACTAGACCAACTATAGGGACTTAATATGCCCTCTTCTACTTCTGGCTTTGCAAAACCAAGGCGGGTGCACCTAACCTAGTATAAAATATACTTCATACACCAAGAACTAGGTTTGAAAAGAAGATGAAAGGATAGTAAGAAATTATTGAATGAAAACCACACTTTCATTGACTCTCCACTACTATGGGGTGGAACCTTACACAACCAAATACTGCAAACTTAAGAAATGGCTCTTAATTTATGCTTTTGGGATCATAACAACAACAATCAGTATTTTTTGATAAAGAGATAATCATTTAGGCCAGTGCCTCATCCACTAGGCAAGATCCCCTAGAACATAAATGCTACACACACCAGATAATAGCTGATATTCCAAGCCATAAACACACCTACAATCCCCTTTACTACTTATGAGATATCCTTACATAGACAAAAAGATAGACCTATTTCCCATCTAAAGCATCATTTCATCTAATCCTAGATTAGAACTCAAGAATGGATACATATACATAAAACATTATGCAGAGGACTAGAAAGTTCAGAACCTATCTAAGTTGACACAAAGGAGAGATAAGAGTCATGTATTTGTATTAAGTATGAAGAATCCTTAAGTGTAAACAATCAAACTAGAGGAGTCAAGCTTGCAAATTATAGCTTAGACCTACAACTTTTTCTCTATCATCAACAGAATACTGAATGCAAAAGTGTTATAATCTCAGATCTAGGACTAGGAACACTTCAGAACTTTGAAGCTGGAACCCTTACAAAGTCAAAACTTTGACAATTTATACTACTAGCTGCTCTGGAATCCCAAAGATAGGATGCAACAAGCTTCAGACAGCTAGGGTATAGGTTACAACAGCTAAACCAATTAGAAATGGTAAAAAATTTATTGCAGGGGCATGAAAGTTAGGCCACCCAAAGAGAAAAGATCTCAGACTGATATTAAGATCAGGCCATAAGACTAGGAGATTGCCATAAAAACCAGTCTAATCAACCACCTGCAAACACTTCTCGAGCCAAGATTGAAATCATTCCTTTATAGTACAAATCCCTGCAACCAATTGTCAAACATTTTGGACCACATCGTAGCAACAAGCACCACCAAACTAGTCAAATATGGCCAAGACAACATTTAAAACTAGTCCTTCCTGTTGCAAAAACTTTTTGCAAGTTCAAACGGTCACCATGCATTTTGCAGGCTTGAGTTTTTAAAACATCCAAACACCTCAAGTTAACTTTGCAATGGTGATGCCAAACAGTTGTCACATGATTGCATAGCCTGAAAATGGGCTATGCAAACATGTGACATGCCACTTCCCATTTCCTTCTTCACAACCGCCGACACCGTCACTACCACAAAAGGGTTTTTTGCATGTTTGCAAGCCAAAAAGTTGGCTCATGTGAACATGCGACAAGCCACTAACATGCACCCTGCCAGTTGTCATGTCACCGCCAAGAATCCTAACCTGGGCCAGCGTTCAAAATCTATCATCCCGCCAGCATAACTACTAGCATAACTACCACCGCATGAAGTTAACACCAAGGGTTTTGTCACATGATCGCAAGCCATGGAAATGGCCCTTATGATCATGCGACAAGGCCATAAGACCACCACATCACCACCCACTGGCCAATCAAAGTTCAATACATCATAACATCGAGCAAGTGGTCCCAGCCAAACTTAGCAAACTGGTGACAAAGGCTATCGTCAGTTTTCCTAAAACACCCTACCTCCGGTAAAAACTTTAGCGATCTGGCAACCACCCTTCACTGAATCACCAGACAATCTAGAGAACTGCTAAATCTTTCCACGAATGAGCGAAAAGCTTGAACTCTATCGACACCGCCAAATCTGTATCCACTTCGCCAAACCTTAGACCCCACCTGCTATTGGGCCCCAGGGACACGAGTCAACTGATCACATGATCACATAGCCAAAAACTGGGCTATGTGATCATGCGACAACCAACCAAAGGCTACCACATCACCACCCACCGGCCAATGAAAAGAGAACACTAGCCCAGCATAACATCTTGGACCCACCGGAAGACCCCACATCATGAAATGCCATCGAGCCGCAGGGACACGTGGCAAGCTATCACATGATCGTATGTCAGAAAATTCTGACATGCGGTCATGAGATAATGAATAAGAACATGCCCCCTGCCTCCCCTCTGACACTGGGCCCACTTCACCGAAGAAATGTTGGAAACAAACAAGATCAACGACAGGCGCATGATCGCATGGGGTGAGAATATTCCATGTGATCACACGCCAACCATTGATCTCCTCTCTTTGCCACTTGAAGAATTTGGCCCCACATCATCGCACTTGCGCAATTAAGATAGATGAACAAGGAGTGTCGGTAGAAAAGAAGAAATGCAAGGTCAAAAACACATAGGGTTTTTGGTGAAAGATCGAAAACACACAAAGATTTCACAATGGCGAATGATCGAAAACACACAAGATTTCTAGCACCAAAAGATAAGCACACAAAGCCGAAAAGCACAGGTCAAAAACAATGAGGGTTTCCACATAGACCGAAAACATCATGGATTTTCAAAAATAATGTGGGTTTTCGACATTGTGGCAGATTTTGAAAATGTTTCCTGTAAACCTTAGAATTTGAATATCTTCCTGAGTTTTATGATTCAGCACGTGCAATTTGGACTGGAGAAGGGTGACACATTGGAGAGCATAGGGCAAGACATAAACCATGAAACATTTGCAGGGAGGAGGCCATTTTCACAGGATTTTTTCTATGATAGAAAAATGGCCTAACACGGTGGGAGCTCAAGGGCACATAGTTTGACAGCCCAATGACAACATATTCGACATTATGATTTTCCTTGTCATCCAAGGTTGAGCCCCCTTCTAGTAAAAAAGTGTCTAGTTTGATGCTTAAAACTTTGTCTAGAAGTTTCCTGATTTTCTTTTTGTGGATCTCTGTTGTGTAGTGGTGATATTGGAGGCCTGACCATTCAAACAACTTGGATTATTAGCCTTGGTTCGACTGGTGGATCACTCTCTCTGATTGATCAATGCCTCACTAGACTTGTCCTACCAATGGGTGTAGTCACGCTTGTGTAGTGAATCAATTCACTATTAGTATCAGCAATGGGAGTTAGACTTGCGACTGGTGGAGTCAAAATAATATGCAATGGGGGCAGTATCCACACAGTAAATTTACTCTGTGGTTCCGATGTTGGCCTTCATTTTTTTTTGATAGGCATTCAATCCTTTTTCAAGTGGAGAGAGCATTCAATCGATGCTTGATTTGAATTCTTTGACCGATGGGTTCATCTATTATGAAAGTTAGCGACTGATAGTTGGCAACTTTTACCCATAGTGGTTCAAGTTTTGTTCGCATTTATTGGAATTCTGGCATGGAGTGAGTGGATCACTTTTCTGAGTAGATTGGATTTTATGGTCAGCTCTAAAATGCATGTGCATGGACAATTTAGATATTTCACTTTATATCTAGAGGCCCACATTTGATTTTTGTGTGGTCCATAGATGGGCTTCTTCATGGCTACGGTCTCTTCAATTTTATGATAGTCACTAAGTAAAGGTCACGTTCCTATTTTTTTTGAAAGGGATGTTAGATCGATGCTTTTTCCCTATGTGGCACACATTTTGCAAAGAAATCTCATTGCTTTTTGGTGGAGGTGCAAGTAGGGGAGAGGGATCCATAGTTGTGTGGGGTTTAATAGTTCTTATAGCAATTGTGATTATTCATATTAGTAAGAGAATAAATCAATGACATATTTAGTAATTATTTATTTCATATATTAATAAAAAAACATGTGATCTATAGAATCAATAGTTGTACACATGAGAACTTAAAATTCTCAAACAAAAAAATCATTTATACGTGTAAATTATAATGACATGTAATAGATTTTGTTCTAACATGTAATCTAAGAGATCTATTATAAGTGTATCTATTTTAAAATAAAGAATCTTTCATAAATATTTAAGAGTAACAAAAAAGTAGATATGTTCGTTGCATATCAAATTTAAAAATAAAATATACAAAAATAAGATCTAATATGAATAAATACATATAAAAAATATCACAACTTCACATTTAGATTGTGATTGAAAAATATTGCATCTTGTCCAAGTTAAAATATATCTATTCTCTAAATGCCCCTCCCTCATGTACAACTACTGGGTGCTTTTTCACATCTAACATGGTCCAAAAGTGCAACTTCTAGACTTCTATCAAATCTATACAAATATTTTTATATTACTACTACCCAACTGCATACAACTTTTGGGTTACTTGTCAAATCTATACAAGTATTTTTATATTACTATTGCCCAACAGTGTACAACTATCGGTACTTCTCAAATCCAATGTCAGAACTCTCTTCACACTTTTCAATCTAGTTTGCTCCTAGCCAGTGCATTTATTAGCTTACTTGACCTGCCATCCATTGTTACACTAAAAAAAAAGGCAAAATGGGCAAGCTTGTAAGACTCTCCATAAATTCACACAACCAAAGAAAATTCTTACTAAAAAGAAGAATAATGTGTACACAAAAATGAGCACTCAATCCATGGTAAGAAAATCCATCTAATAAAAATCTATGGCAACAAAACATAATCCAATAGAGATCCATGCCAACAAAAACTAGCCAATCAAAATTCAATCCACAGATCATCAGTGTTAGAGAAAACATTCTTCAAAATGCTATAAAATCCACATGTAGAAGTTGTCTTTTTTTCACCACGGAAGTTTTTTCAATTTTGAATAAGCTTTTTCCAACATTGCTTACAATTCTATGTAAGTTGTTGCTCCAACATTGCTACTACAACTCTGCAGGATCGGAGTCACTCCTCAACAAGATTAGGCATATATTTAGGTGCATAAATTTTAGTTCATTTTTACATTTGCATTTTGGCATATATTTAGGTGCATAAATTTCAACTCATTTTTAGGTTTTTATTTTTTGATTTGAATTTTTTATTGAAAGAACCACTTAAATCAAAGCTACATAAATCTAAAGAACTATTTTTTTGTTTTTGTTTGTATCTTATTAATAATTTTGTATATGAAAGAAGTTGCATAAATCCAAATTTTGTTAGTTTTTTATTGAAAGAACTGCATAAATCTATTGAGTGTCAAGTGAGTTGTCTTTCAAAGTTCAATGAAATAACTGCATAAATCTATTGTATCAAGTGAGTTTCCTTTGAAAGGGGGCACACAATAGACATTAGGAATTGTAAACAACCACTTAAATGAAAACTACATATATCTATTATTTCTTGTTCAATCTGTATCAATGGAGTTTCCTTTCAAGGGCCCCTCAATGTAGACATTATAATCCATGAAGGTAACACTAAGTACTAAGTATTACAATATTATTATTTATATTTATTTTGAAAGGAAATGCAAGCAAAAATTTATTGATGTGATGTTCTAGAAGAACACTCTTGATATACTATGAGCTATGGAAATCTAATGTCTACAATTACAATATTATATTATTCTATTTGTTTTGAAGGGAAATGCATTGATATACTTTCTGTGTTTATGTGGTCATGCATTTTTTCAAAAGAAAATGTGGTCTAGTCTACTTTGAAAGCTTAAAGCTTATCAAAGAACATGAAAATTTTGATGAAAAGAATTTGCAAACTTTGGTTAACATCTAGATTTCTAACGTGGTTTAATTAATTTACTTTTTCTATACAATAAATGTTATGCAATCTTCATATATTCCAACATGAAAATTGTTAAGAAAAAATGAGTTCAAAGGAAAAGGCCTTTACTAAGGCATAAAAGAGGAGGTAAGCTTCACTATAATGTTGAAGATGAAAGCATTTCTACAAGTCCCACTGAGATACCAAATCTAGATGAGATACCAGATCCAATTGACATGCCACAAGTACAAGATGTTGGAAGTGCAAGTTAGAGGTTCTACATCTAAGAAAGCACCAACAAGTAAAATGTGGACTAAATCAGACATGGAGCAGGCAATTAAAGATGTTGAAGATAATGAGTATTCTATCTGAGCTGATGCTAATAAATAGGGTATTCCTTCTATAACCTTGTCATATTGGTTACAAGGTATCACAACTACATCAAAGAGAGGCATGCCTACTATATTATCTAGTGAAGAAGAAATGGAGATTATGCAATGGTGTCAAGGAATGACAAAGATGGGATATGGTCTTGAAATGACACAATTGAAAACATATGTTGCTCACATTTGTGAGACTAGGGAAAACCCCTTTAAGAATGGTTTTCCTCCAAAGTCGTGGTAGACATGGTTTAAAAGAAGACATCCAGAGTTTGCATTAAGAACTGTAGAAGTTATAGATAGAGATAGAGCTAAAATTCTTAGACCATCTATAGTAGCAAAATTTCATGAGAAATTGGCAAAACTTTAAACAAAGAAAATAATACAGTCCACACCAAATTTGGAATTGCGATGAGATTGGTGTTCAAGCTGGGAGAAAATATGGAATGAGAGTTATAGCCAAAAAGGGTTCAAGGAGTGTTCCCTATATAATGTCAAAGAGTAGAGAATGGATCACCATATTATGTTGTGTTAATGCTATAGGTCAAAGCATTCCTAGATTCTACCTCTTCAAAGGTCAAATGAAATTAAAAAATTATATTGCAGGTTATGAACCAGGAGCTTTTGTGGAAACACAACCTCATGCATGGATGATCAAGGAGTTGTCCCTCAACTAGTCACATCACTTTGCAAGATCTGTACCTGGTGGAGTTTCACCTAGTAAAAGGCATTTTCTTATCTTTGATGGTCATGGGAGCCATGTGGCATTTCCTACATTTCAAGAGGCAAGAGCTTTAGGAATTGATCTTGTTACATTGCCATCTCACACAAGCCATGAGATCCAACCTTTAGATATAAGTGTATTCTCTCCTTTTAATAACTATTTTAAAAGAGAGATATCAAAATAGATGGAAAAGAATCATAGATTAGAAATCAATAGATCTCTATTAGCTAGTTTGTGTAGTTCAACATTCAAAAAGACCCTCACTCCAAATAATATCAAAGAAGGATTTAAAAGAAATGACATTTGTCCATTGAACCCAATAACACTTATGAATGACATGAATCCTAGCAAGGCATTTCATTCTGGATTTAAGGAAGAAGGTGAAGTAATAGCAATTATAAGTATTCTATGGTTTGCTAGATTTAGTGAGTTTGATAGTTAAGAAAGAGTAGAACAAATTCAAATAGAGAATGATGTAATTGAAATGAAACTACAACATGATTATATCACTAGCCAACAAGAACATCATTTTACTACTATTGAATAGAAACAACAAAATTATGCCACTAGTGAACAAGAACAACATAAGTTTATGTCACTACTAAACAAGAACAACATGGTTTAGACATTCTTGAATAGGAACAACATGGCTCTGCCCTTGTTGAATAGGAACAAGGAACTCAATTAAGTATTCCTACTCAAGTAAGTATACCAGAATACATCATGGAAGGTGCTAGAAACCTTTGTGTTAACCTAGATTTAAATCACGAGGATGTAGAATTGTCAATGCCATCTCCTCCTCCACTTCTTCCAAACACATTAGTTCACTACTATGCAACAACTACAAAGTTTGGTGTAGAAGATGAAGAGATTTTATCAAGAGAAAATAGTAACATGGTGGATGAAAATATTACAAATGCATATAATATCCAAGTAGAACGTAGCCAAATACATTCACTACCATCTTTTCTAAACTTTCCAAATGCAAACGTTAATGATAAATATTCTCATGAGAGTGGTGGCACAATTAGGATGAGTCAACAATCTCAAATAATGATAGGAGATGAGTAAATGCAAATTTACATGGAACAAGAAGTGAAAAAAAAGGAGATTACAGATTTGAAGGCAAGAAAAAAGGAACAGACTACATTGAGAGAAAGAATACTAGACTTATTGAGAGGGAGCTGAAGGAACAAAAGAAACTAGAAAATGCAATGAAGAAGAAAAAGAAAGAGTAGTTGCAAATGATTGTAGGTCAATTCAATTTCATGCCCATGCATTCTCAAATGGGTGGGAAATAAATTTACCAATTTGTGGAAAACCAGTTGAAATCAATCATGATTCAGGAAGTTGGGAAGTGTAATTGATAGGAATTTGGTAGCAATAACAAGAAATATTAAAACCCTAAATTTAAGAGGAATAAATGAAATATAGTTTATAGCAACAAGCAATGCTTCTGAAACCCTAAATTTAATAAACCTGTAAAAATTTACAAACTTGTCATTATCAAAGACATAATGAATGATTGTTTCTAGAGACGTAGCCTATACTTCAAAAATCATAAACATTTAGAATGAGAAAACAAAAAAATACTATTGTCCTAGCATTATGAAAATCTTAAGACTAATCTGCCAAAACAAAAACTTATAGAAAGTGTTTGAGAAAGAAGGAATCATTGTTAATTTAAATATAATCTATCTCCCACCATGTGCAGTGCCTTGGCTTGCACAACCTCCAACCCTAGCATCCCCATTGAAGTATTATTTTGCTCCCTAAAAAATGCCATTAACAATAGAAATTGAACAAAATTCACAACAAAAATTAGAAGTTTAATAGGTAAAATTACCTCAAATGTCATGCCGTCCACACCAAAAATATTCTCAAATTTGATGGTCATAGAAGAAGAACCAGAGAGGCGAATCTAGAATTGCGGCTTACAATGCATGCTCTATCATTTTGGAAAAAACCCTAATAGGTTTGATACAAAGCATCTTCTTGTGTGATCAAATGAAAAGAGACATCTAAAAAGGTTGATATGGTTTGATAGGTTAAAATCTTAGGGTTTCCTATGTAGAGATGTTCAAGGTTTGAACCTTGGCATATTATTTTAGGTAATAACATGTCAAATATTAGGAAGGCCATCTAACACTTTAGGAGGTGTAGTGAAAGCAATTTAGATTTAGTTATAAAAAATATAGTCTAGAATGTAATAAATTAGGTTAGAGATATACTTTATAGGGAAGTGATAGATCTATTTAAAAAAAATTAGTGAAAAATATAGGATAAGATTGAAATAAATTTAAGTATAGCTATGTTTTATATAAACTATGGTTTAAACAAAAATATATTATTTTGTCAACATATATTTTATTGCAAGTGTTTAATGATTAGATCTTTGTTGCAAACTATAAAGATACAATGTAATAACTATGGAACTTTATAGGAGTCTAGGAATGGCAATGGGTGGAGCAGGAGAGGGCATGAGAACATGCATAAATTTGAATTCGCTAGTGGGTGGGAATCTTGGTTTGCAAGTTGTGGGTTCCTTGGGGGATGCCTATTGTGACAATTCCCTTGTAGATCAGGACTCTGCAGACCCAGAGAAAAAGGATAGGGTCCCACATGAAAAGGAGAAAGACCCAAGAAAGGAAGTGGGGGTGGGAGCTATACACACTAAAAAGGTGCACTTCTATGAACCATTACATGCAAGGTTGCTAAAAAATGAGGCCTCATAAAGCGGCTCATAGCTCTCTATGCATGGAGTTGCAAGGGACTATGATGTGTTTGCTCTCAGCTAGAGCTACAAGCTTGTGACCTTGCTAGTCAACCACACAATGAGAGATTCAAGTGAAGACAAGGGCAACAATGCCAATATCTACAAGAATGAAACATGAAATGCAATGCAAGCTATATGATGATGCAATCTAAACTATGAAAGGAAAGTACAAACTATGCTATGAAAGGAAAGAACAAGTATTACCAAGCCTTCCTATTTAGACTATGTGAGCTTATTCTATTGCATAAAAAGAAATCTATACTAAGAATGCCATTATCATGCAACTAAGAAAGCAAGTATGAAACTAAATGATGAAATGAAGCAAGTCTTCAAATGTCTTCAAAAGCTCCAAATGCACAAAAAACCTGCAGCATAACATTAGCATAAAAACATGGTATATGCAAATGGAGGAGAGAGCTCTCCTTTTATAAGAAATGCGGTGAAATGGACCATTGAGATTAAGAGGCAAAAAGTCTTAATCGGCGGTGGAGCTTGAAAGAGGAGCAATCCATGTGCACAAGTATCCTCCAATGAGAGTGAAGTGTTGACTTTTGAGCCTCATGTGAGACAAAAAGTGCTTTTTTCCTTTTTGTAAAATAGGTATAATGCTTTATTTGTGCAACTTAGGATAAGAGGGAAAGGTGGGATTTTTATTTAATCAAAAGGGGAGGAAATATTCCTTTTAATCAAATAAAGACTTAGGATAAATGGTTAGCCCAAGGATAAAAATCCAATATATGATCGAAATTAAGACTTGATCAAGAAATTGATATTGTTGAGAATATTGATTATTGATAAAAATGATTCAGGATTGATAAATCAAATAAATGGGGCCCAAAGTCTAGGTGACCATTTTTGGGTGTATACAGGAGCTGAGAATGAGGGCTTCCCTAGGCCATCCTCAACTATGAAGACCTAGGTATGTGACCAGGATGGTCTACCTCATCGGTGGTCAACATTCTTTGGGATAAAACCCACAGGAAAGTCCTCTTTCCCATCTATTAAGGACATTTCAGATAAGGAAAAAGGAAACTACATTTTAGAAATCTTTGATGAACTGGTTGACCATAATATTTCTTCCATGGACCATACTCTGGTTGGCAAGTTTTTTGGCTCTAGACCAAACATAGACATTATCAGGATCTTTGCAAAAAAAAAAGGGACTTGAAGGGTCAAGTACAAGTCTTAACTATGGCTAAGGGGTTTTTGTCTTTTGAGTTCTCCTGCAAAGAGGACCTGGATAACATCCTTTGTGCTAGTACCTAGGTCATAGGAAAGGTCACTTTGACATTGCAAAAATGGACTCCTAAACTTGATCTTAGTGACTCCTTCTTTGTCCAGGCCCCGGTGTGGGTGAGACTGCCAGAACTTCCCTTGGAGTTTTGGAATGAAGATGTTTTTGATGAGATCGCCAACTCATTTGGTACCCTTCTCTCCATTGACCCTGTAACAGTTGTAAGGTGCCACCTCACCTATGCTAGGATCTGTATTAGAGTGGAAGAAGGCAAGGATATGTCAGAAGTCATAGAGCTTCGATCCAAATTGGGAAAGCATGTGCAAAAATTGGACTATGAAAGCATCCCATTTGCTTGTTTCCACTGCAAGAAAGCTGGCCACAAAGCCAAAACCTGTCCAGTCCTCCAGAACAAAGAGAAAGAAAGGAAAGCTAGACAAGCACTTAGAAAGAAAAACAAAGGAATCTCCCAGGAGGGTATAGAGTCCAAAACCAATAGAGTCTAGAAGAAAAAGGAACAACCAGCTCCCATTCTGGATGCTAAGGAATCCAAGAAAGTGGAGGAGCTGCATTTTCCCTAGATTGAAGAGTTTGGTGGAGAGACCCTCCCCCTCTTAGATCTGGATCTGGATGTCACCAAAAAATAAGAAAAAAGAGAAGAAAACAAGAACGGAGTTCAGGTTGAAGGTGGCGACTCATGCTTAGGTGCCATCTTTGTTTCCTATGTCCTAGAATCCACTGTTCCCCCTGTGGCCAGTGTGAACAACTCTGTACCTAGCCTTGAGATGCAGGAATCAGGGAAGTACCAATAGATTGAAGATTTGATGGTCACAGCCTCCCAAAACCAATTCAATATAATGGTGGAGCTATTCTCCAAGCATAAGGAAGAAAATGAGGGCTAGATCTCAATTCACAATAAGAAGAAACCAAGCAATAGAGACCCTTCTCCAGTATCCCCAGCAACCACCAGAAGCAGGAAAAAGGCAAAAGTAAGGGGTAGTGATTATACCCCAGAAAGAAAAAGGATAAGCTAGAGTAGGCAAGTAGAAGCTAGCTTGAACAAAGCAGATGGAAATTGGATTTCTATCCAAGCTTCCAACACCTCCATCAAGAAACGAAAGTCATCTCATGGAAAATTCATGGGATAAATAGCTCACATAAGCATGATGTCATTAGAAACATGATAAGGGATCATAGATAAGACATTTTCTTAATCCAGGAAACCAAAATGTAGAAGGACAAGCTAGAAAGAATTAAATTTAGTAAAGCAATGGAAAACAGAGCTACTAGTTTTGAGGGAGCTTCTGGTGGCCTCATCACAATGTGTAATTCGTATCACTTCAGAGCTGATGTTATCTATGAAGGAGGTAACCTTCTACTCATGCATTTTATTAGAATAAAAGATAATGAAAGTTGGTTCATTTTTAATATTTATGCTCCTAACTCTAAAAGAGAAAGAAAGACCTACTAGAACAAGATCATTTCCACCATATCCCCTCTTAACTGGTCTAAAGGTATCATTATGGGGGACTTCAACACTCCCCTGAAAGAAGGGGAAAAATAAGGAGGGATTGCTCCTGATATTGAAAGCAGACAAGATCTAATGGTCTTCATTAATGAGTTGGCTTTGTTGGACACAAATCTTCAAGGCACTGATTTCACATGGTCAAATAGGTGGATCAGAAAGGACTACATCCAAGTCCATTTGGATAGGGCCCTTTTTTCGCTGGACTGGTTGAACCACTATAGTCTCAACCTCTCTACCCTGGTCCAAGCTGGTTTTGACCACTCTCCCATCTCTCTATCCCTGGACCAGATTGATAAGAAAAGGATCTTTCCTTTTATATTTAAAAATATGTGGGTCTCCCACCCAAATTTTCTTAATAAAGTCAAAGAGTGGTGGAACATTGATGTTGAGGACACAACCATGTTCAGAGTTGTGAAAAAACTAAGGAACATCAAATACAATGTCAAAAATTGGAACAAAGATGAATTTGGCCACATCTTCACTTCCAAAGACAAGACACTCAATGAACTAAACTACATTCAAGCTAAAATCCATAAACAAAGCTATGATGAAGACAAACTACAAAAAGAAAAAGCTATCTTGTTGGATTACCATAACATTATTGGGCAGGAGGAAACTTTCTGGAAGAAGAGATTGAGGTCCATCTGGCTAAGGGAAGGGGATCAAAATACTCACTTCTTCCACCTCTCTACTATGAGACACAGAGCTACAAAGAGGATTAGTAGAATCAAGAAGGGAGACCAAGCCCTTAAGGAGGACAAGGATATTGCACATGAAGCTATCTCTTACTTTTCTTAGCTCCTCTCTAAAGATTAGGGGATCTTCAAGCAAGACTAGGCTACTCTCCTAAATAAAATCTTGAGAATCATTTATGACTATAAAAATAAATCCTTATGCTCTATTTTGGACATGACAGAAGTTAAGAAAGCTCTAGACTCTCTTCCAGGGGACAAAGCCCCTGGCCCAGATGACTTCCCTATGTTCTTTTTGCATCTTTATTGGGATGTGGTGAAAGACGATGTGGTTCAAGCTATGAAAGAATTTATTGTCTCAAAGAACCTTCTCAAAGAGCTCAATGCAACCTTCCTGGTGTTGATTCCCAAGACCTCTGGTGCGGACTCTTTTGAGCAATTTAGAACCATAAGCCTCTACAATTCTTTCCTTAAGATCATTTCCAAGGTTATCACCTCTAGGATTCTCAGAGTCCTCCCCTCCTTGATCTCGCAGTAGCAATCTGACTTTGTGCTTGGTAGACAGATCTTGGACTCCATAATGATGGTGCATGAAGTAATTCATTCCTTGGAAGAAGGAAAAAGGGAAGGCTTTCTACTCAAGCTTGACCTTTCCAAGGCCTATGATCGGGTTGACTGCTAGTTTCTTCTCAGAGTTCTTGAAGCCTTTGGTTTCAACTCCCATTCTTGAAAGCTTCTTTATCAAATCATCTTGACCCCCTCCTTGGCAATCATGATCAATGGATCCCCGTCCGCCTTCTTCAAACCCTATAGGGGCCTAAGGCAAGGGGACCGTCTCTCCCCTATTCTTTTCATCATTCTTGCTGAGTGCCTGGGGAGACTCATTTTGGCTTCTAAAATGACCAGGGACCTGAAAGGCATCAAACCATCATTAGGAAACATTGGTCTTCCACACCAGCAATTTGTGGATGACACCATTCTTGTGGGAGAGGCTTTGGTGGGAGAAGCTAGAGTGGTGAAGGATCTTCTTAATAATTACATCAGAGCTACTAGAAAATCTATCAACTGGAATAAAAGTGCTTTATTATTTGTTGACACTCCTAAAGCAAGATAGAGGAAAATTTCTCATATTCTAGGATGTGGCATTGACACCTTACCATCTTCCTACTTGGGTCTACCCTTAGGAGTCAAACCTCTGGAAGCCTTCTGGAACAAACTGATAGATAGATTCAACAAGAAGCTCACTGGCTGGAAAGGGGTAATTCTCAACTAGGCTGGGAAGATCCAATTGGTCAAGTCTACATTAAAAAATCTCCCTACCCATGCCCTCATCCTTTTCCCTATCCCAGCTAAAGTCACGGAGGCCATGGAAATAATCCAGAGAAGATTCCTTTGGTCTGGAGCAGAGGATCGCAAGTGCATCCCCCTAATTTTTTGGGAGAAAGTATGCTGTCCTAAAAATGAAGATGGCCTTGGTATAAGGAAGTTAAGACCTTTCAAAAAATCCCTTGAAGCCAAATAGATTTGGAGAATATTCAATAGCAAAGGCAAGTGGCAGGATATCTTTGAAGAAAAATACCACATGCATAACTCTCTCAATAGATTTTTTGATGAGATGGATCCCCCAAAGGTTTTTTCATATGGAATAGTCTCCTAAATGCCAAGGAGCTAGCTAAATCTAGGGCTAAGTGGAAAATAGGTAATGGTCACTCTGTCAATTTTTGGAATGACAACTGGCTTTAGATGGGTAGCTTGAGAAACTTTGAATCTCTATGTACCTAGAGACATGTTTGCACTCAAACCTATGGGACTTATGTATACAATTATAGAAGGGATGACAAATGGGTGGATCTCACTCAGATCTCTCAGGACCTGTCTCCTTTGATGACCACTCTCAATGTGGTTACTCTCTCACCCAATCAAGATAAGATTATATGGGAGGATTCTTTGGATGGTACCTACACCGTGGCTTCTTCCTATTCTTCACAGACCACTCAAACCCATGATTTGAAGCCACTATGGGCCAAAGCTTGGACTTCTAGCCTCACACCCAAAATCAATGTTTTCTTTTGGCTCCTACTCTAGAACTGTATCCTCACTGTGGATAATCTCACCAAGCGTGGGTTCCAGTTTACAAACAGGTGCATTCTCTGCAAATGTCAAGAGGAATTGGTGGATCACCTATTCATTCACTGCTCCTATGCAAGTCAAATCTGAAAACTCCTTTTCTCAGTCCTAAATATTTCTTGTTGTTTTCCCCTATCCTTCAGCGATCTCTTCTCCCAATGGGCTTTCAAAAGGTTTAATCAGGATTATCAGTTATTCTATACCTGGATTCTTCCTCACTTCTATTGGGGAATTTGGAAGGAGCGTAACAATCACATATTTCATGATTGCTCCTCACCTCCCAAAATCATATTTGAATAAATCATTCATGATTTAAAGGAGAATTTTTTCTATTGTGGAAGATCTAACCTTCTTGCAGGAAAGTCCCAGGTTTCTACCCAGGATAAAAGATAGAACTATGTGTGGACTAGCCCTCCGACTGGTTGGACCAAAGCCAACTTTGACAGTGCTTCTAAAGGGAACCCTGGACATACAAGAATTGGAGGAATCATCAGCAACTAATTTGGCATTAGCATAGAAGCTGTTAGTCCCCCCTTGGGTGCTCAGATGAATCACTATGCTGAAGCCTATGTGGCTCTTCTAGTCACTAAACTTGCTCATGATTTGGGGGTCAAGTGGCTTTGGCTAGAAGGAGATTCGATGAACATCATCAACTACCTCAATCTTTCTCACCCTCCCTCTTGGACTAAAGCCAACATCATAGCTGAAACTCAAGCCATTCTTAACTCTTTTGATAAGGTGTTCATATCCCATGTGTATAGGGAAGCCAATGGGGTGGTTGACTAGTTTGCCAACTTGGCCATCACTAAGGAAGCTAAGCTGACTTGGAAAAAAGGAGATGACTTTCCCATAGATGTGAAGAGTATCCTAGAAAAGGAAAGACTCCATTGCATTGAGGGTAAAATTTTACAACCACAATGATTTGCCTCGAGGTCAGTTGTTGTAGCCCTTTCAATCACACTTGGAAAAGATTTGTCAGCAGCTTGACTTTCGGGCATTTTGGGCACAAATTTATAGAAAATGGCATTTTAGTGATCAAGTACTAGGAATTTTTAGATTAAGCTTTGGTCAAATCTTTAAAAACTTGTTTTTAAGACACTTTACAATAGATACATTATTTAGGTGACTTATATGATGAGTCACACCTCTAAACCTAAGTTGTAGGTAAATAAGACTCCATTCTACATTTCAAAAAAAAATTTCATACAATATTTTATGTAGTGGTTATATATTAGCAAAGTTAGCCCGCATGACTACTGGTCCCTCTCTCCTATATTTTCAGGAGCTTTGAAGGTGAGACCATCATGTGAATACTAAAGCCTTGGAATTTATTCCATATTCATAGTAGGTAAGATAATTTTTTTATTTGTATACAATGGCACTCACTAAGTCCACTTGTGTGTGGATTTGCAGTGTGTCTAGCAATGTTCTTCTTTTTCCTTCAATGGGGTCAGCATACAGAGCCACTATAAAACCCAGCCATCTACTCAGCTCTTCTTGGGCCCTCTCCATCTAGGAGGGGCACTTTTTTTGACATGATGATCTAATCTAGTCCTATAAAGGACCAAACCCATGCCCCTAGGAAAAAGGGGTGGGATATTTTATCACCTTTTTGCCCTAATAGTCGATTTTATTCACATAACCATAACATGGATGTCTAGAGTCCATTTTTTTTGGCAAATGAAGATTTGTCAAAAATATGGTTCCACACACTTCAGTAGTAATGGTTTTTAAAATTTTTGTCCTTATGAATCATGTAAGAATTTTTTTGTAGACATGTTAGATCCAGTGTCCATCCATGAATTTTGGGGATTTTGCACACATGTGCCATAAAACCATTTCTACTTGCACTCAATTATAAAGTGCCATGGAGGGTTGTGTTCAGCTTTTGTTTTCCAATCATAGCTTTGTCAAAGTGAGAGTTCCTCCACCACATTAGAAAAATTGCTGATATTCTTGCCTCATGCGAGTGTGTAAATTGACCACACACACCCTTTTCTAAGTTGCAAATACACTTTTGGTCCCTTATGCTTAGCATGGTGACACATCATTCTAGTGGATCTATGAAGCCTCACCCAAGTCAACATTATGGGGGCTATCCTACTATTTGTGCTAATGCTTCCTTGGCTTCACTTGAAGTGCATTGAGACACTCTTGCATTCCATTTTAGTGGAAGTTCCTTGGTTTTAGTTGAAGTGTGATTAAATACTCTTGGACTCCTTTAAGTATATTGCACCTTCATTTAAAAAAATAAAATTGAGAAGTGATAATGGTATCACTCAAACAACATCATTGGCCATGTAGTGAAGGTTACTCATGCATATTAACGTGTTGTATGTATCTTCGATCGACATATGCTATTGACATTCTTTCTATCTGATCAATATTTGACAAGTGCCATTTAGAGAACTCATATAGATGTTTTCTTCTTGATCGCCATCTTCTTTAGAGAAGATCATAAGATATAGCACCAGATCAGTCATTGGCAGTTGTCTACAGATTCTTTATACTTCAGTGGTGTTCATGTTCATGATTTCAAGACAACTTTTGGAAGGCTTCTTAGACCTTCATGCAATCTCTTCTGGAAAGGAATTTTATCCCACTGTGTTTTGTCCTTTTCTCTAGTTATGAGAGATTGCATTATAGTTGTACATTGGTAGATAACATGGCTTTGTTTTTGGGACCCAAAGATTTTCTACTACATTATTGTACTCCCTAAGTTACACTTAAGTGGGGAGGGGGGGGGGGAGGTTGGAGTAAATAGTCTAATTGTTTACTCATCACTTAAGTTTACTTAGGTACAATCATAAATTAGATAGATAGATATCTTTGAGTCCAATTTGGACTCTATCATATCCTAGAGGATATTGTAGAGTTCTATCAGAGCTCTACTTCCTCTAGGTTGTGACACTTGTCTCAACCCTATCCTTTCTTTCTACTAGCTCTTTCCTATTTAGTTGTCGACTTTGAATACTTTTCTTTAACAACCTACATTTTATACACATTAAGGACTTTTAGTTGCGAAGAACCTTTCATTACTCTATTTTCATATTGCAAGTAGAAAAGATAGGTGAAAACCTAAATTACAAAATCTAACAATAGCATAGCAAATGATATTAATATAAACATTAGGTTGATTATTTAAATTACAAGAAAATTATAATAATAATTTACATGAAATAGTTTTTTATGTTAGTAGATGACACTTTTAATGAGTTAATATTATTATAATCTTACTTTGTATGCAAATTAATTTAGGAGGTACACATTATGACCATAAATTATATATGAAATATTTTATTTTTATAAAGTTAAAAATATAATTTATAATAGTTAATCTAAAACATACATGTTAAAGAAATAGAGTTAGAGCACCATAATCAAACATGTTTCAAAAGTTGTGCATTACATTTCACAAATTAAAAGCCCATTAGAAAATCACCTGTGAGCCAACATCTACCCTTTTTTAGAAAAAAATTAAGTTAGCAATGAGATCAATTGTTGAAGTTTATTGGTACCAATAGTGCACCATTATTGGGGCATTTGTGCAAAAGTAGAACAATTATTAGGATATTTGTGTAAAAGCATTTGATCAATTACACACACTTTTTGGTTGTCTAAGCAAATGGATAATGGCACAAAAGGGGTTAGGTATCAGGCATCACTTAGAAATGGTTACTTTTGACCCTTTGACACTTAATGAATACTACATGGAGCATCACTACTACATAGAAGCTAAAAAATATTTTGTGAGCAACTAAGTTGCATATGGAGACAACAAATTTTTTTTGTTCAAATCCATTGCATAGTTTAGACTTTGTAGGTGCATGAAGTAAGCCATGACAACTAGTAGTATGCCTCCCCTACTTTTCTAAAGTATACATTCAAACTATACGATTAAAAGAAGAAATAGTAATAAAAAATTATCATGTGCAATTTTTACATAGAAATATTTCAATGAATTTCTATTGACTTCTAACACCAATCCTATTAATAACTTTGAAACTAACCCAAGTCAATTACTTACGAAAATATTCTCAAAACTTAACAATTATTATTGAACTCACATAGACCAGCAGTTCAAATCATCAAAAATTCCACTTTCATTATGTGCTTTGCTTTAAACCCTACAAGTTCGTAGAGAAAGTGGCCACGTCACAAATTTTTGGTCTATTGTAATTGCACTAGGATGTGCTATACTATGATATAGATGACTAAGAATTGCCTACTCGGATACACACAATATCATGAGCCCTAATCAACATCAATACATTTCAATGCATATATGTAATTCATTCAAATACACATCACGCTTAAATTCATTACATCAATAAAGACATGAATCTATAATAATTAATCAATATTATAGATAAATAACTATATTAGTATTAATACAATGGAGAGGAGGAGTCAACTCAGGACATAAACCTGGGATTCAACAAAGACACATTCCTATTTCATCAAATGGGAGGAGCGAATTGGGATTTTAATGGATATAGGTACTAAAACGGTGGCATTTAACAACATACATATTTAATTTCCATCTTGATCTAGAGTGACATAAACATAATGACCCAACAAATTTATTAGAGGAATTTCCTTAACACTGTAAGTAAATATCAACGGAGCTGGCAATTGAATTCAACAATTAGGTGAGTGATAAACAATTAATTGATAGATAAACAATTGGGAGCCATGGAACCATTAATTGTATATTTATCATAACGATTAGTTTTAATATTGATCTATAAGTTTGTCCTTTTCCATCATTAATAAATTGCATATTTCTAGTAGGGCGAGTCATAAGATGGAATCGATGTATTCTAAAGACTATATTGATCATCGTCGAGTCTTGATATCAGTTCCTGGTAGAAGTGACTGTACTATAAGGATTGGGAATCTCAATTAAAGAATAATATATATAAAAAGTTATCAGCACTGGATAAGGATATATCAACAAACGGTTACCACTCAACATTCTTCAGTTCTAGATGTAAGAGAGGAATAAAATATCAATTCAGAGAAATCAAGTTACCAACAACAAGAAGGGAGGAATTCAGTGGGGTTACAAGTCTTCAGATAGGATGGAAACCAACAAAGGATTAGACCCAACATGTCACATGGAATAAGTGTATCATACCATTAAATTTAACTATACATTTCCCTAAGAAGTTGTAAAGAATTTAGAAGAACTCTAAATTCTAGAAATGCACAAAAATGCTCTGTTTCAGCAATGGATAAAATTCAAAATCCCCAAAACAGGGTAGACATGAGAGCCGGAGAAATTTATGCAAGAATTCACTTGCTTCTATTCAAATTAAAACACTTCTACAATAAGAAATAAAACTTGCAACTGCAGAGCCGCATACAAACTTCTATGAGCTTCACAAAGCTCTTACAAGATCATCTGAAGCAATCACTGCTTAATAGAAAGATCATTCACATCTCTGATTAAAAATAGAGTATTACAAAAATAACTAAAATTATATCTATTGTTGCATACAAAAGAGAGATTACAAAACATGTATCTCTTATGAAAGAATAAAGTTATTGTTTCCTTTATAGAAAAATTACTATCAAAAAGAAAGAGATGGAAGAAAGAAGAAGTCTGTAAAAGAAATCAGATTTCCCCCAATCTGATTTGAACTTATTTTCCAAAAGTTCATTAAAAAATATCTGAAATTAACTTTATCAAAAGTCAACTATGGAGGCTTTAGACAATCAGATTTGATTTGAAAATCCAACACTCCCCCATTGTCTTAAGTCGATAAAACAAGATCATGCTTGATCTAAACTAACTACGCCAAGATTTCTCCTTAGGCGCTCAAAACTTGCAATGCCCAATGGCTTGGTGAAAATGTTTGCTAGCTGCTACTCTAATCGGCAAAACTCCATTTTTATTTCACCATTCTCAACTAATTCTATGATAAAATGATATTTGATTTCAATGTGCTTGCTTCTTCCATGAAACACTGGATTTTTTGACAATGCTATTGAGGAAATATTGTCACAAAATATTGTGGTTCCATCCTCTTGTTCTTGCTTCAAATCTACCAAGATCCTTCTTAACCAAATAGCTTGACATGCTGCTGCATTTGCTACTATATATTCAGCCTCTGCTATAGATTGAGCAACAATGGGTTGCTTCTTAGAAGCCCATGAGATTAAACCTAAACCCATGTGAAAAACATATCCAGAAGTGCTCTTCCTATCATCCAAACTTCCTACCCAATCACTATCTGTGTAACCAATAAGATCAAAAACATTTGCTACAGTATACAAAATACCATATCCTTTGGTTCCTTTCACATACCTTAGGATTCTCTTTCCCGCTTGCCAATGGGAGTCCTTTGGAGTTTCCATAAATCTGGAAATCAAACTTACTGCATGCATAATGTCTGGCCTAGTAGCTGTTAAGTACATCAAACTTCCAACTAAATTTTTATATAAAGTTGGATCTACATAACTACTACAATCTTTCTTTCTTAACTTCAAACCTACTAAAGTTGGTGTTGGAGTAGGCTTGCTACTTTGCATTCTAAATCTCTCCAAAATCTGGTTTGCATATATTTCTTGAGAGATAAAAATACCATCATGTATTTATTTTACTTCTATGCCTAGAAAATATCTCAAGAGACCTAAGTCTGACATTTCAAACTCACTTTTCATGGTCTCTTTAAAATCAGCAATGAGGAAATCATTATCCCCAGTAAAGATTAAATCATCAACATATAAAACAACAATTAAAATATTACCATTAGCTGCCTTGAAGTAAAGAGTGGGCTCACCATCACTTTTCCAAAAGCCATTGCTCATCAAATATGAGTCAATTCTGTTATACCAAGCCCGTGGAGCTTGCTTAAGCCCATAAATAGCCTTCTTCAGCCTATACACTTTACTTTCATGACCCAAAACTTCATAACCAGGTGGCTGCTCCACATAAACCTCTCCTTTCAATACTCCATTCAAGAAGGTGGACTTCACATCCATTTGATAAACCTTCCATTTGTGCTGGGTTGCAATTGCTATGACAACATGCATGGTTTCCATTCTAGCAACCGGGGCATAGGTCTCATCATAATCTGTACCATACTGCTGTTTGTACCCCTTAACCACCAATTGAGCCTTATGCCTATCTATTTTTCCTTCAACATTTCTCTTGGTCTTGTAAACCCATTTAACTCCAATAATTTTCTTGTTTGGAGGTAAATTAGTGAGCTCCCAAGTCTCATTTATTTTTATTGCATCCATTTCCTCATCCATGGCCTAACACCATTTTTCTTCCTTTTCAGCATCCTCAAAATAAATTGGATCACTATGAGAAAATAATGCAAAATTAATATTTTCATCAAGTTCATTTTCATACCTTTCATCTTGGTATATCTCCCTTAGACTTTTGGTCTTTCTTGGCACTAGGGAGGCGAGAGTGGGATCTTAGCTCTTAGTATTGCTGTTGCTGCTCTCTGTGGGGCCAATTTGCAGCCTTCTATGCCTACTGTTATTTCATTTTGTTGATCAGCAAACTCATCATCTTCATCAATAACATGCACTTTTCTTGAAGTGCTTGAAGATGTGTCCATCGAGCCATCCGATGACTCATTTTCAATGAACTCCACATCTCTTGAAGTGAGCATCTTCTTACCAATTGGATCATACAATTCATATGCCTTTGATTTTGGACTATAACCAGTAAACACACACTTCACTCCTTTATCATCAAACTTTTGCCTTTGCTCTTTTGGCACATGTGCATATGCTACACACCCAAACACTCTCAAGTGTTCAACCGTCCATGTATGCTTTGTCCATGCTTCCATTGGAATCTTGTCATAGACTACTTTTGTAGGACTTCTATTTATTAAGTATACTATTGTTGCTATAGCCTCTCCCCAATATTCAATTGGGAGCCCTTTGTCTTTCATCATGCTTCTTGCCATCTCAACAATGGTTCTATTTTTTCTTTCAGCCACTCCATTTTGCTCCAGAGTATAACTGGCTGTAAGCTCTTTCTTTATGCCATTTTGCCTACAAAAATTTAAAAAAACATTAGAGGTATATTCCCCCCCTCTATCTGATCTTAGGACTTTAAGATTTTTCCCACATTCATTTTTAGCCTGGGCTTTAAATTCTAGAAACTTATCGAAAGCTTTAGATTTATTTTTCATAAAATAGACCCATGTTCTATGACTAAAATCATCTATGAATTTCATAAAATAAGTACTCCCTCCAATAGAATTGATTTACATAGGGCCAACTAAATCAGTATGCACCAATTCTAATGGTGCTCTTGCCCTTCTAGAGTTTCCAGAATTAAAGGGCAGCCTATGTTGCTTACCCAAAATACAAGTCTCACACTTGCTATTGAACTCTTTAACACATGGCAAATCATCTACCATTCTTTTCTTGGACAATAAATTTAAACCAGCATAACCAAGATGTCCATACCTTAAATGCCATAGCTTGGAGGGGTCTTCAATCATGCTCTTGAAGGCTGATTGTTGTACTGCTGTACATTCTTTCTTGAGAAGTGTAGTTGCTGATTGTGAAGAGAAACACATCTCCACCTTCAATGGAAATATTTGGTTCTTTGTCATTTGGACTTCTGCAACTATTTTCTTGCTCCCATCCTTCTCATAAATGACGCATTGGTCATTCTACATCAGCACTTTGTAACCATTTTGAGTGAGCTATCCAACACTCATCAAATTGTGCTTTATACCTGGGGCAAAGTAAACATTCTGAATTTCTTGTTTCTCACCTTGCTTGGTGCGGATCATAATAGATCCTTTGCCCATGATTGGAACAATTCCATTGCTCCCCATTCTAATTTTAGATTTTACATTCTTATCAATGAAAGAAAAAAGACTTTCATTACCACTCATGTGGTTACTACAACCGCTATCCAAATACCAGACTTTGGGGCTGCCTTCTTCACCAACATTACACATGATGAAGGCTATGGGATTATCTCCATCACCCACTTTCATATCAGTCATATTTGCACTTAGCTTTGACTGATTACTTTGCTTTTTCCAGCACTCACTAGCATAATGCCCAAATTTATGACAATAATAACATTCAATATTACTCTTGTCAGATGTATATTTCTTCTTACCTTTGGAATTATTCTGAGAGCTGTTGGCTCCCTCATTTGTGGCTTCTCGTTCTGAGCTTTCTCCTCCAGCATTTTGTTGTCTGGAGTTACCACGACCTCTACCTCTTGAACTTCATCCATAATTATTTCTTCCTCTTCCCCTGCCTCTTGCATTGGATTGAGCTCTAAAAGCTTTCTCTTGAGAAGAATTTGCTGACCTATTTATGCGATGCTCATGGGTTTGGAAAGAACCCATTAACTCATCAATAGTCATTACTGAAAGATCTTTTGCCTCTTCAATGGAAATTACAAGAGTATCAAATTTTGAGGGTAGACTTCTCAAAACTTTCTCTACTATTCTTTGTTCATCTATAGTTTCTCCATTGGTTCTCAACTGGTTTATCAAACTAGAGAGTCTTGAGCTAAAATTTGAGATGGACTCATTTTCCTTCATGAGAAGAGTCTCAAACTCTCTTCGAAGCATTTGGAGCTTCACTAACTGAACTTTCTCAGTCCCTTTGAAACTTGTATCCCAAGCTTCTTTGGAATAATTAGCTGCTGCTATTCTGGGAAAGATTGCCTCTGTCAAGGTAGTCTCAATCAAGCTTAAAGCTTTTGCATCTTTCCTCCTTAACTCCTTCTTTTGAGTCTTTTGATTGTTTGTGAGGGTAGCAAACTAAACTGGGTCAGTCACATCTGTGAATCCATTGACCACAAGCTTTCACAAATCATTTGCTATCATAACAGTCCTCATCTTCTTTGCCCAAACATTATAATTTTGTCCATTGAAGGATAGTGGCTGCTGCCAATTCTTTCCTACATCTCCAGCCATGTCTCTTGTGCGAGATCAACAAATACCTAGAAAAAACAAATGCCCAAACTCACAAAGATTTAGGGCCAATCAACTCTGATACCATGTAAAGAATTTAGAAGAACTCTAAATTCTGAAAATGCACAAAAATGCTCTGTTTCAGCAATGGATAAAATTCAAAATCCCCAAAATAGGGCAGACATGAGAGCTAGAGAAATTTATGCAAGAATTCACTTGCTTCTATTCAAATTAAAACACTTCTACAATAAGAAATAAAACTTGCAACTGCGGAGCTGCATACAAACTTCTATGAGCTTCACAAAGCTCTTACAAGATCATCCAAAGCAATCACTACTTAACAGAAAGATCATTCACATCTCTGATTAAAAATAGAGTATTACAAAAAAAACTAAAACTATCTCTGCTACTGCATACAAAAGAGAGATTACAAAACGTGTATCTCTTATAAAAGAATAAAGTTATTCTTTCCTTTATAGAAAAATTACTGTCAAAAAGAAGATGGAAGAAAGAAGAAGTCTGTAGAAGAAATCAGATTTCCCCCAATCTAATTTGAACTTATCTTCCAAAAGTTCATTCAAAAATATCTAAAATTAACTTTATCAAAAGTCAAATATGGAGGCTTCAAACAATCAGATTTGATTTGAAAATTCAACAAAAGTATATTGGAGGAAGCTCAATTAAGGGACATTACAGTTTGTCTATTATGAAGACAAGAATAGTGAGAGTACAGGTGTAACATATACACATATCCATTTGAGAAAATCAAATAACCAGTTCGTTATGATATTAATCATTAAAGAAGCAAGGAAAACATAAAGTAATTTCCTAAGGAATATTCAAATCCAATCCCTAGCTGGAAGATTTAGAGGAGATTGAGTAAGACTCCTACTAGGGATATTACACACAAAGAAATATGTAGGTACAAAATGGAGTCCTAGGGTTAACTGGCTTTGAATATAGGGCTAATCCTTGGTCCACTTTGTCTAGGCTCACCTTGGATTGGTTTATGTGACATAAATGACATGGTTGTCCCAGGTGTCTGCTCTTTTCATGCTCAAATTTTGTACTTGTAAACAATCAATGTTGTGGGATGTGGTGATGATTCCTCGAAGTTAAAAAAATAAAATTGGTATATCTCATATTTCATTGTGCAATTTTGTGATCTTCTAAAATCTGATAATTTTTTCTAAGATTTCTATTTATTGAAGTAATTTGCATGATCATACGATCAAAAATTGTTTGTAATCTTTTAAATAGATAAAAAATTTATCTACTTTTGAACAATTTGTATCTTTTAAATTAAATAATATCTAAATTGAAATCTTCAGTATATAATTTGGCGTTAACCTTTAACTTCAAAAAGTTAAAATATTATTTGAATTCATACACTAAGAAAATGCTGAAATGTAAAAGAAACTTCCAAGAAAAGGGAAAAATTTGGGAAAGAAATTCTTCCACCTAACCTAGTTTACTAGGTACAAGTCAGTTTTCCATTACAACCATTATTACGTTTAGATAACTGGGAATAATATTTGACTAGGAGTGGCAATACACCTTTTCGTGTCTTGTGAGGGCCAACAGATCCGGTATAATATTTTGGAGGACAAATTTGGTCTACTTTACCTTTCTTATTATCGTGCCCTTTGGAAAAGTGGGGAATTTTTTCGATCATGTACTCAATTATTGACTGGATTGCAGACATCCTTCCATTAGACTATGAACCTTTGGATCACTTATGGCAGGGGAATATTCTCACACTTCCTTAAAGGGATTCAAGTTAATAACCCATTAGATTATGATAAAACCCAATCATACAGATGAATTGAGAAAAAAATACTACTTGTTCTGCTATTTCTAATGATTTTACATTCAGTCATATGTGACTATCATTGGACTGATTGCAACAATTTTTCAACTTATAGAGAGTTGAGTACATACTCCCAAAACTTGAATACTCTTATCAATGACCTTTCTCGTAATGCAGTTCAAGGGTTTAACAAGTCTTCCAGTGGCCAATCTCCTGATATAGTCTATGGTTTGTTCTAGTGTTTTGGTAATGCTTTTGTAGCGAAATGCTTAGATTGTTCAAGACAAGCATATAGTCCTGCTCAAAGAGCCCGCATCAATGACATTGGTGAATGGGTGTGGATGGATAACTATTTCTTGCGCTATGATAATACCAAATTTTGTTAAGGATTAGATACCACCTTTAAGATGGTGATGACCTAGAAAGATTTCTCAAGTAATTTGTAGGGTTTCATATCCACGACCTCTGCTCTTCTCTTCAATTTGTCTCGAGAAGCTACAAATACAAATAAGTGTTTTGTTGTTGCATCGGGCTACTTTACTGATCCCAAAATTTTGTACAGGCTAGAAGTGGTGTATGGTCTAGTCTAGTGTTGGAGAGATTTATCCATCAACCATTGCATACATGTTTGTCTCAAGCAACAAAAAAATTGGAGAATAATTTTTAATTATTTAAATTAAAATAAGATTGCCCCGAGCCTTCCTAACACAGCTTCTAGCAGTTCTCAACAGCCTCCAGTAGTTGTCAACAAATTAAGTTTTATAGCTGTTCAAAAATCATATCTTGTGTCCTTAATGTAGCTATTGAAGTAGAAATTAGATTTGGGAGAAATCTGATTTTGTTTTGGACAACCAACAATTATAAATAGGAAGGAATGTTTCTAGATTTACAACAAGAGAGAGTTTGTATCTTGTATGCAGTAGCAAGAAATTTTTTTATAGTTTGTGTAAATAGAGAATTTGTAGCAGCAGCTGTATGTGTGTTCTGTTGAGCAGTGATTTCTCTAGACACTTTGTATGAGCTCTAAGAAGCTCTAGACATATTGTATGCAATCTCAAATTGCTGCAAGTTTAAGTTGTAGTCTATAGCTGCAAAATAGTAGTTTATTTTCTAAATTTGTAATTTCTATTTTTAGATTTGTAGCTGTAAATGTTATAACTTGCATATCTCCAGCTCTCTTATTCTTGTCTCTATTTTTTTTATTCCACTGTGCATTCCAATTATTGGAAACAGAGTTGCAATCTCTTTATATGCTCTATTTTGCTCTGCCCTGTATTGAGGATTTTGTTTACTACTCATTATAGAGCATCTTATTGTGAGTTCTCAGATTTTGAGTTCTTCTAAATCTCTTACATGGTATCAGAGCTAGTTGGCCCTAAATCCTTGTGAGTTTGGGCATTTGTGTTGCTGGGTATTGAAGTTTTTTATGCACGAGACATGGCTGGAGATGACAAAAAGAGATGGTAGCAGCCACCGTCCTTTAATGGATAAAATTATGATGTTTGGGCAAAGAAAATGATGACTATAATGGTTTAAAAAGAATTGTGGGATCTTGTGGTCAATGGATTTGTGGACATAATTGATCTAGCTCAGTTTGTTTCCCTCACAAACAATCACAAGAATCAATTGAAGGAGTCAAGGAGAAAAGATGCTAAAGCCTTGAGCTTGATTGAAATAGCCTTAATAGAGGCATTATTTCCCATAATAGCAGCAACTAACTATTCAAAGAAGCTTGCGATATGATCCATACAAGTTTTAAGGGGATTGATAAAGTTTGTGTGGTGAACCTCCATATATATCGAAGAGAGTTTGAAACTCTTCTCATGAAGGACAATGAGTCCATTTCAAAGTTCATCTCAAGACTCTCTAGTTTGATAAATCAACTAAGAACTAATGGGGAAGACATAGAGGAGCAAAGAGTAGTGGAGAAAATCTTGAGAACTTTTCCCTCAAGATTTGATACACTTGTGATTGCTATTAAAGAGGCAACAGATCTCTCCACACTAACTGTGGATGAGTTGATGGGTTCTCTCCAAATCCATGAGCACTGCCTAAATAGGTATAAAAATTCTTCCCATGAGCAAGCTTTTAGAGTTCAAGCCAATGCAAGAGGCAGGACAAGAGGAAGAAATAACTTTGGATGAGGTTCTAGAGGCAAAGGTCATAGTAACTTCAGTCAAAAAAATGCTGGAGTAGAAATCTCAACACGAGCAAGATGAATGAAGAAAACTTCAGAAAAACTTAATATCCCAATACTCCTGGAAGAAAGATGAAAACTTAATATCTCAATACTCCTCGAAGAAAACTTAATATCCTAATACTCCTTGAAGAAAGTTTATTTTCAATGGCTCTGAAGGAAGATTGAAAGAATAGGAAATGTAGGAGTAGTTGCGGAGGCACAATCTCTCAAAATCATTCCTTGTCATTGCAGGTTATGAGAAAGTGTACTCATCAGGCAACATTGTGCTAGAGGCAAAAAATATGCTAATGCTACCATTTTCCTCATGAAAATTTAGCTAGCCCTGTTGAATATAGCCAGTTGAGGACCAATCATGAAAACTCCACAAGCGATTGATTTTTGGGAGGAAGCCATCAACATAGTTGGAGAGCTAAACATTCTTGGAGTTGTAGCTTCCATAAGCACCACAGATGTTATATACGATGCATGGATCTCTAGGATGAGATCAGGTCAGAATCCAAGTAATGTTATCAAACAAGAAATATAATTCAAATACTTTGGATTTGTGTACAAAGAAACATGTGAGAAATTTTAGAGTAGGTGAAGGTTCATAGATGATATGAACCCTAGAGGTAGTATTTTGAATGCTGCAATAGAAGGAGCCTCCTAATGTCATTTCTGGAAGGAAGATGAAGGAAATCCATTAGTCAATTAATATCCCACTACTCCTGGAAGAAAGCTGAAGGAAATCCATTAGGTCCAAGAGATTTAAAGGCTCCAATAGAGAAAAATTCATCTCTAACTTCTTGGAGGGAAACTTGTTTGGAAAGGTTCATATTGTCCTTATCATTGATCAGACAAGGAATAGCCTTTAACAACCCATCTGGATCTGATGAAACATAATTAGCATTACTTTGAGTGTTAGAAAAAAAACTCACAACCTAACTAGTAGTATCTTCATCATCATCCACAATACTACCATCTGGTAACAACAATTTTCTAATTCTATTTCTTCTTCTATGCTTTAGGACAAAATGATGAAATAATCTATTACTTTTATCTCCTTTAGGAAGCCACTAAAGTCTAGATTTTTGCTTCCAAAAAATATCCTCTTTCTTATTGATTTTAACCCATTTATATCTTAGGACCCTCTCTTCTTGGTAGATATCTAGATTAATTTATGCTTTCTCCATTCTCCCTTGAATGTCACTTAGCTCATTTTCCATAACTTTTTTCCTAGAGAATATGTTACCAACTGAAGATCGGTTCCATCCTCTAACTTTATCTTCGACAATTTTAAGTTTTTTGCAAACTTGGATTATTAGGGAATCAACAAAAGGGGTCTTACATCATTGTTCTACCAATCTTCAGAAGTCTTGATGAGTGATCCACATAATTTCAAACTTGAAGGGTGAGGGGCATTTTCTACTACCTTCTTTCCAATCCAATATAAGGGCTCTATAATTTGATCTAGTTCTTGGGTGAACCGTGAGATAAAAATCTACAAGATTCATCCAATTAGAAGAAAGGATGAATCTACCCAATCTAACATGTATTAGACTAGTCACCTATCTTCTATTAGACCAAGTAAATTCAGCACAATGAAGATCAATATTGATCATGGATGTAAAGGAATCCCTTAACTCGAACATACTATCACTCAAGTCTTTAGTGCCACCAGAATTATTTGAGGGAAAGAGGGGAGAGTTAAAATAATCCCTCATCATCCACTTGATAGAATTGTTTCCAAAAATAAGAGCAGCCAAAGAATCCCACACAGATTTCCTTTCTGACCTCACATTAGGAGCATATACATTTAACAAGTTCCAAGAGATTCCAGAAGAAATATTTTTAATAATGACAATCAAATTATTATTAGAAGAATGTAGCAAGGTTCCTTCCACCTTCCCAAGATTCCATAATGTAGCAAGACCTCCAGAAGTGCCATTAGAGTCACATGTTTCCCACTTAGCTCCATACCAAATATTGTTGACAATTTTATTAAAATCTTTATTCATTTTAGTTTCCTAAAAGATCAAGATATTTGTTTTGTTCTCTTGAATTGCACATTTTATCATGTGTTGTTTGTTTAGGCTATTCAAGCCCCTCATATTCGAAGATAGAATCTTCATAATCAAACCTTAGAAAAATAAAGACGATAACAACAACCACCACTTAGGTTGTTAATTCACTCCACCATTGGAGTGTAATCTCATTTTTTATTTTTCTTGACATCAGAGAAGCCATCTATGGTTCTTTATAAAATTTCACATTTTCTACACCCTTCACTATTTCTCTTTCTCTTCTCTATTTTTGTCTTGACCTTCTTTGCGTAGATTCACTACACAAACCTGGCTTTTTCTCCCTCTTACCTTTTCCTCCAACCATATTCCAGTCCAACTCAACATCATCATCCTCATCAAATAATTTATACCCTTTTTTGGGAGGTGTCAAGGAGAAACCTAATAGTGAGAGCTTTCTTGTAAGGTTGGAGGATCCACATAGACCACTAGTAGGCATTGGAGTCCCAAAAAAAATTCCTATTATCTTTGTTGTACTCAATCTCTCTTTTCTTAGTGAAATCATCAGTCTCCAGTAAATTAGGTTGAGGCTTGTGAGAAGGCTTCTTCTTGTGCTCTTAAGTGATGAAATTATTCTATTTCACTCCATATGGGTGCGATATATTCAACTGTACCACTGCCTCATCCCAAAATGCTTCTTGGGTCGTGTTAAGGATAAAGGAAGACCCGTTCAAAGACCTAGTTTCCTTAGCAATTTTTTCTATAACCTTTTCTCTAAAAGCATTAGTATTCTTCTTAATCAAGTCCAAGGAGTTGGGATGAATAACAATATTTCCTATATCTAGGAATACATGGGGAATACTATGATCATGCATAGAAGAGGTCGAAGCATCCAAATCCTCCAAGATAAGCTTACTAGATTTAAGGGCTTCTGATATAGACTCTTCAGAGGAGGGGGAAACCTTATTTGAGTTCTTCTTGTCTTTATATGGAAAGCCTCCTTGAGATTTTTATTTTTCATTTCCTCCTTTCTAAAATTTACAAACATTGCTAAAGTAGCCATGCTTCTTGCATATCTGGCATAATGTAGTAGCATTCTCATATTCCAAGAGGTGGTCCCAAGAACAAAATTTGGATTGAAGTGTGACATAGGTAGGTAACACTATATTCACCTCCACATGAATACATATTATAAAAAATAGGAGATGATATATTTGTTGAGTCACCCTATCCATAGCCAAGAGAGAACCAAAAGACTCAATAATACCCCAAACACTTGAGTATTCCAAAATTCAAGAGGGAGGCTAGGGTGACACACCTAATTTAGGACATGAACACCAAGCTCACTTTGGGTATCCAACCCAGGTTTCCATTTGCATAGCCAAAATATTTCTCTAGTTACTACCATAGGTCTATGGGCCATTGGTTAGGACAAATAGTATGTCCTCTTTATTCACAAAGCTAAATAGAAGCATGTTTTGAGGCATAATTAATATTTTGACATTCCCCTTAAGAATCCAATAGGAAGCTACCCATTTACACAACTGATGAATAGAAGGTCTAAAAGATAGGAACTTACCAACTGAAGATAGCTAAAAATCATTAACACTCTCCATCAGGATTTCGTCTGGTACCTGAATAGTCATGCCACTAATCTTGCAAGATGCTCCATACCTTTTCTTTTCTACACTAGTCTTCATAAAGGGTGATTCGACACCCAACATTTTGTTCACAAAGGAAGTCAGAGATTCCTGCCCAAACAAGGAGTCACGAACCCAACAAGTACCTTAGTAGAGGTCAAAGCAGAGGGACCAGAGCCAGCAAAATTGTCACTAGCTCAGTCAGAGTAGCAAAATCAAAATCAATAGACTTAGCACCAGGGATCAAGGAAGCAGACCCCGACACCATCTAGGTAGGAGAAACCGAAGTGGAGCCTGAGGACAACCATGAGGGAATAGACATCAAAGATTTCAAAGAGAGATCATGGGAGACCCCAGATGGATCCTTCGTAGGCTGCCCCATTGCGGGACAAAAGAAGTAGCAAAAAGAAACATTCTGAAACCCTGTCACTAGATAAAGTAAAAGTCACTTCTATTTTATTAAATATAAATCATCAATTATAATATCCAATTAAGGACTAAAAATTATATTAGACAATAAGTTTTTATAATTAATAATATTGGATCTTTAGTAAATTATTTAAACTTCTCTACATCAACATTTTCAATCACATACTACTAGTCATGATCTAAACACAAGGAACAAACAAGAAGAAAATAGATCTTTTTCTTTGTGTAACTAATACATTCACAATTAGAATAGTCACATGACTAATACTATTATACTAATATTAAGTTTAAATAAAAATATAATTTAATAAAAAATTACATTATGAATAACACATAAAATATTAATAATATATGATTACATTACGAGTAATACATAAAAACTAGATGTTACGAATTTATGATAAGTTTTAAATTAACTAAAATGTAATAAAGAAATCTTATACTATAATAAAAATACAACAACAGAAATAAAAGAACTCCTCAATATATCATAGCAGGAAAATTTGTCCTATAATATGACTATAGAAAGCAAAGTAAACCAAGTCTGCAACTCATCCTCAAACTCATAGGACACAAACAGTTACAAATCAATTTCTAACATACAATCCCTGGCCGTGCTTTTCCCAAGCTCACCTTGGATCTGTTTCTAGGCATCACTTGTGTACAGAATCGCTGGTATCGGTTTTTCTAAGCTCACGGACTCTTTTTTGTGAACGCCAGATGAAGATGACGTGTTCGTCACAGACGTCTGCGATGATCACAAATTTGAATCAATAGTACTTTTGCTGCTCGTTAGGAACCCGGGCTCTGTTGGAATGGGCAAAGGAACTGAACTACTTGATATCATCAGAATAACAATAGAAATGGGTGGGCGGAGTGATGCATCAGTTTGAACACACAAAAGCCCGACATGAATGAATCTCAACACTTGATCCTCAGGGCATGCTTCTAAAACTGTTGAATCCATCATGTGCAGCATATTCCCCTCATTGTACAGCGCCCATGCCTACATAACACAACATCGGTTTAGGAAATTTAGGGCAAAATTATCACCAAAGCTAAAATGAAAGAAAATCGAGTTCCTCACCCATTCTACTAAGGTTTCCATCCCTTGGGCTATAAGGATTATATCCATATTTTTCTTTCCACTGACAATCTCAAGCAGGAGCACTCCAAAGCTATAAATGTCGGCTTTAACAGAAAGCTTCCTTTTGATTACATACTCTGGAGCCATGTAACCCCTGCATTACGTGCCACATAAAAAAATTCATACATCATACAATTAAATGATTAAAAACTAATCTGGTGATTCTTACCATGTGCCTGCAATAGATGTTTGGATATGCGTCTCATGCTCAGGGAAGAGTCTAGCAAGCCCAAAATCGGCTATCTTTGGATTGAGGTTGTCGTCAAGCAAAATATTGCTTGGTTTAATATCTCTGTGAATAACTTTCAACGGCGAATCCTCATGAAGATAGAGAAGGCCGCGAGTAATCCCAATGATAATGTTATAACGTTTTTGTCAATCTAACACTCTAAACTTTTCTGATGTGCAAATCCCAATTCTAAAACTATCATGGCTTTCAAACAACATTTGATTGCTAAAGAGCTATAATATGACAGGAGAAGGGGATGATGAGGAAACCAAGCGTAACCTACCGAAGAGGAAGGTGTCAAGGCTCTTGTTGGGCAAATACTCATAAACAATCAACCTTTCATCTCTCTCAGCGCAACATCCCAACAGTTTCACAAGGTTTCGATGCTGAGCATTCGCCACAAGTTTCACTTCGTTCATAAATTGTTCATTACCTTGTGCTGACTTCGCAGACAGTTTTTTCACTGCTATTTCCTTTCCGTCTTTTGTTCTTCCCTGAAAGAAGAAAACAAAATAAGACTTCTCCGTCTCTTTAAAAAGATTTCCCTACCCGTGGAAACAGAATTTCTTCAGGGAAAGATACAGAATAGAGGTCCACCTTGTATACGACACCAAAACCACCTTCTCCAAGCTTTTCATTTTCATGAAAATTGTCAGTGGCTTCTGCCAGTTCTTCCAAGCTGAAGTCAAAACGTTGCTCCTGTTGAAATAACCACCTCTCTGTACAGTCAGAAACATGCGTAAGCTAGATGATCAAATGTTACACTTAAAAGACCAAACGAAAAAGAAAACAAGAAACAAAATTCAAATCGTGATGGTCACCTTCATTATGGGCAGCTAGAGTTACTGGTCCCCCGAAAATGGCAGATTTGAGTCTTTTTCTCATAGCAATTAAAGAAATGATTAACATCACAACTACTCCTCCCACAAACCCCACTAGTGGGGGCACTGCTTTTGAGAATTTCTCTGCATAGCAAATCTTTACTGTCATATAATGAAATAGAAGGGCTCGGGATCCATCACAAATCTACCCAATGAATATCTAACAAACATGTTCAAAAGAATGATTGTAGAAAACCAAAAAAATTAAGTTCGGAAATTTACCACGGAATATCTTCGGGTGTGGTGATGAAGATAAGAATGATGAGTTGAGCTCCACCATTAACGAAAAAAATGGGTATGTCTCATATCTCACCATGCAGCTTGTTGACAGAGCCCGAGCTCCTCGATACCCTGAACAGCAATTCTCCAATTGTTTTATTGCTTGAGACAAACATGTAGTGCAATCCTTGATGGATAAATCTCTCCAACACTGGACTTGACCATACACAATCCCAGATTCGTTGACCGTATCGGGCCTAAAATTGCCCGATCCAACAGCAAAATACTTATTTGTATTTGTAGCTTCTCGACGCAAATTGAAGAGAAGGGTAGAGGTCGTGGATACGAATTCCTGTGGAGACAAATTATAGTTTTGCAGCACCTTAAAGGTGGTATTTAATCTTGAACTGAAATTGGTATTATCGTAGCGCAAGAAACAGTTATTCGCCAACACCCGTGCACCTATGTCATTACTGCAGTGTTTTTGAGCAGTACTGTATGCTTGGCTCGAACAATATGAGCATTTCGCCGCAGAAGCATTGCCAAAACACTGGAACAGACCATAGACAGTATAAGGAAATCGGCCATTGGATGACTTGTTAAACCCTTGAACTGCATTCCGAGAAAGGTCATGGATAAGTGTATTCAAGTTTTGGGAGTATGTACTCGACTCTCTGTAAGTCGAAGCATTGTTGCAAACAACCCAATCATAGTCACATATGACTGAACGGAAAGCCATTAGAAATAGCACAACATGTAGCATTTTTTTCCCAATTCAGCCCTGTGATTTTGAATTAATGGAAATGGGTTTTATCACAATCTAATGGGTTATGAACTTAAATCCTTTCAGCGAAGTTTGAGAACATCCCCTGCCATAAGCGATGCAAAGGTCATAATCTAATGAAAAGATGATTGAGCAGATGATCGGAAAATATCCCCAATTTTCCAAAGGGTACGATAAGTAAACAAGGTAAAGTAGACCAAATTTGTGTTAGGAGATGTGGGTTCTAGCTTGGCAATAATAATCTTCACTGTCTACCGCTTACCTACCTCACCTATCGGTTGCTCTATTTGCCTTGTCACATGATCGCAAGGCATTCTTTCCAGCCTTGAGATCATGCGACCACTCTCTTGCCCAACGCTTTTGTTTGCCCTTTGTCACATGATCTCATGACTATTATTTTATTCATGAGATCATGCGATTGCCTTATGTTTGCCCAGCACTTTTTTTTATGCAAACTTGCGATAACTTAATTTGAGCGGCCCCCCCTCTATTTTACTTTTCGCATGATCGCATAACTCATATTTGGTTTATGCGATCATGCGACAACCACAATTTTCAAACTGCCAACCACCATATTTAAAGCAGTATATTTTATTTTGTTTTTTCTCTGACTTTTCATTCAATCGGACATTCTCTAGGTATTTCTAGAAGTTTCATGTGCAGAAAATAATGTAAGAAAATGGGAATGTTTTCTTAGTGATGTATGCAGAAGTATATTGAGATATTCTGAGCATTCTGGCAGCTCTCTGTAATCAGAAACTCAAGGCATTAATATAAATAGTTTTATTTTAAATCTCTGAGTGTCATTCAATACTTTGTTTTATTATCTCCAGCATTGTATGTTTGTGTCTTCCTCCATCAAATTGGTATCAGAGCACGGTTATTGGAGAAAAAAAAAGTTTTCTGGAGATTGAAGCACAAAAAGGATCTGGGTATTATTTCTTGGCAAAATTTTATTCTGGGTAAAGAGTAAATCATAGAATAGTTGAAGATCTAAGGAGGTGAGCAAAGAAAGAAAAGGGTTTATAAAAAGAAAAAAAAGTATTACTAGTAAACCATGGTAGAAACCAGTGGGAGTATTTCTCAGCCTCAAATTTTAATTTTTAATGGCAAAAATTATGATTATTGGAGCATAAAAATGAAGACTCTCTTTCGTTTTCAAGATGTTTGGGATTTAGTGAAAAATGGGTTTCCTGAACCACCAGACCAGCAGGCATATCAGACCCTTTCACAAGCAGATAAAGATTTATTGAAGGAAAATAAGAAGGATGCAAAGGCACTATTTTTCATTCAACAAGCAATGGAAGAATCAATCTTTCCAAAGGTTGCAGCTGTCACAAGATCAAAACAAGCATGGGACAGTTTGCAAACAGGATACCAAGGCACAGGCAAGGTAATAATGGCAAAACTGTAAATACTTAGAAGGGATTTTGAAAATCTACAAATGAAAGACTCAAATTCAATATATGCTTTTTTCACTCATGCAATGTCTATAGTAAATCAGTTAAGGACCTATGGAGACACTATTGAAGATCAAAAGATTGTTGAAAAAATACTTAGAAGTCTGCCTGCTAAATTTGATGTTGTAGTAATAGCCATTCAAGAGGCTAAAGATCTTTCTCAGTTATCAGTAGATGAATTAATGGGAACACTTTTACTCCATGAGCAAAGATTGAACCGAACAGGGTCATCATCATTTGAGAATGCATTCAAGACTCAACTCTCATTTGGCAAGTCAAGAGGGAGATCAAACAAAAGAAGAGGCATAGGACGTTTTTCATCAAGAGGAGGAAGAAAAAACACACAATTTGAAATTAGAAGACCACCATCAAGCCCAAATGTCCATTCTATATCAACAAGAGGAAGGGGGAGCAGTCACTCTCAAAGCCATCATCAAGGAGAAAGGTATGATAAATCTAACATCCAATGTCATTATTGTAGCAAATTTGAGCATTATGCATCAGAATGTAAGAAAAAGCAATATGATTTGAATAAGCAAAAGGCACATTTCACAAATGAAAATCAGTCAAACACTAGTGAACAAGACACAATATTGATAGCATGCAATGTAGCACGAGAAAGTTCCAAAGAACTATGGTTTTTAGATAGTGGGTGTAGTAACCACATGAGTTGTAAGAAGGAGATGTTTTCAACAATAGATGATTTAGTAAAATCAGAAGTTAAGTTGGGAAATGATCAAAAAGTTTCGACTATGGGCAAAGGGTCAATTAACATAAAAACAAAACAAGGTGAAAATAAATAAATTTCAGATGTATACTATGTTCCCGGATTACAACACAATCTTATAAGTATTGGGCAATTGGTACAAAAAGATTATAGAATATATTTTGAGAATGGTGAATGTGTGATCCTAGACAAGAAACCAAGCAATAGGCTGATTGCAAGAGTTGAAATGACAAAGAATAGGATGTTTCCATTAAAAATCTAAAGTGGATTAATGATAGAGCCACAAGGTTTACAAAAGGTTGCTGAAATAACTTTTAAAGCTTCATACAAAAATGAATCTTGGCTATGGCATTTAAGGCTAGGACATTTAAACTTCAAAGGATTATAGTTGTTATACAAGAAGAAAATGGTATATGGGTTGCCACAAATAGAGCCACTTAAAACCACATGTGAGAGTTGCATATTGGCAAAACAACATAGGAAATCATTTCCAGTTGGGGAGTCATATAGAGCAAAATAGCCATTAGAGATAGTACATTTAGACATTTGTGGACCTATGCAAACACCTTCCATAAGTGGAAAACTTTATTTCATAACGTTCATTGATGATTTCAGTAAAAAAGCATGGGTTTATTTCTTAAAATATAAATCTAATACATTTGTTGTTTTCAAAGAGTTCAAGGCAAAAGTTGAAAAAGAAAGTGGATATTTTATTAAGACATTGAGAACCGATCAAGGTGGAGAGTATGTCTCAATTGAATTTCAAAATTTTTGCAAAGTAAATGGCATAAATAAACAATTTACAGCAAGGTATACACCTCAAAAAAATGGAGTAGCAGAGAGAAAGAATAGAACAATCATGGAAATGACATGTAGTATGATAAAGACAAAACATCTACCAAATGAATATTGGGCTGAAGTAGTTGCATGTTCGGTATATATTTTGAATAGGTGTCCAACAAAAGCAGTGATAAATAAAACACCAAAAGAGGCTTGGAGCAAAAGGAAACATAAGATATCACATTTAAGAGTTTTTGGATGTGTGGCATACTCATTGATACCTCAAGAGTTGAGAAGAAAATTAGATGACAAAGGAGATAAATGTATATTTGTGGGATATAGTGAACATTCAAAGACATATAAGCTATACAATTCCATTACAAAGAAGCTAATAGTAAGCCGTGATGTTGAATTTGTTGAAGAAGAGGCATGGGATGGAAGCATAGACAAAATAAATTCAAGTACACCTAATGTCCTACAAGAGAATGAAGATGAAATTCAAGTTGAAAATCCTCCTACACAAGCAAATGCTCCTACAACACCATCAAGAGCACCTAGGACTCCAAATCCCACTACAACAAATAATAACAACAGCGAATCTTCTGATCCTACACTTGCATCTTTAAGGTCTAGGTCCATAAACACATCAAAGAAGATAAGAAGTCTTAGAGAGATTTATGATGAAACTCAAGAAGATGAAAATGTTGATTTTTGTTATGATTTTGCATTGTTAACACAAGCTGATCCAATTTATTTTGAAGAAGCCATAAAAGAAGACAAATGAATTACAGCCATGGATGAAGAGATTCAGTCAATAGAAAAGAATGAAACATGGGATCTAGTAGAACTTTCTAAAGGCAAGGATGTGATTGGAGTTAAATGGATTTATAAGACAAAGTATAATGTTGATGGTAAAGTAGCAAAGCACAAGGCAAGACTAGTGGCAAAAAGTTTTACACAAAAGCCAGGTATAGATTTCAATGAAACATTTGCACCTGTAGGAAGATTGGATTCAATAAGAATGGTCCTATCTATTGCATCTTTAAAAAAATGGAAAGTTTATCAACTGGACGTCAAATCGGCATTTTAAAATAGAATTTTAGAAGAAGTGTATATAAAACAGCCACCTAGATATGAAATTCTGGGAGAAGAACATAAAGTATACAGATTGAAAAAGGCATTATACGGTTTGAAACAAGCTCGCAGAGCATGGTATAGCAGGATAGATTCCTATTTTGTGAGCAATGGCTTTAACAAGTGTGGTAATGAACTTACTTTGTATATCAAAGTGAATGATGAAGAAGAAATATTGATAGTTTGTTTGTATGTAGATGATTTGATATTCATAGGAAATATGAAAACCAATACATTCAAAGCAGCCATGAAAAAGAAATTTGATATGACTGATTTGGGCCTCATGAGATACTTTCTTGGCATGGAGGTAAGTCAAAATGATCAAAAAATTTTCATATGTCAAAGCAAGTATGCTGGTGAATTGTTGAAAAGATTTAAGATGACAAATGTGAATCCGGCCTCTACACCAGTTGCATTGGGTTTGAAGCTTAGTAAGGATGATCAAGGTCCAAGTGTAGATCCAACTTTATTCAAAAGATTAGTGGGCAGCCTCATGTATTTAACTGCCACAAGACCGGATATTATGTTTGGTGTTAGTTTTATTTCTAGATTCATGGAGAAACCAAAAGAATCACATTGGAAAGCTGGAAAAAGAATTTTGAGATACATAGCTGGAACAAAGAATTTTGGAATTTTGTATACTTCTTCAGATGATTACAAACTGATTAGATATACAGACAGTGATTGGGGAGGTAGCATGGATGATAGAAAAAGCACTTCCGGATACATTTTTTATCTAGGTTTTGGTGCTATCTCTTGGGCATCAAAGAAACAACCTATTGTCACTCTCTCATCAGTTGAAGTAGAGTATGTAGCAGCCACATCAGCATCTCGTCAAGCAGTTTGGTTAAGGAGAGTACTTTCAGATTTGGGACATCATCAAGAAGAATCTACAAAGATCTATTGTGATAAAAATTCAGCAATTGCCTTATCCAAAAATCATGTATTTCATAGAAGAAATCGGCATTGCGGACATACATTACAGTGAAGATTAAGGGGGAGTGTTAGTAGACGTGGGTTTCAGCTTGGCAATAATAATCTTCACTATCTACCGCTTACCTACCTCACCTACCAGCTGCTCTATTTGCCTTGTCGCATGATCGCAAGGCATTCTTTCCAACCTTGAGATCATGTGACCACTCTCTTGCCTAGCACTTTTCTTTTCCCTTTGTCGCATGATCTCATGACTATTATTTTATAAATGAGATCATGTGACTGCCTTATGTTTTCCCAACACTTTTTTTAATGCAAACCTGTGATAACTTAATTTGAGTGGGCCCCCCCTCTATTTTACTTTTCGCATGATCACATAACTCATATTTGGTTTATGCGATCATACGACAATCACAATTTTCAAACTGCCAACCACCATATTTAAAGCAGTATATTTTATTTCACTTTTTCTCTGACTTTTCATTCGATCGAACATTCTCCAGGTATTTCTAGAAGTTTCATGTGCAGAAAATAATGTAAGAAAATGGGAATGTTTTCTTAGTGATGTATGCAGAAGTATATTGAGATATTCTGAGCATTCTGGCAGCTCTCTGTAATCAGAAACTCAAGGCATTAATATAAATAGTTTTATTTTAAATCTCTGAGTGTCATTCAATACTCTATTTTACTCTATTTTATTATATCCAGCATTGTATGTTTGTGTCTTCCTCCATCAATTTGTTATCAAAAGTATTATACAGCATCCGTTGGCCCTCGCATGACGTGAAAATGTTTATTCCCAGTCATCGTCGAATATTTCTCCCCGTTATCGAAACACAATAATGGCTGCAGTATAAAAGTGACTTGTACATTCCATCGTTTAGTGGAAGAATTCCTTTGCCAAGTTTTCCCCTTTTTTTAGAAGTTTCTTTTACATTTCATCATTTACTTAGCCTATGAAATCAACTAATATTTTACCTTTGCAAATTTAAAGATTGACTCCAAATTTTATATAGAAGATTTCAATTCAAATATTGTTTAATTTAAAAGTTACAAACTGATCAAAAGTAGTTGAGGCTTTTATTTATTTAAAAGGTTTCAAACAAATTTTAATCATATGATTATGCAAAATATGAGATATACCATTTTTTTTAGTTGGAGGAACTGTCACCACATTGCACAACATTGATCGTTTACGATTACAAAAGCCTTGCTACAAAATCCGAGTATGAAAAGAGCACGCATCCATGACGACCATGTCATCTACATCAGCAATTGACAAAGTGGACCAGTGATTAGCCTTATATTTCTAGGTGCATATTATTTTTTGTGGATCCGTGTAGCCACTTTCTCTACGAAGTGTACGAATTAATTCAAAGCAGATTATGAAATTGGAATTTCTGATGTTTTGAAGTGCTAGTGTGAATGAGTTGAAAAAGTGTGAGTTGATTAAGGAGATTTATTTTTTTACACGAAGTCAAATTGTGATATTGTTGTCAAGATTCAAATGTGCAATTTTTTTCTATGGTTAAGTCCACTTTCCTTGCAACCTTATTTAGATTAGTTTCAAAGTTCTTAATGAGATTGTTTTTATAAGTCAATCAATTTTCTATGTAAAAATTATACATGATAATATTTCATTTAGCAATCTAATTTTTACTACTATTTTTTTCTTTTCAATCTTAAAGTTTGTATAATAAAATATTGTGTGGTGACTATTGTGTGTGTGAATTTTGTACTTAGCTATAGACACAACACCTCAGTAAAATATTAGATGTTAGCAAAAATAAAAATCATGCAAGTAATTGAAAATTAAACTAATCAGGTGATTTACTGCTTTCTAGTAGGTGTGAGTATGATCTTCTCAGATTAGACCGAGACTAGCGACATTGACAACACCTAAACGAAGGATTTGAATGCAGAATATGGATGCAAATTAATTTATTTTTTTGGATTTTGAATACAATTGGATGAAAAACTAGATATGAAACTAATCTGAATGAAATTGATATGATATGTAATTAATCTAGGAATGATATGCTAAATGATATGAATTCTTCAAAGACAATGATAATCTCACAACAGCTTTGATTCACAAAGATGGATTCTTCCATCACCAATTCGGCAATGTGAGGATGCAATTTCGTGGATCCTTTTAGAAGAGCTAAAGCCTTGATTTTATAGAAATTTAGGGCTTTGGAGGTGCATAAGAAAAGCCATAAATGACTCTTGATGAACTCAGGTTGATTTTTGAGTCAACAAGAAATCAGAAATAATTAACTCAAATAATCATGCAAAATCATGCAATAACAATTTTTTAACTCAAATCAGAAGTTTAGATCAGCTTTGAACTCAAAATGGATGTTGAGTTTCTAAAAGTTAACAACTTGATTTGATTTTCTAATTTAAAGCTTAACTGCTCTTTGAATGTGCACAATTAATTATGAATTAATTGAATAAATAAAGTGATTTATTCTCAACTTAACTGATTTTTGAATTAAAACAATTGATTTTTGGGTTAATCAATTATTAAATCAAACTTTTATTCGAAAACTATATCATTAAATATTGACAACTAACTTTAATTAATTAAATAGGAATTTAATCAATTAGTTATGAGATTTTTTATTTATTGTCAGAATTAAATAATATGATTTAGGAATAAATATAATTAAATTCAATTAAATAACTAAGTGGCAGAATTAAATCTAATTAATTAAATATTCAGAATATTCAATTAATCAAACTTTAGGATAAAAGTAATTTATCGTCAAATAATCATTAAATTAAAGATAATTAATAATTAGGAATATTGCTAGGAATATTCCCCAATGCATAATTTAAGATAATCAATTAAATTCGATAATGTGCAGATGTGCCTTAGGTTAGGATTTCAATGTCAATTTTGTTTGAATTTAAGATGTAGGAGGTTAATGAACCTATAGCCCATTTTTGGGGTATTACATTTTGCCCCTCTTTGAATTACTATGCGAAGCGCAGTGGTTCAAAGACAGTCTATGTATGATATGAAATTGATTTGAAAGATGAACCGATTTTGAGACAGAAATCGATTGAAAGATTTAATGATATTAGGTCCTGAACGACCAAAGATAATGTTCACTATAACAATGATGAATCGATGATTACAAAACAGTGCCAAAATGCCCGATTCTAAACTTTATGATTACGAAGAAGTGAGTGACTGATTCTAGACCCGATTGTCAATAAGAATCACATTGGTATCACATCTGAACCCTTCAGTTACGAAGAACCAAGGAAATAACAGTAATGAACCGATGGTTATGAAAAATTGATACAGTTTACAAGATAGATTAGGATACTAGATTGATATGGATCTCGATGAATCTGATATGCCCTAAGTGATGATAGATTTGCCCCAAGTGACAAGGACTTTTGATGAGTTAGCAACTAGATGTGGTTGTTGTCTTGATTACTAAGGAAAGATTGATTACAGATTTAGATTTATAGACTTGAATGATGTGTAATACCATGCCTCCTTCAGGATTAAAATTGAAATCTAATAAGAAAAGTCAGCGTTGAATGGTTTAGAAGCATGTTAATTGATTTGAGAAGTGGTTATACAAGTTTGAGAACACATTCTGCATCGTTTAGAGGTTCTAAAGACCAAGTTGACTAGGTTTGACCATGAGTTGACCATGGTTTACCATGGTTGACCAAGTTAAAATTTTGATAGTTTGATGTAAGATAATCAGTTAAGTTGAACTCTAGATTTCTGTGATGATTGAAGGTCGATTATGCAAGTAGTAAACCATCCTAGGTCCAAAATTTTTAAATTACAATTTTGACATAGTAAATGATCTTAGATTTTGATTTTGATCCTGAAAATGGATTCAGAACGTCGAAATTAGCTAGGGGTGCAATTTTCATGAAAAATGGAGCACTTTTGAAAATTAGGTCAAAAGCTATATAAAGGCAAGAAGGGTCATTTTCATTTCATTATTCACCTTTGACTTTTAAAACCTTGTAGAGCCCTTTGAGCAAGAAAATAGCGAAAATGAAGGTACCTGTCAGTTCACATCGATTTGAGCATAGTTGGAGACACTAGAAACCTCGATAGTATGGACATCTAGTAGGTGGACCTCTGTGCCTCTTCGAAAATTCAATTTTTCCATGTTTGTAGCATTTTTAGCTTGTTTTCGTACGTTTTCAATGTTTCATTTTTTGTATGCATGGAAACTCGTATGACTCTCCTTCGGGACTCGTATGGCTTTTCAACTCTAGCTAGGTTGTCATATCAATACCCCACAAGACTCGTATGAGAGGGACCCAAGAGTCGTACGACATTTCGTCGGGTCCCTCATAACTCGTACGAAGAGATATACAGTGTCGTATCATCATTGTTTGTCGTATGGTAGCTCGTGAAAACTCGTATGAGTTTTGATACTAGTTTGCTTTTTCATTTGAAAAATAGTGAGCCCAAAACTCATTTCTAAGTCAAATTTCTAAATTGTCTGATCTTTTAGCCTGATTACTGAGCTTTTAACCTACCTTATGAAATAGTAAACTGTTCAATTCCTGTACTTGTAACCTGTTCTGTAACCAAATTATTGATAGGTTTCCTTGTTTCTATGCTATGTAGGTCATATATCCTGATGTTCATGTGCGTATCTCACATCCAGCTACGTAGAGACTATGTGTATCACTGCCTGACCCTATGAGGGTTCACCTTGCTTTGTGTGACTTTGAGTATTTGATTCATTTACCCAAGATTAGGGTAAATCATGGACTATTGACTACTTTGATTGAGAGATTTCATTCAGAGACTCAGACATTCCACTTGCCAACTGGGGAGATTACTGTGACCCTAGAGGATGTTTACCATATACTGCACATTCCCTTCCATTCAGGTCAATGTCCAGAGTATGTGAGTTCGGGGAACTCAGGCCTACTAGCATTCAGACGTCTCTTTAGAGATGACACACATATGACTACCTCTATTTCTTGGGAAACCTTGGTGCAATGTTATGGATAGACGCACAGGCTAGAGTGTATTATAGCTGAGATGATAGGAGGTATTATCATGTCTGACCATCAGCATAATGGTTTATTGATGGGCTAGGCACCGATGGTAGCACGTTTGATGGTGACTCCTTCTGAGTTAGCTTGGGGTCAGTGTTTATTAGCTCATATTTTCTCTGAGATGCACGAGGTAGTGTATCAGGAGAGCAAGTCTTTTGCTGTTGGTGCATTAGTTCTACAGATCTGGGCGTGGGAGCATATCCCAATTTTGAGACCAGTGTGCTAAGCACAACGACAACCATAGGAGCCCGTTATATATATTTATGCTGGATATGTCATGCAGGTTCGTATGGGCCACACAGAGTATTGGAGGTGATGCCTCAATGGCATGACATTTTTTTGATGGAGGCCTTATGTAGATATTGAGCCTTGGCCTATTGCACGAGAGCAGTTCAGTTTCTTCTTTCAGAGCCGTGTGTTGATTGGATGGTCATCCTCCATACTAGAGAGATTTATTATTACCAGGGTGTGGTGGCAGTATGGACTAGTGTAGGATGCACCCAAGGATTATGCCACTTATGCTCGGATAGCTTATGAGCTCAGACTTGGATGGACCATGAGGCTTTCTTATGCCTTGTGTTCATAGGAGTATAGTGCTATTGCCGATAGGGGCTGGGAGTACCGACCACAAGTAGTTGATGCTGGAGTGACATATGGTTTTATATCATGGTGTGCAAACCATCCGATCCACAGATTCTCTGATCCTACAGAGCTGATACCTTCCATGGAGGAGGCTATGGATGTTACTGGGGCTCTGATGAGACAAGGTCTGAGACCACAAGTTCTAATTGTGCACCCTACACCTTTGAGACCTAGAGCGATGGCTCCTCCTCAAAGACTAGTTGGACAGATGAGGCCCCCTCGTCCCACTAGTTCTACAGTAGATAGGGCTATAGGTTCACAGAGACAGACTAGGGGAGAGGGTGGTACTTTAGGTAGTGTTGGTACTGCTGAGGAGGTACTTGCAGTAGACCAGTGCATAGGTGGTGGTGATCCAAATCCATCATAGGGTGATACTTCTTTTGATTTAGGTGTTGAAGTGAGACATCATAAGGTGTAGAGAGTGGAGACTATAGAGTAGCTAGCCATAGATACTGATATGCCCTTGGCTGATGTGGACCCCACTGTACCTATGTCTCCATAAGAGGTTGTTTGATGACTTAGATTGTAGGTTAGGGACCTAAAGGTATGCAGTGCTTGCTAGGAGGAGAGGTTCGTAGAGGAAGATAGACAATGTGCAGAGCTTCGTGAGGAGGTTCAGAGATTATAGACAGAGGTTACTCATCAGACCTCTCCTACCGCATACTATGTGTCTTCTTACTATGTTGTTGTTCCTGTTGCATAGAGAGTTCCTACCTACTCTCAGTATATGATAGCATCAGAGGGAGCCAGAGCACCTAGAGCTGAGGCAGTACTAGATGCACCACCTCCACCTCTGCCAGATGCAGAGGATCAGGCAGACAACTAATCTATCTCCTCATTCTGATATTTTTGATCTTTTTGTCCATAGATATATTGTTCTAACTTCTGATAGCTCACACAAGCTCATTCTTTTGTACACTATGCCATTAGTACATCCCTGACTAGTTCGAGTTATATGATATATATGAGATCGATATTTTGGTTATGACTTCATTTGTACTTGTCATATTTTGATTTATGATGATATCATGTGATGCTTATGCTATGAGTAGTGTAGAATGTACGTATGGATTTATGCAGTGCAATGATTTCTTTCATATGTATGGATGTTATGCACATTTAATTGATTATGTAAAGATGTATGTATGATTTACGCTTATGCACATGAATGTAACATAATGCAAAAGATGGAATGATTATGATATGTAAATGCAATGATACACATGATATATTTTGTAGGTTTTGGTGAAGACAAGTACTCAGTCTTATGTCAAAAAGGATGTTTAACCTAGGATAGTAACTGCTTATGGTTCTGTGAAGAGACCTTCATGTTAGATTTCAGCTCTTGTTAGATTTGAAGAGGTGATTGAAGAATTATTTAAGCTTTGAAGTTTATCCAAATGTTGTGAGATCAGGAAAACATGCAAAATACAAAGAAACATGTAGGATGATATGCAACCTAAGACCTAGGACCTAGTCACTGATCATGTGTCGGTCATTCTCATTATTGAATTTTTAGGTAACCGGATAAATCAATACAATGCCCACTAGTTATGAAACCATAGACATATGAATATCGATTTGTATGCTCAAGAATCAATACAACACCCACTGGTCAAACAACCATGGACATATGAATGGGTGGCTGCAAGAAGTTGAGTCCCACTTTTGGGCAAAAAGTGGAAGTGTTTTTCTTGATTTTCAAATTTCCTGTCAATTGATGTCTAAATTTGAGGCACTTAGAAATTGAATCTCAAAAAAATTTAGTAATAGAAAATGTAGTTCTTGGAGTCTAGTTTTCAAATATGTAATTTATTTAAATACCCACATGGTATAAATTTCTTTTTAGTGAGAATGTTTAAAAACTATGTTTTCAAAATGCATGTTTCAGGACCATACCATAGCTGTGTACAGACACCATATTTTGACTTAAATAAATGAATTTTTGCAAATCCTTTTGGGGAAATATACCTAAGACACCAAATATTGGTCAGCATATTTTTTCTTATTTTTTTATTGAATATATTTGTTTTAATTAATTTTTAATTGACTATAAAATACTTTTTCAAAACCTCTAATGTACGGACACCATAATTTGATGAGAATTTCATATTTTTTCAATTTTATTTTTTTTATCTTCAAAAGAATTGTATCTAGATTGGTCTCATAATTTATTTTCTAAAAAACTTAAAAATAAAAAAGTTATTAACATTTTAGTGAACCTCGCTATTTTACATTTAGGTACCACTTTGAACTAATAAATAATGCAAAAATAGAAAAAAAAATCACATCACTATGAAATTTACATTTTTGAAATTAGGACAGTGAGAACTCTAATGGGTTTTTTTTTCATAAAATGATATGATCAAGAAGGCCCTCAAAAAATTACGGTAAGGAAAAAATTTGGCATTCTAGTGCCTCAACCAAATTTTTAGAGGTCAAGGCATAGGCTTGATTCTACCAAGCCTAGACCAAACTGACTTTGGAGGCAGGTGTGTGCTTCCTGCTCATGTCTTAAAAAAGGGTGTCCATTTTTTGAATTCAAAAAATGGGTGCCCATTTTTTAAAAAAAATCAAAGTGTTAAAATGCATTTTAAAGTCTAAAAAAAAAATAAAAAATTTAGAAACGGACACCAGTTTTGAAAAAAAATGGGCACCCATTTTTTGAATTTAGGATCAAGTGCCTGAACCTAAAACAGACACCCATTTTTTGAAAATGACCATCTGTTTCGAGCGACATCTCTCATTTCTACAAGACTTCCGCAAAATTGGGACCCAACTTTGTGCATTGACCCAAATATTGATTTTATTTTCGGAGTGTCAGAATAGATATAAGCACCAAGGCACAAACGCTAGGATGACCTAAATATCATGTCCATTTTGATATAGCAATGTGTATAAGCATCAAAACATAGATGTCGTGATGACCTGAATATGCCTTGCATACAAACACATCAAACAGTCAAGAGATCATTCTAAATCCAGTGTGAATTACTCGTAGTGACCCTTTATCATTCACATCCTTAGGCAAGATCGCATTTCACAGTAGGAGAAAGAACTCACTTAAAAAGATAATATTTAAATCAAACTTCCTTGAATTTTCTAGGTATCAATGGTCGAGGTACGCATGGTCATCTAATTTGAGATAAAGGCTCTTACAGACGGACACCATTTCAATCCAAAATTTCCAAAGTTGTTAGATTTTCACATACAAGTAGAAGACAAATAAAAGATTATGCCCCGAGTCATCACTCTCTAAATCCTATAAAGGACATCATCGAAGAGCTCAAAGGGCACAATATGAAAAAATCTCAATGTGAATCAGTAAGCATACAAGGAGATAAAAGTATGTAAAAAGAATAGATTGTTTTCAGGTTGTTTTGATATTTGATTGTGTTGTTGTAGATGCAAAATCCTTTCTGAAGAGGAGACAAATTAACTAACTTAGATGAAGCTTCAAAGGACTCTAACTAGATATGACACATCTATAGTATACTGGAGACCATAGGATATGACATTGATTGCCCCCAAGTGTTAAGTATTGATAGGATGCAGATGCTTGAGCTGATTGGTGTACAGACCGACTTTATTGAAACAAGGATATATATAGACTAAAGCAAACTGAAAGCTGGGGAAGACCAAGATTGCATTGATAGATGGAGCATTTTTGAACAAGTGGCACCTATTTACAAGTTTTTCACCATCTTGGCAGAGATTCTATTTTTGCTACCAAGGCCCCTATTTCTAGGTTTTCACCAAGGCACTTTTTCTTTTTCTCATTTTTTTACTTTTTTCATTTTTCAATTTTTTTGTACTTTTGATATTTTTAAAATTTTTTTGTGAATCATCAATGCGCCTATTACTAGGTTTTCACCAGGATGTTCATTTTTTCAAGACTTTTTCAGATTTTTATGATTTTTTCAAGACATTTTACCAAACACTGAATGCCTTAGGCATAAAATTTCTTTAGATGGAGAATGTTGATTTGTTCTCAGAGCTATTCTCCTTTAGTCGTTGAGAGTTGATAGGCTCCAGAGCCAAAAGTAGCAATGATAATAAAGGGACCCATCCAGTTGGGTTCAAACTTCCCCTTGCGTTCTCTATGTGATTGATTTTTAGGGTTCTCTCTCAAGACTAGATCGCCAACTTGAAATTCTCTGTTTGACTTTCTTGTTGTAATCTCTAGACATTCTTTTCTGATATACTCTGAGATGATCATAGATTTATTTTCTACGCTCATCTAGTAGTTCAAGTTCTTGCGACCTAGACACTCTATAGTCATCATCAGTTACTAGACCATGCATTCTAATTCTTAGTGATGGGATATCAACCTCAATAGGTAGTACCGCTTCAGACCCATAAACTAAAGCGAATGGTGTAGCCCCTGTGGGCATTTGGATACTTGTTCTATAGGCCCAGAGAGTTGGATTGACCATGAGATGCTAGTCTCTTCCTATCTTATTAACTATACAGTGCAATATTTTCAATAGATTCTTGTTAGATGCCTCTGCTTGTCCATTCCCTTGAGGATAGTAGATAGATGACCAATGTTGTGTAATCTTGAATTTTGCACATAAATCATCTAGGTCTCTATTTTTTAATTGTCCACCATTGTCTGTGACTATAAAGTGTGGAATACCATATCTGCAAATGATGTAGTTCAATATGAACATAGAAATTTATTTTCTAGTTGCTTGAGTCAAGGGGACTGCTTCTACCCATTTTGTAAAATAATCTATAGCTGTGATAATATGGGTATGTCCATTAGAAGAGTGAGGATATATGGATCCTATCAGATCAAATGCCCATTTTTGGAATGGCCATTGTGTAGTAAAGGGAATTAGGTCTCTCCCTAGAGCATGAATTAAGTTACCATGCACTTGGCATTTTTGATAGTTCTTAACAAACTTGATTGCATCTTTGTCCATTTTAGGCCAATAGTACCCAGTCCTAATTTAAGCTTTTGAGCTAGTGTTAAACCATTCAAGTGTGACCCACATATACCCTCATGGAATTCCTCGAGTGCACATTAAGACTTCTCATTCTAAACATCTAAGTAGTTTACCATCTAGACCTCATTTGTATAGATCGTTACCAATGATGACATATCGGGAGGCATTGTGGATTAGGTATCTTTTCTCATGGTTATTGAAGGTATTGGGAATGATTTGGTCTTGGAGATAGGAGAAAAGGTTTTTGTATCGAGATGAATCATGACCAACAACAATGTAGATCATGCAAGTTTTGGGGGAATCATATGCAGGATAAGATAGTGCTTCCACTAGGAACTCGTAGCGTAGCTCTTTTTTAGGCTGATGTAGTAAAGTAGATAGCATTTCCATTGCAATAGTAGCCTTGTTCTCTATTCTAGGTATTTTCTCAAATGTGATAGATATGAAGTATTTCTTTAGATCATCTACCATTCTTTTGTATGGGATTAGCTTTTCATCTTTGGTTGGTACATATTATTGACTTGATGGATAACAAGTTGGGAGTCTCCATCAATGTGTACCTCTGTCACTCTCAACTCAATTGCTACTTTCATGCCATTAAGAAAGGCTTCATATTCAACAATATTGTTTGTGCAAGGAAACTTTAATCTGAATGCTTTAGGGATTGAGTATCCTTGAGGAGTAATAAACAATATGCCTGCTCCGGATCCATTCTATGTATAGGAGCCATCAAAGAACAATTTCCATTCTCTAGAAGAAAGATTCATGATAGAGGAATCTGGGAATTCCATGTGCATTGGTGTATCATCAAACATAGGTGCATCCACCAATTGATCAGCAATAACTTGGCCTTTAATAGCTTTTCTTTCAACATATTCAATGTTGAGTTCACTTAGTAGCATCACCCATTTAACTAATCTACCTATGAGGGAAACTTTGCTTAATAGGTACTTTAGTGGATCAATCTTAGCTATTAGATGTGTTGTATGGGCCAACATATAATGTCTTAGTTTCTGTGATGCAAAGATCATAGCTAGACAAGCTTTTTCAATCATTGAATATTTCTTCTCATATGCAACCAAGGTTCTACTGATATAGTATATAGCTCTTTCCTTTTTATTCTCATCATGCTATGCTAGCAATGCCCCTAGTGTTGTATATGTTGTGGAGACATATAGGATCAGTGGCTTCCCTTGTATAGGAGGCATCAAGATAGGAGGATTTGATAGATATGTCTAGATATGGTTAAAGTTATTCTCACATTCTTCACTCCATGCAAATGTCACACCTTTATGTAATGTTTTTGTAAAAGGCTGTGATATGTCTGCAAGTTGTGATATGAAGCATATGATAGATTGTACTCTCCCTTATAATGTTCTCATTTGACTAATGTTCTTAGGAGGTTATATCTCCATTATAGCCTTTACTTTAGCTAGATCAACTTCAATACCCTTCTTTGAAATTATGTATTCTAAGAGCTTTCCAAAAGTGACACCAAAAGCACACTTCTTAGGATTTAGTCTGAGACTAAATTTTTCCATTCTCTCTAGTATCTTGCTGAAGTCATTTATATGTTTAGCTCTAATCATAGATTTTGCTAAAGTATCATCAACATAATCCTCCATAGTTCGATGCATCATGTCATGAAAAATAGATGTCATAGCTCTTTGATATGTAGCATTAGCATTTTTAAGCCCAAATGGCATAACATTCCAACAAAAGGTACCCCATGGACATGTGAAAGCAATTTTCTCTTGATCTTCTAGAGCAATTTTTATTTGATTATATCCGGAGAAACCATCCATTAAAAAATATATCTCAAAACCCACAATCATGTCCACTATCATATCAATGTTAGGTAGTGGAAAATAATCCTTAGGGCATGCCTTGTTAACATCTCTAAAGTTTGTGCACATGTAGATATATTTATTTGGTTTTGAAATAGGTACAATATTAGAGATCCACTCTGCATAGTCAATAACACAGATGAATCTGACTTTTAGGAGCTTCTCTAATTCCACTTTGACGAAGAGTGCAACATGTGGATGCATCTTCCTCAATTTTTGTTTGATCAGTTTTACTCCTGGAGCAATAGATAGATGATGCATTATAAGGTTCAGATCTAATCTAGGCATGTCTAAATATTTCCATGCAAAATTGATCTTTTTCTCTGTAAAAAATGTAGTGAATGCTTTCTTTTCTTCTTTTGATAAAGATTGTGCCACATGGATTAACTGTGGTTCTTCCGTTGTTTCCAAGTTGATGGATTGAGTGGGCTTAATTAGAATTGGAGACCTATCCTGTAAATGACTCAGAAGGACATCAAATATCTCATCCTTAGGTGCCTCAGAGAGGTTTTCACCTTTGGATACGTCTTTTATTTTTACTTTTGTAGGTTCTGAGACTGCCACATAGTGGTTTTCACCCTCAAAACTCCTTTTGTTTTTGTTTTTATTCTTATTCTTTTGTCTAAGATACTTGATCTCTGACTCTATCATGCTGACGCTTGGTTCATTGATGGAAGTCCTCATAGGCTCAACTGCATTGAGGTAGCACGCAAGGGCATAGTCATTTGGGAAAGTAAAGATACCTTGGATTGGATTCGTGGAAGTTTGGTCTAGAAGTTTAGGATTTTGGATAGTCAAAGTGGTGAAAGATTGGGAAATAGTGTTTATAGATATGGATCTGTCATCATTGGTCCTAACCTAATGCTTGAGTTTGAAGGTGATATTAAAACTTAAGACATTCAATTCATGAATAGACTCAATGTCATTATGGGAGTCCAATTCAGCCATCAGTGGATCAGACTCGTTAAGTTCATTATTTTGCTCTAGACTTATGTTGGGTGTAGGTGCATATTGGTGAATAACATTAATATGTTTCTCTGTAATAAGTTCATCTTCCTCTGGAATAGCTCCCCATTCATAGTCATTGGATTCCTCATCTATACCTCTAGGAAATTTAAGAACATGATTAAAGTCAAGACAAATACCCCAAGAAGGGTTACCCTCAGATTTTGATTTGAATTCACCACTAGAATGCTCCAAGTGTTCACCTATAGTGATAGGATTTTCTTCCCTTTTTTCTATTTGATTACCTTCGAGATTAGCTGGTTCTTGTGTTACAACTATCTCTTGTTCTATAGTAGGTTCTTGTGTTTCTACTACATTGATTCTCTTTATTGGATCATCTTCAACATCAAGGAGATCTTTTATTTCTTTAGGCAAATGATCATAAGGAATGAGCTCCTCAGTATTGTCAGATTCATCACTATCAGATTGTTCTATTTCTCCTTTCTCAAGAACAACTTCTCTTGGCTTGATTTTCTCTATGACATGTGGGGAGTTCTTGCTAAGATAAAAATGATTCTTCTTGTACCCTAGACCTGTTGTATTCTTGTTTACTCAACCATGATGATCAAGAGGTGATAGAAGACCTTTACCTTTTAGTCCTAGAGGTCCTTTTCTTGTATATCCCATTTTTGTAATCAATTTGTCCCCTGGACCATATGACTTAGAAGGAACCTTCGATGTTTTAGAATCACATGATTAATCAATTTGAGATTTAGGCTCTTCTTTGTAGAGCCATGCAAGCATAGCTTCATCCTCTTCAAATTCTTGTTTAGGTACTTGTTCTACAACAAAATTTCCTTTATATGCTTCAAGAGGTTCTTTAGATTCTGGTTTGGACTATTTTAGAGTTTTCCCATAAGACTTAGGAGAGATAGGGAGAGATGTCAAAGATAAGACTGGCTCTATAGTTTATTTTCCCATACCTTTTTCTTTGATTGTGACCTCTTTAGCAATGCCTTCCATTTTGGATGTTGAAGCAATGTCTGGCTATTTAGTAGAAGACTCTCTGTTATTAGGAACAATTTTATCAGTGCCTTCTTTCAATGCATTGCAAATTGTAGACATGTTAGTTGGGATGGTTACCTTTAGTCCTTCATAAGGAAATTTCAAGCACTGATGGTATGTAGAAGGAATAGCTTTCATTTCATGTATCTAGGGTCTCCCTAGAAGGATGTTGTAAGCCAAAGGTATATCAAGAACTTGACATGTAGTGTCTCTGATGAAAGGACCTGTTCTGATAGGCAAGACAATTGTTCCCTTGGAGGATCTTTCTTCTTCATCATATGCCTTGATAGTTATTTTCTTTATAGGATCAATAGCCATTTTTAAAAATCCCAATTGTGTGATCAAGCTGAAAGAACAAATATCTAGACCAGTGCCCCCATCTATCAACACATGTTTGACACGACGGTTTTGGATTAAGACCTCTATATGCAAGGGCTGGTTATAAGAATGACTTAAGGAGTTATCATCTTCCTCTAAAAAGGAGATACACTATGGAGATGTAAGATGACCAACCATATTATAGAACTTTTCTAAATCGAGGTTATCAGGAACATTGGGTCTGAGCAAAGCTTTGTCTAGAATGGCTCTATGAGCTGGAGATATCTGAAGCAACTCAAACGTAGAGATTTTTTCATTAGTATGCTGAAGTTTTTGAACAATGCTATATGATGTAGGCCTTGTGTCTTTAGGATTTGAAGATTTGGATGTATCCTTCTGTTTAGAAGTGGAAGACGCATTGAAAGGAACCTTAGGGACATTTGATGAATCTGGGATTTGTCCTTGCAAATGTGCCTGAGCTTGTGATCGAGTAACTGTGTTAGCTGATTGATTTTCTCTATCTCTCCTTACAATTGTTATGACATCGCAATGCTCAGATAGGCATGGTTCAACCATATTGATAACAACATTATTTCTAGAATAAACATAATTGACCTTAGCACCCACATTAGGTTGAGAAGATGAATCTCCTTGACTATGTTTTAGAAATGGCTCTGTAAATACTATATGATCATTATTACTCTTACGATTATCAATCATGATTTCTCCACTATCAGTTTTGTCTTGAATGGTATGTTTTGAGCGCAAGCAGTTACTAGTTTTATGACCCTTACTATGATGAAAATCACATTATTCATTCTCCTTCCACCATTTTGGTTTAGGTTCAGGATCAGATTGTCAGATCTTAGGTAAAGAGATTATGTTATTAGCCAACAAAGTTTTCATAGCTAATTCCAAAGATTCTCCAAGAGGAGTGAACTTTCATTTATTATCAACGGACCAAGGTTTGTATTCTTTTAGCTTTTGAGATGATTCAGACACCTTTTGTTCTGAAGCTTTGATGGCTTGGGTACCGACAGTTAGATTGAAAGTGGGTGCCTTAGATGGGGCACATATATTATCAACAATTCCATCTATGAGGATGCATTTATTCTTGTTCCAATTTTTGTTCTTATCCTTAGAACTAGATTCATAGTTGTCCTTTTGAAGTGTGATGTCTCCTTTTTTCACAAGTACTTTTTCAATTTTGATTGCATTGTCTACCATCTTATCAAAAGATGTATGATTTTGCATTTGTAAAGGGTAGTTGATTTCTAGAACAAGATTATTGATGAAGATTTCTAGTTTCTCAGTTTTCGGAATAGGCCTAGCATACAGAGATAATTTCTTTCTCCATCTTTTGAGAAATGTCAAGAATGGTTCTCCTAGATATTGTTTGAGATTGTAGATGTCGATCATGGTGACTTGATGTTGAATGTCATAGGAGTATTTATGATAGAACAATTTGATTAACTCCTCAAAGGTTTTGATAGTTGGAGGCATTCTAGAGAACCAATGAATGGTTGTTCCTCCTAGAGATCAAGGAAAGAGGCACATTAGATAGGTTGGTTCATGCATGAACTCCATAGATTGAGTACATAATTCTCTGACATGATCTTGAGGGTCAGAGTTTCCATCATACTTATCATATTTTAGAATTTCCACTCTCTTAGAGAATGGTGGCATGTACAAGTCTTTATCAAATGGAAAAGGACATAGGGCTTCCATGGGGAACTCCTTAGGTTCCTTTCCTTTTTCAAGTTTGTTAAGTTTGACTTGCATGGCATGCATTTGCTTCATCATAGCCATGATAGGATTTTATTCCTCATGCATGATGATATCTTCAACATTAAAGTTGGGAGGAAGTTTAGCTCCTTGATGAGCTAACTCCAGAAAGTATGCTTCTCTATCTTCTTTCAAGAAATGTCTCATCATTTTCTTGAATTCATCATCATTTTAATATCGAGGAATTTTAGAAGGTGTGGGTTCTTGATTCGTACCATGTTGAGAATGAGGTCCTTGAGACCCATGTTGTGTTCCTCCATGAGACATGTTAGGAGTTTTAGGACTCCCTAGAATAGATTGAGGTGGAGCTTGTTGATGACCTTCATGAGTTGATGGAGGGGGTATGTAACCAGTTTTCAATCAAAAATTGCCCAGACCGTCATCTTCATAAGGACCAAAATTGTAGAGTTGCTCAAGAGTTGGACCCTTGTGAGTAGTCAAAGGGAGTGTTTCTCTAGATTTCTTGTGTGAGGGAGCTCTAGTTTCTACCATTAACCTTGGGTGAAGCAAAAGAATAAGATGAAGACAACTGAAGAATGAATTGATTCAAGAAGATCAAATGATGCAACCTTGTCAATATTGAAGTGATTGAAGATTAGATTGGATGTAGATGAAGGATACTATGCCCTGGATGTATGGGTAGATGCCCAAAAGATAGAGGAGATGAGCTCGCAACACTTAGCCATTTTGAATATTGATTTAAGATTGATAATTATGACAAGGTTTTGACACAAGATGAAAAAAACTCAAATCGATAAAATAGAAGGCTAAATCAGACTCAAGAGGCCACTTTAAGAAAATGATTGGATCCTTTCTAGTTTTTTTTTGTTCCTGACATAGTGATTTGTTTGAAAAATTCTGGAAATAGGCTGTAAAAGCTAAATATCTGACAATTTTGACAACTTTTTGGCAATTTTTCAAAATTTCTCAAATGACTTTCTACAGACTCGTATGACACTGGGTCTGTTTTGAAATGACAGTTGACAAACTCATACAACAATTGTAAAAATCACACGATAGTTGATAGCAGGATTTGACTTTTTTGATTTGACTGGCAACAAAACTTGTATGACATTATACAAGATATCATACGACAATAAGGAGGTTCTAAAATGACAATAGCCAAAACTTGTACGAATTTTTGATTTTGTGGGATGAATTTTGACTCTAGAAAGTTATTTTACTTTAGATTTTGCAAATTTTAGGTTTTCAGTTTTAGATTGTTCACAAAATTATCTGTCCAGATTTGAAGATTGTACCAGATTGATTCATTCTTAGTAACCAGATAGATAAATAGGCACAAAAAATAGCAAGCAAGTGATTTCAAGCACGTCTAAAAGAAATGAACAAAGGACAAAGAAACCCTATGCATGAATAACCAAGTGACTGAATGTGCTAATCCCTAGGAGTGCTAACTATGTATGTCCCAAAAAATTTTGCAATAACGCACATAATCCTAGAAAATGAAAATTTTGGCCTCACTAGGGTTTGTAGTAATGGTCTGACTCTGCAACTTTTGTGATTTCAAGAGGGAGAACTCCAATCTAGGTGTACCAAGGTTTTGACATAGCCCAAGAATTTAATACACTAGGAGCTGCTAGGGAGATTAGACAACCCAACAAGAGATCACACCTGTGAAGATTTCCTCCACAAGGGCATTTATATAGTGGTTGTTGCTACCATGGTGAAAATAGCTATTACCACTTTAGGTTCCATCGATGTGGTTGACCCAATTAAGGGAATGTCCACTATGGTTAACCCTCTCTAAAGGTGACTCAAAAAATATACCACAGGGGGACTAGATCAGATTCAAGGATCTGGGTTTCTGGTACTATCTAAAAAGGAAGTAGAGCATAATCCCCTAGCCTCTTTACCTCACCAAGACAAAGTAGATAGATTAATCTGACATGCTAAGACTCAAACTATCTCGCCAAGATCTATGATGTCAACAACTCATGATCTATCAACCTCTCCGGAGAGAGAATTTGTCAATCAAAAGCTAAAAACTAAAAATTTAGTAGAACACAAGACTATTTCAGTATCCTCCCTACCTACAAGGGGATCCTTCATCAAGAAGAGCTTTGCATGCATGAACAAGCAAATGAAGCCCACTCTCTCCAGATCATCCACAAATAGTGTTCATAGGGCCTATTTACTATGTGTAATAGAGATCCAGAAAGCAAATCTATGTTCGTTTTATAGCCCAAAATGAAGTCTGTGATATGAAAGCAATGAAAGGTCACACAAGCTTGACACGTGAGAGTTTGTTTTAATCCAAATTGAAATGTTATCAGATTGAAAAGAATACCTGAATTCCTCACAATGCGCTTAGTATATTTTTACCTATGTGTAGAAATTCTCATGCTTTTCCCACTCAGAATAAGCATATACCAATCAAAAATAGAAAATCTCAATTGCTAGGGTTAGCTATCAGTCCAAATCTGCGAATCAAATCTGGGAAATTGCCTGAAAATGTGAAATGACAATTGAAACCTGGCACTGAAACTCATACAATAGTGGGTTACCTCCCAAACGATAATCTGGAAACTCGTACGACAATGGGTAATCCTTGATACGACAATCGAGCTTCTAAACAACAATATGTAGCTTCTGATATGAGCCTTGATCAAATCAACTATTGTACAATAGCAGGTTCTTCCTAGTACAAGTTTCTGACAAAACTCATATGAAAATTATACGGACAGAAAATAAAGATCATAGTTTCAAATAGAAAATGACAAGAAATTGATAGAAATTGATAGAATTGAAATAGAAACCCGTTTCAAGGCCCCACAATGGGTGCCAAAAATGGTGTGTGTGAATTTTATACCTAGCTATAGACACAACACCTCAGTAAAATATTAGAGGTTAGCAAAAATCAAAATTGTGCAAGTAATTGAAAACTAAACTAACTAGGTGATTTACTGCCTTCTAGTAGGTGTGAGTATGATCTTCTTAGATTAGACCGAGACTAGTGACATTGACAACACCTAAATGAAGGATTTGAATGTAGAATATGGATGCAAATTAATTTATTTTTTTGGATTTTGAATGCAATTGGATGAAAAATTGGATATGAAACTAATTTGAATGAAACTGATATGATATGCAATTAATCTAAGAATGATATGCTAAATGATATGAATGCTTCAAAGACAATAAAAATTTCACAACAACTTTGATTCACAAAGATGGATTCTTCGATCACCAATTCGGTAGCGTGAGGATGCAATTTCATGGATCCTTTTGGAAGAGCTAAAGCCTTGATTTTATAGAAATCCAAGGCTTTGGAGGTGCATGAGAAAAGCCATAAATCACTCTTGATGAACTCAAGTTGATTTTTGAGTCAACAAGAAATCAGAAATAATTAACTCACATAATCATGCAAAATCGTGCAAGAACAACTTTTTAACTCAAATAAGAAGTTTAGATCAGCTTTGAACTCAAAATGGAGGTTGAGTTTCTAAAAGTTAACAACTTGCATTGATTTTTTGATTTAAAGCTTAACTTCTTTTTGAATGTGCATAATTAATTAGGAATTAACTAAATAAATAAAGTAATTTATTCTCAACTTAACTAATTTTTGAATTAAAACAATTGATTTATGGGTTAATCAATTTTTAAATCAAACTTTTATTCGAAAACTATATCATTAAATATTGACAAATGACTTTAATTAATTAAGTAGGAATTTAATCAATTAGTCATGAGATTTTTAATTTATTGTCAGAATTAAATAATACAATATAGGAATTAATATAATTTAATTTAATTAAATAACTAAGTGGCAGAATTAAATCTAATTAATTAAATATTCAGAATATTCAATTAATCAAACTTTAGGATAAAAGTAATTTATCACCAAATAATCATTAAATTAAAGATAATCAAGATAATTAGGAATATTGCTAGGAATATTCTCCAATGTAGAATTTAAGAGAATCAATTAAATTCGATAATGTGCATATGTGCCTTAGCTTAGGACTTCAATGTCGATTTCATTCGAATTTAAGGTGTAGGAGGTTAATGAACCTATAGCCCATTTTTGGGGTATTACAACTACCATAAGTGTGAAGATATCATTTAGAAAAAAAATATATTTATTTTCTTTTATATATTAATGGAGGCATACTAATAGTCATCATAATTGCTTACTTGGCTTATCTACTCAACTTAAATTACACATTAGATTTGGATAATTTTTTTGTTGTTGTCCTTTTATGTGACTTAATTAGTCACAAAATATTTTTTGGCTTCTAAGTAGTAGTGATGCTCCTTGTAGAATTCATTAAGTGTCAAAGGTGAAAAAGTGGCCTTTTCTAACTATCATCTAATACCTAGCCCCTTTTGCATCACTACCCATTCTTTTATACCACTGAAAAGTTTGCACAATTGATCCATTGCTTTTCAACAATAATTGTGTAACATTTGCACAAATTCCTAAATAATGGTGCACTATTGGTACCAATAAACTTGCACAATTGATCTTATTGCTAAGTATATTTTCAAAAAAATGGGTGCCTATTGGTTCATGGATGATTTATTGTACTTAATACATTATAAAGAAACTCCTAACAGGGTTAAGGATCTTCTAACAAGGATCATAAAACACTAGTACAAAATATTAGTGGGTGTTAATTCCCACGGAGTTTTTTACCTATTTGGGTTTTCCTGTAACCAAAATATTGGTGTTGTGTTCAAGTGTTCTTTCATTGTGTTTATGCTTATGTTTAAGTATACTTAATTGGATAAAGAATTGAAACTTGTAGATAACTTATTCACCCCCCCTCTTAGTTATCTCTTGGGACTATTCCTAACAATTAGTATCAGAGCCAAGTGCCTCAAAGAGAAAGTTTAACAACTTGAGGTTGATCCGATGGCATTCTTTAGAAAAGATAGTTGTAAGTTTGATGGAGAGAATTATCTTGATTGGAAGAACAAGATGATGACACATTTGCAGTTCATTGATTTTGATGTTTTTGAAGTAGCTATCAAAGAAGTTCAGATCCCTTCTTTGGAAGATCTTGCAAAGGATGATGCTACTGGTAAGAAGAAGGATTTATTTCATCAGAATGCAATTTCCAAAGAAGCTCTTATCAGCACTCTCTTTGATAGTGAGTTCTTAGAGATAAAGAAAGTAGACACAACCTGCAAGTTATGGAAGCACCTAGAAGACATGTTTGAAGGAGATAAACAAGTATAGGATGCACGCAAAAAGATATGGAAGAAAAGATACAATGCATTAGAGATGCTCCCTAAAGAAAACATCAGAGCTTACAATCAAAAGATTAATGAAATAGTTGTTAAAATCAGGAACAATGGCAGAGAGATCTTAGAGGAAGACATTATGGAAAAATTGATGACTACTCTTACTCCAGAATATGAAAACAAGATCAACATCCTTGATGAGACCATGCAACTTACATCAAATTTCAAGAGAGAGACCTTGATCAGCAAAATCTTAGCTTTTGAAATTTCAAGATTGAAGACATAACCTAAAAGTGAAACAACCTTCAAAGAAACATTCCATGGTAAGAAATCTGTAAACACTTCTAGTAATTTTGATGATGATAATGAAGAGAAAACACTAGATGACTTCATTGCTATGATTGCTAAAAGAGAAAAGAAAGGAAAAGGAAAATATGAATTTTAGTTGCCATTTAAACATTTTGCATGTAATAAGATTGGTCACTTTGCATCCAAATGTCCTACAAGAGATAGAAAGTTCAAGAATGACTACAAGCCTAAGTACTCAAAGGAATGTTACTTTTCTGGAGATGGAGTATTTGATGAAGAATCAAGTGAAGAAGAAATTGGATTCATTGCTCTTGTAGATCATGAGAATAAGAAAAAGGAAAAAGAACTATCATTAGTCTCTCAAGAAGACATAAGAACTGATTGGATCATAGATAGCAGTTGTTCACATCACATAATAGGTGATAAAGACATATTTGTTCATCTAGACAAATAAAAAGGTGGCATGGTTAGGTTTGGAGATAACACTCCTAAACCTATCATTGGTAGAGGAGCTATCACATTGGACAGAAAGAACAACACTGATGATGTTCTTTATGTAGATGGTTTGAAACATAACCTTCTTAGTGTTGGGTAGTTACTTGAAAAAGGCTATCATTTGGATTTCAAAGACAACAAATACATTAGTAACAAAAAAGATGGTGTTATGATTGCATTAGGTTCAAAAAATAAAGGTAATGTTTTCCAACTCAATTCAGAGGCAAGTTGTTTTGTTACTAAAGTTGATGACAGTTGGTTGTGGCATAAAAGACTATGTCATATCAATTTTGATAACATAGTAAAGATAAGGAATGTGAAGGCAGTAAGAGATCTACCTAGCATAGCAAATCCAGTTGATACCATATGCAGGGAATGTGTGATGGGTAAGCATGTGAGAAACCCATTCAAGAGCAAGTACAATTCAATAGAGAACAAGTTGGATCTGATTCATACAGATCTATGTGGTCCAACTCAAACAAGATCATACTATGGTGAAAGGTACTTCATTTTGTTTTTTGATGACTATACTAGAATGATGTGGGTTGCGTCCTTGAAGGACAAGTTAGAAGCATTTGAGAAGTTCAAAATATTTAAAGCTAAGGTTGAGAATGAATCTAGACTAAAGATAAAATGTCTGAGATTAGATAGAGGAGGTGAATTCACATTTGATAGATTCTATGAGTACTACGAAGAACATGGCATAAAGAGACAATTGAGTGCACCTAGAACCCCTCAGTAGAATGAGATTGTGGAGAGAAGAAATAGGATCATCCTTGATACAACATGCACCATCATGATTGAAGGAAAAGTTGCACATACCTATTGGAGAGATGCAGTCAATACATCAGTCTCTACCATCAATAGAATAAAATTAAGGCCTAGTGCAGACAAGACATCTTATGAGCTATGGTTTGGTAATGTTTCCATATTAAAATACTTTAGAATCTTTGGAAGAAAGTGCTACATCAAGAGGGATGAAGAAGTAGGCAAGTTTTATGCAAGAAGCAATAAAGGTATTTTTCTTGGTTACTCTAATAAAAGAAAAGCTTATAGATGTTACAATTTAAGGTTAAAGAAGATCATTGAAAGTGCTCATATTAAGATTGATGGAAATTTTATTGTTCAAGAAAGATATCATGATTATTCACCTATGATTGAATAAGAACCTAGACCTTCCACTAGTGAGACAGTAGTTGAAGAAATGTTTGAGAGTATTGATGTATTATTCAATGACCCTTAGACAAGTAAAGAAGAAACCCCAAAGGTAGATGAGACAACATCACCCAAAGTTCCAAAGTTTACTTCTAGATATCATTCTAAGGATGACATCATTGGAGATCAGAGCAGCAAAATCACAATAAGATCAAAAGAAAAGAATCAAGCAAATAATGAAGCGGTGTGTTTACTATCTCAGATTGAACCCTTAAGTGTTGAAGATGCTTGTAAAGATTCAGATTGGCATGATGCTATGAAAAAAGAACTAGATCAAATCATAAAGAATGATACTTGGGAATTGGTCCCAAGACCTAGTGATAAGAATGTGATTGGTACTAAGTGGATATTCAGGAACAAGATGAATGAGGATGGTACAGTAATAAGAAATAAAGCAAGGTTAGTATGTAAGGGATATGCACAAAGAGAAGGCATTGATTATTCAGACACATTTATACCTGTGAGTAGATTAGAAGACATTAAGTTGTTTCTAGCTTATGCATCATTCAAAAACTTCAAAGTTTACCAGATTAATGTTAAGTCAGCTTTTCTAAATGGAGAGCTAAACTAAGAAGTTTACATTGAATAGCCAGAAGGATTCACCTTATTAGATAGACCTGATATGGTATGCAGATTAAAGAAATCCCTCTATGGACTTAAGAAAGCCCCTAGAGCATGGTATGAAAGATTGGATGATTATCTAACAAAGATTGGATTCAAGAAAGGAGTAGTAGATTGTAATCTATTTATAAGAGAGACATATGAAGGTATACTACTTGCAGCTATATTTATAGATGATATTATCTTTGGAGGTAATGGAAAACTTAGTGAAGAATTTGCTAAGGAAATGTAGAGTGAGTTTGAGATGAGCATGATTGGACCCATCAAATATTTTTTGGGTTTGAATGTGCAATAGACAGAGAAAGGTATTTTCATAAATCAGTCCAAGTATGTCAAAGAGATATTGAAGAAATTCAATATGGATTATTGTAAACTAGTAGATACACCTATGGTAACAGGATGCAAGCTTACAAAAGAAGATGATTCACCAGCAGTAGATATAACTCTATATAAGTCTATGATTGGTAAACTTATATATCTTACTCAAACAAGACTAGATATTTCCAATGCAGTTGGTATTGTTGGAAGATTTGTAGTTGAGCCTAAACAAAGTAATCTCATGGTCTAGTAAAAAGAATATTCAGATACTTGCAAGGAACTATAGATTATAATCTATGTTATCGTAACTCTAAGAATGTTGAGCTTCATGTATATACAGATGTTGATTGGGCAGGATGCGTTGATGACAGGAAGAGCACATTAGAAGGAGCAATATTTCTTGGTGATCGACTTGTCACTTGGAGAAGCAAGAAACATAATTGTATCTCTCAGTCAACAGCAGAAGAAAGTATGTTATAGTAGCCTTGAATTGTTCTACAATTGTTTGGATCAAGAAGATGATAAAGAATTTTGGCATTCAGATAGATTATCCTATTTCTATCCATTGTGATAAAACTAGCACTATCAACATGTCAAAGAATCTAGTGATGCATGCAAAGACAAAACACATAGAGATAAAGTATCACTTCTTAAGAGAGAAAGTAGCAGATAAAGAAGTCAAGTTGGATTTTGTGAGTACTAAAGAACAACTAGCTGACATATTCACAAAATCTTTTCCAAAGGATACTTTTGAGTAGCTCAAGGAGAGGTTGGGAGTAATTCCCTTCCCTAAATCTAATTAGAGATAGCAGGACTACATCAGTCCTTAGTGACTGATGAAGGGTTGACTACTCTACCTCAGGAGTAGTACCAGTGCTTAAGATTTTGGCGCCCTTTTCCATTGATGTCAAGGTGGGTAGTATACAGTTATGAAAAATAGAAGTAAAGAGGGAGTAATATACTAAGGGGGAGTAACATTCAGTCATGATGTAGTTCAATTGAGGAAATGGAGAATATTGAAAGATGTTGTAGCAGAAGGAGGATTCATCCTTGGGGGATTTTTGATGAGGAAATGGATAATGTTATAAAAGAATTGTTCATTTAGATTGGTGGTATTTTTCATTCCACATGTTTCCATCAATGCTGACTATATGTTTGTCATTGATGACAACATATGGTAAGTAGAATGCGTAGAAGACTCATATAGTAAGATTTTAGTATATGAAACATGGAAATATTTTCAGCATGATATCATGGATGAAGAGGTTGATATTGAGTACAGACAGTTATATGGCAGCTTGTGTCAGTAGTATTCTTGACAGAGTTATAGGCAGTGTTCTATGGGTGATTGTTCATACAGTTGTGATGGAGCCCTGCACCTTTGGATATGAGATGAAGACATGTTAGTGATGCTACATTCATAGATGTAGAGTTTGAAGTGCAGTAGAAGTGAAGTTATGAAGTCTCTATTCACCAGCTACAGTTTCCTATGTTTATCCAGAAGAGCTGACAGAGATTTTATCAATACAAGAGTTGCACTTATCAGTTGGGTATGCACCCTTGGATTAGGGCTTGGAGAAGATTTAATTATGTTTTTTTAAGAGTGCATGATGTAATTCCTCTTGAGGAGAAAGATCCAGTTATTTTGGTAGAGCCGATAGTGTGTAGCGTGCATCTACAATTATTTTATTATATATGTCCCAGAATGTGTTGTGTTCTTAGTAGAGATGACTGAATTAGTATTAGAGTTTGTTACAGCTTCTCTAATATGATTTCAAGGTGGTTCTAATAAGCTGACTTAATTATATCATTTAGAGGAAAGATATTTATAGGCAGTCATTTGTGATTGCTAGTGTGTGGTTCAGAGTTGATTGTGAAGAGAAGAGAAAAGTGTGCAAAGTGTTGAGCCATCAGAAGAAGGTCTATGTGACCAAGTAAAGTATTTGTGCTATACATTGGAACTATCTAGATAATAGGTCAAAGCATAGTTCACCAAGATCCAGATATAGTGTGTATCTATTAAACAAAAGGTTGTAGCCTTCACCTCTTTGAGTAGTGAGCTCTAACAGGGTTTATTGTAAAAGACTCCTAATAGGGTGTGACCCTTGACAAGGTCTACTATACTTAATACATTGTAAATAAACTCCTAATAGGGTTAAGGATATTCTAACAAGGATCATAAAACAATAGTATAGAATATTAGTGGGTGTCAATTTCCACCAGGGTTTTTTACCTATTTGGGTTTTCCTGTAACCAAAATATTGGTGTTGTGTTCAAGTGTTCTTTCATTTTGTTTATTCTTATGTTTAAGTATAATTAATTGGATAAAAATTGAAACTTGCAGATAACTGATTCAACCCCCCCCCCCCCTCCTCGCTCTCAGTTATCTCTTGGGACTATTCCTAACAAATGATGCACTTGAAAATGAAGATTGGCTTAATGCAATGAAAGAAGAGATTGATCAAATTGAAAAGAGAAATACTTGGTCACTGGTACCGAGACCCCAAGAAAATAATGTTATTGGTACAAATTATATTTTTAAGAATAAATTAAATAAAAATAGAGTTGTGATAATGAATATAGAAAGATTGATTTGCAAAGGGTATGTGCAAGAAGAAGATATTGACTATGGTGAGAGATTTGCCCCTGTTTCTAGATTAGAAGGTGTGAGAATCTTACTTCCATATGTTTCTTATAAAGGATTCAATGTTTATCAAATAGATGTTAAGTCTGTATTTTTGAATGGAATTCTTGAAGAAGTTTACATTGAACAACCTGAAGGATTTGTTGAAAATTCTAACAAGGATATAGTATGTAAACAACACAAGGAACTATATGGTTTGAAGAAAGTGCCCCAAATGTGGTATGAAATATTACATTCATATTTAATCAAGATTTGATTTAAAAAGAAAAGTAAAAACAAAAATTTGTATCTGAAATGTGATAGTACTGATAAGATTTTAGTTGATGAAATATTTTTTGATTAGATCATATTTGGAGGAAATGAGTCAATGTTGAAATCATTTGCTGAGGACATGAGAAAAGAATTTGTGATGTCCATTATAGGAGAGATATAATTCTTTATTGGAATACAAATTCAACAAGTTAAAGATGGGATCTACATCACACAGTCAAAGTATATCAAGGATATCCTAAAGACATTTAGTATGGAAGAGTCATTTTCAGTTGGTACACTGATGGCTAATGGTTACAAATTGTCAAAGGAAGATGAGGAAAAGGAAATAAATGAAAAACTCAACCAATTAATGATTGGTAAGTTATAGTATGTTGAACACAATAGACCTGATATTTATCATGTTATTGGTATTGTTGCAAGATTTTCTACTTGTATTACCTAAAATATGTTGTTAGAGAATACCAAACTAAGCTAGCATTCAACAAAAAAATAAGATAAACCTTTAAGATTAGACATGACAAATAATATCAAGGGAAGAGAGTGTAAACCAACAAACAAACCCAAGAAGCTCCAAAGTAGGGGATTTGTCCAATGAGGATATGTGTGCTCAAAAGATGATGCTCAAGCTCTAAGATGATATTCAATGGATAAATGGAAATTTTAGCATTATGAGGGTATGAGTGTGATTTTTGGCTCTCAAATGGGCATGCTAACTTTACTTTGATGGTGTATGAATATGAAGGTGATGAGGGCTCAATTTATAGGCAAGAGGAGGAGTGAATGAACCATCAAGATGAAAATCCAAGGAAGGGCCAAGATACATTTGAGAGAGCACATCGATTGTTATTTCTCAAATGCATCTCATTATGACAAGTGTCACAATGGGAGAGGTTGGAAGGAATGGGGTAATATGACCATTTTGGGAGATGTGAGAGGGGGAAAATTTGTAAGAGGAGGATGTAGTGTGTAAGGGATGTGTAAGATCATTTAAGGTTGACATGAGGTGAGAGAATTGGGGGATTGAGGATGTGACATGAGAGTTGACTTGGGTTGGGTTAGGATTTCTTAATCCATGGATTATGATTGTGAAAATGCTTAGGAGGTGATTAGGCTTGGATTAGGAGGCAAGTGGGAAGTTTATGAGGATGTGATGGGAGGAGAGAGAATGAGTGGAGGGGTTAGATTAGCTAATCATGGGTCATTAGCTAGCTAAGGGTAATTAGCATGTGTGAATAGGTTGGGTTGAGTATGAAATCCATGTTAGGATTTTGAGATGGGTTTGGTTAAGGGTGAAAGTTAGGAGCCATGTGCTAAAATTGGATTAAATACATTATTTAATTTCAAGTGGGAGGAAAATAGGGTTTTATGAATTAAAATTTAAATAGGTATATGTATTTATTTAAATTAATAGAGGAATGAGGATTTAATTAATTATCAGACTATAGGTTTGTCATTTAGATAATTAATTGGACTAAAGTTAATTAATTAACTAGGGGATGACATAAATTAACCAAATAATAATATTTAATTAATAGAATGCTTGGGAGAAAAATAAATAGGATTACTTAATTGTGTAATCAAATTTAGGTGTCTACACTACCAATCCAAAGGAAACACATGTTTGTAGTGAAAATAATATTTAGATATCTAAAAGGGACTGAAGTCTCGGTCTTCTATCCAAGAAAGGGGGATATTTTGATCTATAGGTGTAAACTGATGTTGATTGAGATGGAAACATTGATGATAGGAAAAGTACAAGTGGCAAAGATTTCTTTTTAGGATAAATATTAGTGACATGGCTAAGGAAGAAACAAAGTTGTATTTCATAGTCTACTACTAAGGCTGAGTATTTTGCTGTAGCTATGAGTTATTTAAACATTTTATGGATCAAACAACTACTTGAAGGTATTCAAGAGGAGATTAATGATCCAATTACTATTTACTATGATAATACTAATGCTATCAACATATCAAAGAATTTGGTGATGTATTCAAAGAAAAAGCATATTTCTATCAAGTATCATTACTTGAGAGAACAAGTTCAAGACAAGCATGTGATATTGGATTACATGTGATTTCAAAGGAGAAGATAGTAGATATATTTACCAAACCACTATTGAAGGATGATTTTGAGTATCTTAGAGGTAAATTAGGGTTTCTTCCCCTAACCAATATTCACTAAGGCAAGATGCGTGTTGCATCAATTCAAGGTTTCATTAGAATATCTATTTTGTGAGTTGATTCTAGTGTCCACTCTTTGGGTGATGCCTGAAGTTCTAAAGATGTTTATCCATGCAATGAGAAATCAGTCAATTTGAGGTATGATTCACTGCCTGAACAAAGTTTTTAGGAGTATGTATCTTTGGCATTGTTGTCAAAGACGAAGAAGATTTCTAAGAGGGAGAAGATTTATAAGGAGAATATACTATTGAAGGAGAAGATTTATTTTGATGATTCAAGTGACAAAGGGAGATTATATAAAGAAGGAGATCAAGAAAATAAGAGAGAAGAAGATAAAACTTAGAGGGAGTAAATAACTTAGAAAAGTTAGTTCCATCATTAATTTGTAGTGAGTGTCACCATCAATGCTAAAGAGGGAGATTGTTACTATAACTAATGGTGATGACGATCAATATAAACTAAGATTAGAGGTATACAAGATAGTAGAAATATTAGATTAGTTATTATCTTGTCATTGATGTCAAGAAATTGATATTTAATTTATATTGAGTTTCCATATCATTCAAAGTATGATATAAGTTTAAGTGTATTAAAGAACCTAAGATGAAGTGAAATGTTTTGAAGTTGAAGAACTTAATTGGCTAGCTAATATAGATCAAACATTGTTTTTTATTAAGTAAAATAGGTTTTACAAGGTTACTAAAACCCATGTAGTAACATTAAAAAGTAGAAAATAATAGATCAAATCCTAGCAAAATAAAAGCAACTGAAGAGACAAGCAAAAGGAAGGCCAAGAGGCAAGCTACCACCAAGAAGGAGCTTACAAAATAGAGCAAAAAAGGGATAGAGAAAAAAGCACCAGGGAACAGGATCAGGTGAGGTTCCTGAGCATTATAGTAATGTTTCTTTCAAGAAGCTCCATCTTCTTTGTAGCCTCTTTTATCTTCTAGATGTCATGGGAGCCATCATCAACCATGTTTTTCTTTGATCTGGCTTTGGTTCTCTTACTCATGCCTTCATTTGGCTTCTCCTTATTTTCCTCAGTGGTCCCCAGCTCATCCTTGCTGTCCATCTTCTCTTCCATTTTATTAATAAGTAGCTTGATATGTTCATTGGAGGCTTTGAGAATGTTGAATTTTTTCTCTTCTATGCCTTTGAGTGTTTCCTCCAGGCTTTTCATTTTTTCTTCTATTTGTCCAATCCTAGAATCTAGGCTTTGCTTATACTCTATGACTTTTTGGTCCTTTTCAACCATGCTCTATATTTTTTTCTTGATATCTTCAAGTTCATGGAAGAGACATTTGAAGGACCTATATTGGTCCAACATGATATTCTTTGTATTGTTTTAAAGGTTCATCTCCATTTCCTTAGCCTTGTCGCTGAGTATGACCAGAGCAAGGTTAATTAGGTCCTCCTAAATTTTTTCATTAATGTCCTTGAGGATTTTAGGATTAACAATGTCCTTGACATTCCCCATCTACACAATATTCATATTGAAGTTCCTCCACACTTTATTCCCTTTTCTTGGGTCTTGACTTTGGTACTCCCCAGACTAGTTTTTTTCTTCTAAGTTCTCTTGCAAATTAGAATAATGGGTAGAGGGGTTACCCTGGTCTTGGTTGGGATTGTCAATGTTAGGGTCCTAACCATTATCTTTAGCTCTTGAAGGGGGGGGGATTTGTCTTCACTAATGGTTAGGTCAACCAAGAGGTGAGCCGAAGATTCCCCCTTAGTATTGAATTTTTCTCCTTTGGTCTATACGTTCTTCTTACTGGTCTCTCCTTTCGGATTACCCTCCTCTTCATCAGTATTCAAATATTTTTCATTGTTATTATAAGCCTCATCTGAGGGTATATCCTTCCCGGCCTACTTTTTGCTAGGTTTTTCTTTTTTTGGTTGAGCTCAAGCATCTCTTTTTTTATGAGGACCCCTGTTTCAGTTTTTTGATCTCTTCTTCCTCATTTTCCTTAGAGTACATTTCCAAACTATTTCCTTTTGAGGGGATGTAATCTGAACCAGAAGCATTACTTTTTTCATTTTCTCCGCAATCTCATTTCCCAAAATTTGGGCTTTAAAGAATTAATAGATTAACAGTAATATGCCCTCATGCAAAGTAGGGTTAGCTATGTTCTTATCCCTAAAACTATTTATATTTCTATTTATTAAGGAATAAAGATAGAAAGGGATGGAAACCTTCATTCTATGCCTAAAGTGGTTCAGCGGAACAAAGTGAAAGGTCCTAATTCTATCAAACCTTGTGTCTAGAGTGACATAAGAGATAAGGGTTTTAAGAACATACTTCCACAACATATTCATTCCCTCAAGCTGGTAGTAGGTTCCCGTCTTGACTATAGCTTTCTTCTCTTCCTCATCTCTCATGAATTCATTAACTACATTTCCAACTATAGGAATGCCAATGACCTTAGGAATGACCTCCTCAGTGACAGTAAAGGTCTTTCCCTTAATCTCCACAATACCTTTGTTCCAACTTTTCATGAAGATGTTAGTGACTGACTTCTTGTTGCCATGAAGCCTTTCGATGAAGGTAGTGATTTCCCATTTTTGAAAAGTGTTCCAAACCTTAGTGCATATCTTCCATTTTGTGCTATCATTCTTAGGCTCACTTCTATATCTTTCCCCAACCATTGCTCTAGCTATGATCTGGGAATTTCTCTGGTGCTGCTAGGACCTATTATTTTTCAGTTTCTCTAGCTTCAGTCATTCTTAGATTTCTATTTTTTTCTTTTGAGCTGAGATACATTTGTTGGGAATGAATACTCAAAAAATGTTCTGAGGGGATGCGAAGTAATTAGCCTTTTTTTCCCTCCAGTACTTGTCATTAAAGGAATAACACTTCCAAAAATCCTCGTTGCTTATCATTATTATCTTTTATGATTCCCTTAGTACCTTGGAGTCTATCCCAATCAAGTAGTTCCTTCACTTCACTAGGGAAATCTCCACCATGATGCCAAATCATCTTAGCTTCCTTTTTTACTATTAGGTTAGCGAACCAATTAGCAACAATGTTTGCTTCCCTGTACATGTGGGAAATGTGAACCACTTCAAAAGAGTTTAGGATGGCACACGTTTCCTTGATCATGTTGGATATAGACCATGACAGGGATTGGTTATGATTTAAATAGTTAATGATATTCATGGAGTCTCCTTCAAGCCAAATCTTCTTGACCCCAATGTCATGGGCCAGTTTGGTGACTTGGAGGGCCACACTCACTTTAGAAAAATGGTTTGTTTGAGGACCAAGAGGTAAGATAAAAGTTTCTAAGCCGAAACCAAAATTTTTCCTAATAATACCTCCTCTACCAACCTGGCATGGGTTCCCTTTGGAAGCTTCATTGAAGTTGGCTTTAGACCAGCCAGCCGGGGGTAGCTCCAGGTGCAATTCTTTCTTTTCTCCTAAGCCACATCTTGGACCTTTCCTACAAAATGATTAGTACCTCCACAATAATAAAACTTTTCCTTCACAACATAGTGGATCTTTTCAAAAATTATTTTGGAAGGAGAGGAGAAATCACAGAAAAATTGGTTGTTGTGTTCTTTCCAAACTCCCTAGTAGAAGTGAGGGAGGGTCTAGGAGAAAAATACATAGAAATAAAAATTAAAAGTAGTGAAATCCCATTGAGAAAAGAGATCTTAGAAAGACAGGGGAAAAACCAAGGATAAATCTAGGACAAAAAGGAGGAGATTCCAAATGTTACTTAGAAAAGAGTATTGGATAAATAGATGATCCACCAATTCCACTTGGAATTTGTAGAGCACACACCTTTTGGGGATCTAGAAACCTCTCTTGATGAGATTATCAACAATGAGAATGTGGTTCTGGAGTAGGATCTAGAAGAAAAAATTGATTTTGGGGATATGGCCAGGGACCTAGGCTTTAGCCCAGAGCGGTTTAGAATGTTGAGAAAGAGGTAGCTAAGAGGAATAGGCCAAGGCCATAGTTTAGTTCCCATCTAGAGACCCTTCCAAAATGAGTTCATCCTAAGAAGAGGAAATATGGTACAGGAACATCTTGGGTCTTGGAGCAATCTTGCATCAACCAAAAACATTTCCTGATTTATGTACCTGTTCGCTATTTTTTTCTTTATAATATTTTCATTTGATGGTTTCATGGTGTGAGAAGCTTACATGATTTTGAGGACCTATTTGGGAACCTTCTCCTATGGGCACATAAAGATTGGATGGACTTTTTCAAAGTTACAGTTGTTTTCCTTGCCGTCAAAACTATGTTTTCCTACAGTTTTGGTGCTAATTGTTCATTTTGGAGAACTTGATCCATAAGGAATCAGCCTTTTATATCTTAAGGAGTTTTATAGGACCTAAAGTACTATCATTTCCCAAGAGTGCAAGCCCCAATTCATTATGAGTAAAAATTTATGCCCATTTTTCCTCGGGACCTATTTTCTACCAATTTTTAGGTGAAACGTGTGGTGTTTCTTCTTGCACACTTACGTGTGATCAAATGGGTCCTTTCATAGTTAAAATAATGTTCTTGGGTCATTTAAGGACCTAAATCTAAAGGTTCATCAATTTATATTCATTCTAGCATTAGTTTTGGTTTAAATCTTCCAGACTGGACCTATAATGTAATTAAATGCCTGACTGGCCGACCTATGGCTTAGCTGGCTATATAAGGAGTCTAGATTGATGTAGTAGGGAATCAAGAGGAGATCATGAGTGAGATATAGGAAGGATTATCTAGATATATCATTGGAGACAAAGATAGGATGCAAGCTATGATTCTGATTTCATAATTCTCATTGTATAAGGCTGAAACTTGGAAGGCGTCACAACCAAGCATGTTGAATGAAATAATATAATTCTCTATTGTTTCTGCTAGTTGATTGTCTCATATCCATTGTTATTTCATTTCTTTCATGTGATTTAATATTTCTTCCATTGTGTAACTCTGAGCAAGGCTTGTTTTTTATTCAAGTGGACTCAATTCTGCTTGATTCTACTTGTATCTACCCTACCCTTGTGTCAAGTGGTATCAGAGCGAGTTCTTTCTTGTGCATTGGATCATGGAGAACCTTATTTGGATTTTTTTTAGTGTGGTAGATTTGAGATCTAACCTATAACTTGTAGAAGTTTATGATCTTGCTAGAACGTGATTGTCAAGATGGTTCATGGTAGAGGAAATGATAATGCTATCATGGATATGTTGAGGCAGATTGCAACTAGTCTTGGAGCTATAGAGATAGCCTAGAGAAGAGGAGCACATCTTGAAGATGTTAGTGATGAAGAAGAAGAAGTAGCACCTAATTCTAAACCTAAAGTTGAACAGGATGAGGAAAGTCTTTTGAGAGTTTTGTCTAAGGCTAACTCCAGACCTACAATTGAAGTTGCTTGTTATGATGGAAGACTTGAGACTGATGTACTTTTGGATTGGATCTCTAAGATGGATAAATAATTTGAGTATGAAGGTACTCCTAATAATAAGAAGGTTAAGATAGCAGTCACAAAGTTGAAAGGGCATGCATCTCTTTGGTGGGATCATTTGCAAACTGAGAGACAAAAGAGAGGAAAAGAAAAGATCAAGACATGGATGAAGATGCTTGTAAAGATGAAGAAGTTTCTTCTAGCTGACTACCAAGTTAGTTTGATGAGGAAAATGAAAAATTTGAGACAAAAGGAGATGAGTGTGAAAGAATATACTGAGGAATTTTACAAATTAGATATCAAATCTGGACATGTGGATGATGAAGTTGAGAAGGTGGCTAGATATCTGAATGGCTTGAGGACATCAATTCAAGATGAGATCAGCTATGTGAAGACTGATAGTGTGGAAGAAGCATATCAATTTTCTTTGAAGGCTGAAGAGAGATTGACAAAGAAACATGATCAAAGACAAAGAGGAAAAGGTGGTAGATTTCAGAGAAGTAGAGGTAGATCTTATGGAGAAAGTAGTAGATCTAAAAATGCAACACAAGATAAAGGATGGAAAGATGAACCTGCTAAAAGAGGTAATTACTCTAGAGGTAGCTATACTGGTTACTCTAGGAATAATAATAATGGTAAAAGAGAAGAGAGATCTTGGTTTAAAGGTACTTGTTACAAATGTGGTGAAGAAGGACATAGAGCTTTTGAATGTACTAACTCTGGAACGAAGACTAGAGGTAATGGTAGAAATAATTTGGCTTGTGAAGAAGTTGAAGAAATGTCTAATGAACCCAAACATGGTGAGAACTTGATGTTGAGAAGGATCTTGTGGAATGAAGAAGTTGATGAAGAACCTATTTTGAGGAAAAGTTCATTTAGAACCAGATGCAAGATCGCTGACAAATGTTGCAAGCTAATCATTGATAGTGGAAGTTCTGATAATTTGGCATCCGAAGAGTTGGTTAACAAGTTGTAGTTGCAAAGATTGAAACATCTGAAGCCTTATCATATTGCTTAGATCCAAAAGGAGCATAAACTACTTGTAAGTAAACAATGCCTTGTTAAATTCAAAATTGGGAATTATCATGATGAAGTCTTGTGTGATATTATGCCTATGGATTGTTGTCATAATCTTTTGGGTAGACCTTGGCAGTATGATAGGAAAGCTTTACATGATGGTAGATTGAATCAATATACTATTTGGATGCATGGAAAGAAACAAGTATTGTTGCCTTTGATAGAAAATTTTGATGAAATTCATTGTACCACAGTTAGAGTATGATTGGTTTATGGTAAAAAGTTTGCAAGAGAAATGAAAGAAAAAAATGTTTTCTTTGCTTTAATTCCAAGAAAGACTGAAAAACAAGATGAGTTAGAACATGCACCTGAGGTTAAGCCTTTGTTGAATGAATTTCATGACATCATTTCTGATAATGTACCTGATGGTTTACCACCTATGAGAAGTATAAGTCATTGTATGGATTTGATACCTGGAGCTAGTTTGCCTAACAAAGCACCACATAGGTTGACACCTGATGAAAAGACTGAGTTGAATAGACAAGTGGAAGAATTGCTTGAAAGAGGTTTTGTTGTGGTCCCACAACCACGCTCCCCTTTCTTGGCCCTTATGGCCTCAGGGGCCCCCCTTCTACTTTTTTCTTGCCTCATTTTGTCATCTTTAGGGTTGGTGTCCTTAGCTTTTTAGTTTTTGGCCTTTTTGGCCTTATCAGCCATTTCAATCTTGTAGGCCTCTAGCACCTTTTGGTGGCTAAAAGGTGCTAAAGATGCCAACATAACTGTTTTGGGCTAATGAAGTTTTCAGCCATTTTGGTCTTGTCATCTTTTAGGCCTTTTGGTGGTCTGAAATGTGCGAAGGTGACGCAGGAGCAATCTCAAGTGGCTGTCTTTTTTGGACTTCTTGATGGTCATCAATACTAAAAAATCTGACTCTTGTTGGAGTTAGCCTTTCAATGTTTTTGGCCTATCAGACCTCTGAGACAGATGAAAAGGTTGAAAGGCCGCCATGCAGGGTGATGATGTCACTATGTCTCCCACTACCTATAAAAGACACGAAGGTCATTTCAAACCTTCACTTTGTGCATTTTCTCCTCTATCATCCACTTGCTCTCTTTTTTGCCACTAGTTGCTTTCGCTTCATTTGGCTCCCGTTTCCTTGTTGGTCTTCATTAGGCTCTTCACCTTTTGAGTAGGTGGTCTCCTCCCCTTTGTTTTTTTTTCTTTTTCCAGTTTGTTTCCTTTTGTTTCTCATTTTCATGCTTCATCTTAGGTCTAGGTTGTTAGTGTTTTCCGTCTATTTGGCTTAGGTCTTAGGTGTAGGTTGTTTTTTAGGTCGACCTTTTTGGCCTTAGGGATTGTCAAGGTAGTCACCTCACATCCCTAGGTGAGTTTATGGTCAAACTCACTGCAGAATCATTTTTTGGGTCCTCCCAAAACCCTAGTTTCAGACTTTCAAGGTCCGAAAGTCGTAGAGCACCCACTAGATCAAAAAATGTCTAAGTACTCATGCTGTCGGCATTTTGGTGTTTTCGCACACTAAAATATAGTATCCCCCAAAACCCTTGAAGGAAGTGCTCTTTCCTTTGTTTCTTCAGTCTTTGGGTTTGTGGCCCTTTCATCCTTTTCTGATGTTGAGACTTCTCGGGGTTTCGGAGGTCCGATAATGCCAAAAGTCTCTTCCCGCCAGTTTTCCTTTGGTTCCTTTTGCCTCCAAGCCCTATGGTCCTTTTGGCCTTTTCGGCCCTTTTGGACTTGTTGTCATTTCCTATGTCTAATGAGTTTGAAAAGTTGAAAGGGCCGAGATCTTTAGTTTTTTTCTTTGAAATCATGGTTTCAATGAATGGTGGTGCTTTCCCAGTTTCTTTTCTCTCATTATGTTACTGATTCAGGCCTTGTGCTCTATTGCAGATATGGATGAGAAGGTACTAGCATCACCAGTGATGAAATACCAATTCAAAGGATACCACCCGCCATCTAAAGTTAGGGACTTGCATGCTAGGATAACCGATACTAATATCAGGAATGTGAGTTGGAATGAATATCTGAACAAGTGTGCTCAACCAGTGGGCCATTTAGAGGATTGTACCTCATTGGTCCATTGCTCCTTAGTGAATGCAATGGCACAACCTGTATTGATCCAATCAGCGGAGTTGATTAACACACTAGCCAACCACTATGTGCCAGATGAGCGCATGGTCATAAATAGCATGGGTGAAGTGGTCCTAGACTTGAGGCCTAACAACATCGAGGATACTTTCCATCTACCCAAGGGGGTAGATAAGTTCTTCAACTTCAATGTAAATAGGGGGATGAAATTCTATAACAAAGATATGCAGAGGGCCCACAACATTGTTAACAATGAGTACCTAATGCAACCCTTGCCCAAGAATAGGTTAGACATAATTGATATGAGGAGGGGTTATATGAAAGAGGATATCCAGGCTGCCATAATGATGATAAGCAGGGTGTATGGCCTGCCCAAGTCCCATCAGCTAGAGCCCTGGATGATTTTCCTCATCCAAAAAATAAAAGAAAGACAAGCAAGGTTCGATTTGGCCTCTATTCTAAGTGACCAGTTGGATGAACAACTGACTTAGATAAAAACTGATCCCCACTTTTACATGACATCTTATGTTGTGTACTTGCTAGCTGCTAGGGTAGTATATCCAGGGTTGACTAAGGTTGGAAACATCAGGGAACAAAGCACATGGGCTTTCACTTTGTATCCTCAATTGGTGTGAAAGGAGTTCCTCCCACATAATAGCCTAGAATTTAGGATAGTTAATGATGCCTTCGTCATTGCAATCATCCGCTCCATCGAGGGTGATTTTTCCAAAAGGATATCAATAGAAGCAGTTGCCAAAGTAAAGGCCATTGGGGCATTTTACATTCAATTCAGAACATTCACATATATTCAGGTTGTGAGAAGCACCTTAGCACCCAAGAAGCTCCCAAGGTACCCCTCTGATAGGGTAGTTCTACTAGAGATAGCAAGGCAATTGTTTGATGCTTACGAGCATATTAGACACAAGAAGAAACATTGCTGGAACTTCCCTATTTCAGCTGGTCCTCATTATGTTTTGGACATGAAAGTTTGCAAATCATTGGTTGGAGAATGGGATGAATTCCCACTGGCAACCTATAGTTTGGTGAGGCCACATTTTGACCCCATTGGTACTTATAGCCACATAATGGGAAGACACTATATCCATGAGCCGCATATTGAAGACCATTGGGCTAATTGTGTGGATGATTATGAAGTAAGAATCCATGACTATTGTCGGATGAGCCTAGAGTTGGCACAGGGTGCCCTTTCCTTGAAGATTCTACAAAAGGTGTTGGATGCCGACTCTGATAAAATCCTGGATTCTATATATAACAAAGACAAGGTGTATATTAGGGCCATTTTGAACATAGAGGTGGATTAGGATGAGAATGATAGCATGGACTTTAGAGCCCAACATGTGATCAAGCTGGCAAGGTCTTAGGTTGCTCGACCATTTCCTATGCAACCACTTCCTATGAAGCAGCTCCCTGAGAAGCCATCTCTGGAAAAGAAGAAGGGAGAGAAGATACTTAAACCACAGTTCAAGGGGGTTGCCCCTATAAAGCTTGAGATTGTGTATCACCATGAACATCCCACCACCTATGGTCTGGTCACACACTCCAAATAGGTGAAGATCAGGATGACTAGGAGCATTGCTCCACCAGAGGCACCATCATCAGGTGACCATGGTTCTCCTAGCTCAAAAAAGAGAACAAAGTTCAAAATAGTAGGACCTAAGCTGGCTGGAGCAACCAAGGGTCGTGTTTACAAAAGAAAGGTGGGCTCAACTCCTACACAAATGGGTATTCTGGAAGAAGAAGATGAGAATGTGTTGGATGAAATTCCCCTTAGTAGGTGGACATGGTCAGTGGGATTCCTAAAGAAAAGGATAATAATGGAAGATGATCCTAAGGATGATGGAGGGGTTGCTTAGATAGAGCCAATGAATTTGGATGCCCTAGGTGATGATGAATTCAACATCTCTAATTTTGCAAGTTTGCATGGTTTCAAAGAGGTGGAGCAACAGGCTCTTATGGAGTTCACTAGCTTTTTTAGTGGCATAGGAGAAGAGTTACCACAAGCACCTCAAAGGAAAAGTGAGGTTGAAATAGCCAAAGACCAGGAGGGGATTGCAGGACCCGAAAAGGAATCTTCTATTACGATCACCTTAGAGGAGGGAATAGGTACATAGGTGCCTTTGCAGCCATCTGTTCCACCTTTTCTTCCATTGCACTCTTCCACACTTCCCACCATTCCACTTCAAGAGCTTCCCACTACCCCACTTTCCACTCCCATACAGGATGCTCCACTATCTCAACAACCTTCTTCTTCCCATGTTCCTTTCCCAACTCCAACTCCACCAGACCATTCGACCACTCCCCTCATATCTTCTACACCTCCCCCACTCAACATTCCTCCCCAAGTTCATATGGAGTCAATACCCCAGAGCTCATAGGAACCAGAGAAAGAAGTTGAAGTCATCGACAGAGAAGGGGGAGAAGAAATTCATATTGGATCTGAGGAAGAAGGTGATAAGGGAGAATCACAAATAGAAGAAGAGCTACATATAGAAAAAGATAGGCCTCAAATAGATACTAAGGAGAAAATAGCTAATGAGCAATAGACAGCTGGTGAGGGAGAGCCGGAACAAGGTATTGGGAATGAGCAGGAGATAGAAGAAGAAGAAGTTCCAGAGGAGATAAGGATAGAACACGTGGGGACTTCTACTGCATTGGCTACTCCCTAGGAGCCATTAAATGCATTCTCAAAGCCCACTTGGTTTACTAAAGTAGTGCAACCAAGGGTTAAGGTATATACTGATGAAGAGGTTGATATGACCATGCTAGGGCACGCCTTCCATCAAATGGCACTAGTTCCCCAGGAAAGGAGAATGTCCTATGTAATGCAAGATTAGGTAGGGAGGTGGAAGGCATAGGTGGCTATCCCTACAATGGATATTAGCACAAAGGAGATCACTCCGGAGGACTATGTGTTAGAAGAAGTGGACTTGGGAGAACCAACCAGAGAAGGTAGCAAAACCTTGGCTACTTTGGGTTTGAAGCACGCTTTGGGCTTCATGAGTAAGGATGAGGAAAGGATAAAAGCATTGGAAGAATAGAATGAAGTAATGAAGAAATTTATTTTGAAGATGATAGGTCCAATTGACCCAAATGACCCCGAAGCCTCATTACAAGAAATTTTGGAAAAGAAGGGGGATATAGACACTAAAATTCCACATTCTTTTGTACAGGCTTGTGCTGAATGGAAGCTAGATTTTGAGCAATTCGTTAGCTTATCTCTTAGGTAGATTTTGAGGCCCTTTCGAGGCATTTTGGAAGGAATAACTTCTTTGGTAGAGATCATGAGTGAGGAGAATGGGGTAGAAGAAACCATCCTCAATTGGCAAAAGGTATTAGATGAGTTCACAATGATAAGGAAGCAATGCTTCCAAGTGCTAATGAAGATTTATGAAGGAGCAGAATTAGATAACTTTGAAGAATGGATCCAAGAGATAACAAAAACATTGGCCATATTTGAGAAGGTGCTCAAAAGGTTAAATAAGAAAAGGGATGATGGCATGCTATTTGTAAATGAGTTACAAGAGTTCTTTGAGGGGTTAGATTTAGATTTGTTCAACAATGATGATGATAAGACTATGCACTTAGTGAATGATATTGTCAATCAGTACTTGAATATATTCCAATGGGTAAAGTCAAAGGAGGATCTTTAGCAAATGTTTTATCAAAGGGAGGAGATTTAGAAAATGATGCCTCATGAAGAAGAAATAAAGGCTTTTGCCAGGGGATTGAAAGATATCGGAGATAGACAGAAGGATATTCTCCAAGGCATTAAGATGCTAGACTTCAATGAGGTGTTGGAGGTGGTAGATAGATTCAAGAAGGCACATCCAGAAGTACCTAGAAGTATGAAAACCCTGACAACTCCGACAAGTCCGAAGTAGTAGAGATAAGGACAACACTTAGTCAATTTTGGGTGTTTAATTTTTCAGACCAAGTGTCAGGTTTTGGGCATTTTTTGGCATGTTCGGGAGTTGACTCCAGTTTTCTCAAAGATCACTTCTCAGTCATCTAGGCTTCTTTTTGTGGTTCATTTGGGCATGATTGTGGGATCTTTTTTAGTTAGGACTACGTAGAGCAGCTAATGCCAATAATCAAGGGTACAAATGTGAAGATCATCAAGTGCATGCACCAGTTCTAGCCCAATTTTTGAGATATCTGATGCTTGATTTGTTCAAATCTTTGTAATGCATGAGGTCTAACTCTATGCTAGGATAGTTTAGCTAAGCTTTAGAAGTATTTTATTTAATGCAAAGCTTTAGTTTAGTTTTACTTTGAAGTTTAGTTGTAGCAAAACCCTAGCTGCGAAAATAAGAGCAGAGCTCTATAAATTGTAATAAAATGATGTAATGAGGGTTGACTAGATCATTAATACAAGATATACAACTGGTGCTTCATTCATGGTGTGATCTTTCTATTGTCTATGTGAAATTTGTGAATGTGTGAATTGCTCATTCTTTATTTCAAAAAGCCAATTGGTTGTTTAATGATATTAAGTCTGCGATCTTGTAGTTCGGTGTTTGCTGGTATCACATTGATCTATTATGATGAATCTATGAGAAGATCTTTCTTTTGTGCCTAAAGATTAACTTGTCTCATGTGTGTGTGCATCTAGAGTGGCTTCATGATCTGATGAGTTTTGACTTATCATACATCTGCATTTTTTCAAACTTTTGTCGATGATTGCATCCATTCAGCTGAAGATTGTGACATGATCTGATCTTTGTTGTGTGGGTTTTCTCATCTTCTTGGTTATTTAATTTGCATGGTGGTGTGATGCTAGCAATTTTCCAATAGGTTTATTTTCAGCAATTTCTTTCAAGTCTCTTGTTACCCTACATCTTCTAACCCTCCTTGCAAGTTATTTTTAGTAGATCAATTAAATTAGCATTGCTCTCATTCTTAAATCTGAAAATCATATATAAAAAAAATATATATTGTGGAATCCTAAAGTCTATTTTGTAGTTTCCCTTAAGAGAAGAACAAGCAAGGGCCTCCTTGTTAACAAATTCACATTTGTCTTTCGTTGAGCTATCCAAGTGGTTGAGACCCAGCCAGAAGGAACCTTGAGATTGATTTCATCAATCTTCCAAGAGGGGAAGTTGCTCATGCAAATTCCTAGCCGTTGTCCTTGTGTAAAAATGACGCTCAATAGGTTTGATTAGGGAAAGTCTAAGTCCTTGTGCAGTACCTACTATATTAGTACCTAAAAAGAATGGAGAATGGAGAATGTGCACTGATTCTAGAGCTATAAACAAGATAACATTAAAGTATAGATTTCTTTTGGCTAGGATGGATGACATAATGGATAGTTTGAGTGGAGCAAAGTATTTCACAAAGATTGATTTAAAAAGTGGATATCATCATATTAGGATTAGAGAAGGGATGAATGGAAAACTACTTTTAAGACTACTAAAGGTTTGTATGAATGGTTGGTCATGCCTTTTCATTTGACTAATGCACCTAGTACTTTCATGAAGCTGATGAATGAAGTTCTGAAAAGATTCTTGGGTAAGTTTGTCATTGTATATCTTGATGACATTTTGATATTCAGTAAGAGTAAGGAAGAACATCTTGAACATATCAGACAACTATTGCAGAGATTGAAGAAAGAAAAGTTGCTGATTAATTTGAAGAAATGTTCATTTATGAAAGAGGAGATTGTGTACCTTGGTTTTGTAATATTAGCTGATGGATTGAAGATGGATCCTGAGAAAGTGAGAGCTATACTTGATTGGCCTACACTAGAGAATGTTGGAGAGGTAAGATCATTTCATGGATTGGCTAGTTTTTATAGGAAGTTCATCAGAAATTTTAGTTCTATTTGTAATGATATGACTAAAACTATGAGAGGAGATAAAAAGGATTTCAAATGGACACATGGAGCACAAAAGAGTTTTGAAACATTGAAACAAAGAATTGCAGAGTTGCCTACACTTGCTTTGCCTGATTTTAGTAAAGTTTTTCAAGTTGAATGTGATGCTAGTGGAAGTGCAATTGGATTTGTTTTGAGTCAAGAAGGAAAACCTATAGCTTTCTTTAGTGAAAAGTTGAATGATGCTAAGAGAAAATATTTAGTTTATGACTAGGAATTCTATGCTATTGTCCAAGCTTTGAAGAAGTGGAGACATTATTTGATGCATATAAATTTTGTGTTGTATACTGACCATAAAGCTTTGGAGTATATGGGAAGTTAGAATAAGTTGAATCAGAGACATATGAAGTGGGTTGAGTTCTTGCAAAATTTTTCCTTTTCATTGAAGCATAAGACTGGATAGTCAAATAAGGTTGTTGATGCCTTGAGTTGAAGAAGAAGTTTGCTGATAGAGATGAGAGTTGAGGTACTTGGTTTTGATGATTTGAAGTGTTTTTATGAGACTAACATTGATTTTGTAGAACTTTGGAAAGCTTGTAAAGAACACACAGTGAGTGATAAGTGGATTGATTATTTCATTCAAGAAGACATGTTGTTTAAAGGATTTTAGTTGTGCATACCTAGAGGATCTATGAGAGAGAACATAATGAAGGAGAAACATAGTGGTGGACTTGGACATTTTGGGATTAATAAGACTGTGAATTTGATTTCAGAAAGATACTTTTGGCCACAAATTTATAGAGATATACAGAGAATGGTTAAATGTTGCAAAATTTGTCAAGTAGCAAAAGGAACTAGTTAGAATGTTGGATTGTATACACCTTTTCCTGTACCTGATAGACCTTGGGAAGATGTGAGTATGGACTTTGTTGTTGGATTGCCTAGAACTCAGAGAGGTAATGATTCTATTTTGGTAGTGGTTGATAGATTTTCAAAGATGGCGCATTTCATACATTGTAAGAAGACATCTGATGCATTACATGTGGCTGAATTATTCTTCAAGGAAGTGGTAAGATTGCATGGTTTGCCTAAATATATTGTTTTAGATAGAGATACTAAGTTTACTGGTTACTTTTGGAGAACACTTTGGAAGAAGATGAATACTGATTTGAAGTTTAGTTCTACATTTCACCCTCAGATAGATGGACAAACTGAAGTTGTGAACAAAATTTTGGGAAACTTGTTGAGATGTTTAGTTGGAGATAAGTTTTCTAATTGGGATTTGATTTTGGCACAAGCGGAGTTTGCATATAATAATTCTGTGAATAGAAGTACTAAGAGGACACCATTTGAGATTGTTACTAGATTTAATCCAAAGGGAACCATAGAGCTGAGAGATTTACCTACTAAAACAAGAAGAAGTGCTGAAGCTGATCATTTTCTAGGATAGATGAGAACTTTGCATGATGAAGTTAAAAAGAATTTGGAGGACAGTGATTTGAAATATAAACAGAGACCAGACAAGAGAAGGAGACATAAATCTTTTGAAGTTGGAGATGAGGTTATGATTCATTTAAAAAAGAATAGATTTCTGGTTGGTACCTACAACAAGCTAAAAATGAAGAAGTTTGGACCTTGTAAGATTCTGAAGAAGTTTGACAGTGGAAATGCTTATGAAGTAGAATTGCCAGAGGACATGGATATATCACCTATATTTAATATTGCAGATATATTTGAGTACTTTGAATAAAATGATGAGATAGAAGATGATCTAGATTATCCTAAGAAGAATAGAGACATCATTGAGAAGATCTTGAATAAAATAGTGAGCAAAAGTACAAGAGGAAAAGACTACATGGAATATCTAGTTCAGTGGAAAGACAAGCCAATTGAAGACAGTTCATGGATTACACAAGCTGAGTTGGATCTTTATGATTCAGGTTAGAATATGAGTAGTGCTTGATGTGGACATCATTTCTTTATTTACCCTAGGTGTCTGATGCAGGAGCATCTTGGGTCTTGGAGCAATCTTGCATCAACCAAAAACATTTCCTGATTTCTATACCTGTTTGCTGTTGTTTTCTTTATAATCTTTGCATTTGATGGTTTCATGGTGTGCAAATCTTACATGATTTTGAGAACCTATTTGGGAACCTTCTCCTTTGGACACATAAAGATTGGATGGACTGTTTCAAAGTTATAGCTATTTTCCTTACTGTTACAACTGCATTTTCCTATAGTTTTGGTGCTGATTGTTCATGTTGGCGACCTTGATCTATAAGGAATCAGACTTTGTGCTTTTAAGGAGTTTTAGAGGACCTAAATAAATATAATTTTCCAAGAGAACAAGCCCCAATTAATTATGAGTAAAAATTTATGCCCATTTTTCCTTGGGACCTATTTTTTGCCAGTTTTCGGGTGAAACGTGTGGTGTTTCTTCTTGCGCAATTACATTTTATCAAATGGGGCCTTGCACAATTAAAGAAATGTTCTTGGATCATGTAAAGACCTAAATCCAAATGAAAATTAATTTATAACCATTCTAGCATTATTTTTGGTTTAAATCTTCCAGATTGGACCTATAATGTAATTAAATGCCTGACTAGCCAACTTGTGGCTTAGCTGGCTATATAAGGAGTCTAGATTGATGTAGTAGGGCATCAAGAGGAGATAATGAGTGAGATATAGGAAGGATTATCAAGATATATCATTGGAGACAAAGATAGGATGCAAGCTATGATTCTGATTTCATACTTCTCATTGTATAAGGCCAAAACTCGGAAGGCCTCACAGTCAAGCATGTTGAAAGAAATAATATAATTCTCTGTTGTTGCTGCTAGTTGATTGTTTCATATCCATTGTTATTTCATTACTTTCATGACATTATTTGATGCCTAAATATTTTGTGTTGTATACTAACCATAAGGATTTGTAGTATTTGGGAAGTCAGAATAAGTTGAATCAGAGACATATGAAGTGGGTTGAGTTCTTGTAGAATTTTTCCTTTTCATTGAAGCATAAGATTGGATAGTCAAATAAGGTTGTTGATGCCTTGAGTCAAAGAAGAAGTTTTCTGATAGAGATGAGAGTTGAGGTACTTGGTTTTGATGATTTGAAGTGTTTTTATGAGACTGACATTGATTTTGTAGAGCCTTGGAAAGCTTGTAAAGAACACAGTGAGTGATAAGTGGACGGATTATTTCATTCAAGAAGACATGTTGTTTAAAGAAGTTCAATTGTGCATACCTAGAGGATCTATGAGAGAGAACATAATGAAGGAGAAACATAGTGATTGACTTGCTGGACATTTTGGGATTGATAAGACTGTGAATTTGATTTTAGAAAGATACTTTTGGCCATAGATTTACAAAGATGTACAGAGAATGGTTAAAGGTTGTAGAATTTGTCAAGTAACAAAAGGAACTAGTTAGAATGTTGGATTGTATACACCTTTACATGTAACTGATAGACCTTGGGAAGATGTGAGTATGGAATTTGTTCTTGGATTGCCTAGAACTTAGAGAGGTAATGATTTTATTTTGGTAGTGGTTGATATATTTTCAAAGATGGCTCATTTCATACCTTGTAAGAAGACATATGATGCATTGCATGTAGCTGAATTATTCTTCAAGGAAGTGGTAAGATTGCATGGTTTGCCCAAATCTATTGTTTCAGATAGAGATACTAAGTTTATTGGTTGCTTTTGGAGAACACTTTGGAAGAAGATGAATACTAATTTGAAGTTTAGTTCTACATTTCACCCTCAGACAGATGGATAGACTGAAGTTGTGAATAGAAGTTTGGGAAACTTGTTGAGATGTTTAGTTGGAGATAAGCTTGTTAATTGGGATTTGATTTTGGCACAAGCGGAGTTTGCATATAATAATTCTATGAATAGAAGTAATAAGAGGACACCATTTGAGATTGTGACTAGATTTAATCCTAAGGGAACCATAGAGCTAAGAGATTTACCTACTAAAACAAGAAGAAGTGCTGAAGTTGATCATTTTGCAGAATACATGAGAACTTTGCATGATGAAGTTAAAAAGAATTTGGAGGACAGTGATTTGAAATATAAATAGTGAGAAGACAAGAGAAGGAGACATAAATATTTTAAAGTTGGAGATGAGGTTATGATTCATTTGAAAAAGAATAGATTTTTAGTTGGTACCTACAACAAGCTAAAAATGAAGAAATTTGGACCTTGTAAGATTCTGAAGAAGTTTGACAGTGGAAATGCTTATGAAGTAGAATTGCCAGAGGACATGGATATATCACCTATATTCAATATTGCAGATATATTTGAGTACTTTGAATCAAATGATGAGATAGAAGATGATCTAGATTATCCTAAGAAGAATAGAGACATCATTGAGAAGATCTTGAATAAAAGAGTGAGCAAAAGTACAAGAGGAAAAGACTACATGGAATATCTAGTTCAGTGGAAAGACAAGCCAGTTGAAGATAGTTCATGGATTGCACAAGATGAGTTGGATCTTTATGATTCAGGTTAGAATATGAGTAGTTCCTGATGTGGAAATCAATTCTTTATTTACCCTAGGTGTCTGATGCAGGAGCATCTTGGGTCTTGGAGTAATCTTGCATCAACCAAAAACATTTCCTGATTTATGTACCTGTTTGCTGTTGTTTTCTTTATAATCTTTGCATTTTATGGTTTCATGTTGTACAAAGCTTACTTGATGGTGAGGACCTATTTGGTAACCTTCTCCTATGGGCATATAAATATTGGATGGACTATTTCAAAGTTACAGCTATTTTCCTTGCCATCAGAATCATGTTTTCTTGCAGTTTTGGTGTTGATTGTTCATTTTGGCGACCTTGATCTATAAGGAATAAACCTTTGCACTCTTAAGGAGTTTTAGAGGACCTGAAGTACTATCGTTTCCCAATAATGTATTCCCAAATTCATTATGAGTAAAAATGTATGCCCATTTTTCCTCGGGACCTATTTTCTGTTAGTTTTCAGGTGAAATGTGTGGTGTTTCTTCTTGCGCACTAACATGTGATCAAATGGGGCATTGCACAGTTAAAGGAATGTTCTTGGGTCATGTAAGGATCTAAATCCAAAGGCACATCAATTTACATTCATTCTAGCATTAGTTTTGGTTTAAATCTTCCAGACTGGACCTATAATGTAATTAAATGCTTGACTGGCCGACCTGTGGCTTAGATGGCTATATAAGGATTCTAGATTGATGTAGTAGGGCATATAGAGGTGATCATGAGTGAGATATAGGAAGAAATATCAAGATATATCATTGGAGACAAAGATAGCATGCAAGCTGTGATTCTAATTTCATAATTCTCATTGTATAAGGCCGAAATCTGGAAGCCCTCATAGCCGGGCATGTTGAAAGAAATAATATAATTCTCTGTTGTTGCTGCCAGCTGATTGTCTCATATCTATTGTGATTTCATTTCTTTCATGAAATTATTTTATGCCTAAAGATTTTGTTTTGTATACTGACCATAAAGCTTTGCAGTATTTGGGAAGTTAGAATAAGTTTAATCAGAGACATATCAAGTGCGTTGACTTCTTGCAGAATTTTTCCTTTTCATTGAAGCATAAGAGTGGATAGTCAAATAAGGTTGCTAATGCCTTGAGTTGAAGAAGTTTGTTGATAGAGATGAGAGTTGAGGTACTTGGTTTTGATGATTTGAAGTGTTTTTATGAGACTGACATCGATTTTGTAGAACCTTGGAAAGCTTGTAATGAACACACAGTGAGTGATAAGTGGACTGATTATTTCATTCAAGAAGATATGTTGTTTAAAGGAGTTCAGTTGTGCATACCTAGAGGATCTATGAGAGAGAACATAATGAAGGAGAAACATAGTGGTGGACTTGATAGACATTTTGGGATTGATAAGACTATGAATTTGATTTTAGAAAGATACTTTTGGCCATAGATTTATAGAGATGTACAAAGAATGGTTAAAGGTTGCAAAATTTGTCAAGTAGCAAAAGGAACTAGTTAGAATGTTGGATTGTATACACCTTTTCCTGTACCTGATAGACCTTGGGAAGATGTGAGTATGGACTTTGTTGTTGGATTGCCTAGAACTCAGAGAGGTAATGATTCTATTTTGGTAGTGGTTGATATATTTTCAAAGATGGCTCATTTCATACCTTGTAAGAAGACATCTGATGCATTGCATGTAGCTGAATTATTATTCAAGGAAGTGGTAAGATTGCATGGTTTGTGTAAGTCTATTGTTTCAAATAGAGATACTAAGTTTACTGGTTACTTTTGGAGAACACTTTGGAAGAAGATGAATACTAATTTGAAGTTTAGTTCTACATTTCAACCTCAGACAGATAGATAGACTAAAGTTGTGAACAGAAGTTTGGGAAAATTGTTGGGATGTTTAGTTGGAGATAAGTTTTCTAATTGGGATTTGATTTTGGCACAAGCGGAGTTTGCATATAATAATTCTATTACTAGAAGTAATAAGAGGACACCATTTGAGATTGTTACTGGATTTAATCCTAAGGGAACCACAGAGCTGAGAGATTTATGTATTGAAAAAAGAAGAAGTGCTAAAGCTGATCATTTTGCAGGATACATGAGAACTTTGCATGGTGAAGTTGAAAATAATTTGGAGGACAGTAATCTGAAATATAAATAGAGAGAAGACAAGAGAAGGAGACATAAATCTTTTGAAGTTGGAGATGAGCTTATGATTCATTTGAAAAAGAATATATTTCTAGTTGGTACTTACAACAAGCTGAAAATGAAGAAGTTTGGACCTTGTAAGATTTTGAAGAAGTTTGACAGTGGAAATGCTTATGAAGTAGAATTGCCAGAGGACATGGATATATCACCTATATTCAATATTGTAGATATATTTGAGTACTTTGAATCAAATGATGAGATAGAAGATGATCCAGATTATCCTAAGAAGAATAGAGACATCATTGAGAAGATCTTGAATAAAAGAGTGAGCAAAAGTACAAGAGGAAAAGACTACATGGAATATCTAGTTCAGTGGAAAGACAAGCTAGTTGAAGATAGTTCATGGATTGCACAAGTTGAGTTGGATCTTTATGATTCAGGTCAAAATATGAGTAGTTCCTAATGTGGACATCAGTTCTTTATTTACCCCAAGTGTCTGATGCAGGAGCATCTTTGGTCTTGGAGCAATCTTTTATCAACCAAGAACATTTCCTGATTTCTATACCTATTTGTTGTTGTTTTCTTTATAATCTTTTCATTTTTTGGTTTCATGGTGTACAAATCTTACATGATGTTGAGGACCTATTTGGGAACCTTCTCTAATGGGCACATAAAGATTGGATGGACTGTTTCAAAGTTATAGCTATTTTCCTTGCCGTCAGAACCGCATTTTCCTATAGTTTTGGTGTTGATTGTTCATGTTGGAGACCTTGATCCATAAGGAATCAGCCTTTTTTCTCTTAATGATTTTTAAAAGACCTAAATTAATATCATTTTCCAAGAGTGAAAGCCCCAATTCATTATGAGTAAAAATTTATGCCCATTTTTCCTCGGGACCTATTTTCTGCTAGTTTTCGGGTGAAATGTGTGATCAAATGGGGCCTTGAATAGTTAAAGGAATGTTCTTGGGTCATGTAAGGACCTAAATACAAAGGAAAATCAATTTATATTCATTCTAGCATTAGTTTTGGTTTAAATCTTCTAGACTTGACCTATAATGTAATTAAATGCTTGACTGGCCAACCTGTGGCTTAGCTGGCTATATAAGGAGTCTAGATTGATGTAGTAGGGCATCAAGAGGAGATCATGAGTGAGATATAGGAAGGATTATCAAGATATATCATTGGAGACAAAGATAGGATGCAAGCTATGATTCTGATTTCATAATTCTCATTGTATAAGGCTGAAACCCGGAAGGCCTCACAACCGGGCATGTTGAAAGAAAGAATATAATTCTCTATTGTTGCTACCAGTTGATTGTCTCATATCCATTGATATTTCATTGATTTCATGTGATTTTATATTGGTTCCATTGTGTAACTCTGAGTAGGGCTTGTTGTTGATTCAAGTGGACTCAATTCTGCTTGATTATGCTTGTATCTACCTTGCCCCTGTGTCAAAAGAGATACCACATTGAGGGCTAACATTAGGGAAGCCATGTCCTAAGAAACCTGGGAGAGATCCACCCATTTGTCATCCAATCTATAGCTATTGGCTTGGGGACCATAAGTGTGGGTGCAAATTTCCTATCAGGTGTTTAGAGACTCACAATCTCTCAAGTGACCCATCTAAAGCCAGTTATCATTGCAAAAATTTATGGATTGGACATTTCCAATATTCCATTTATGTTTAGATTTAGCCAAGTCCTTGGAATTGAGAAGACCATTCCATATTTTTGATCCTTTTGGAGAGTCTGTCTCTTCAAAAAAGAGCTTTAAAGAGTTGTTTGTGAGGTATTTTTCTTGTATGGTGTCGTGGCATTCCCCTTTACTGTTAAAGATTATCCATATCTATTTGGCTTGAAGAGATTTATTGAAAAATCTTATTTTCCTTATTCCAAGGCCTCCAGATTTCTTTAGGAAACAAACTTTGTCCCAGGCAATAAGAGGGATTCACTTGTGGTCTTCAGTGCTTGACCAAAGGAATCTTCTCTGAATACTCTCCATGACCTCTGCAATTTTAGAAGGAATAGAAAAGAGACATAGAGCATAGGCTGGGAGGTTTTGCAAAGTGAATTTGACCAATTGGATCTATCTTGCCTAACTGAGGGATACCCCTTTCCAACCTGCAAGCTTCCCATTGAATCTATCTATGAGTTTATTCTAGAAAGCTTCTAGAGGTTTAATGCTTAAGAGCAGGCCCAGATAATAAGATGGGAAATAATTGATACCGTAACCCAAGATGTTAGCTATTTTACTTTGTCTCCCCTCAGGGGTGTTGATGAAGAAAATGGAACTTTTATTCTAGTTTATGGTTTGGCCACTCGCTCTAGTGTAAGCATTGAGAATTTCCTTCACCACTTTAGCTTCTCCTACTGAGGCCTCTCCTCCAAGAATGGTGTCATCCATGAATTGTTGGTGAGAGAAGACATTGTTTCTAGAGGAGGAGTTAATGCCTTTTAGATCCCCCTCCCTCCTAGAAGTAGAGATGAGACTTCCAAGGCATTCAGCTAGGATGATGAAAAGAATTGGGGATAGGGGGTCCCCATGCCTCAGGCCCCTGGTGGGTTTGAAAAAATTTGATGGGGAACCATTGATCAATATTGCTAGAGAGGGGGTAGATATAATTTGCTAAAGGATCTTGCAGGTTTGAGAGTTAAAGCCACAGGCATTAAGAATTTTGAGAAGGAACTGGAAATCTACCCAATTGTAAGCCTTAGAGAGGTCAAGCTTGAGAAGAAAACCTTCCCTTTTTCTTACTTCTAAGGAGTGAATCACTTTATGCACCATCATAATAGAGTCCAATATTTGTCTATCAGGCATGAAGCTAGATTGTTGTTATGAGATCAAAGAGGAGAGGACTTTGAGGATCCTTAAGGTGATAACATTGGAGATGATCTTGAAGAAAGAGTTGCAGAGGCTGATTGGTCTAAAAATATCCATCGAATCCACTCTAGGAGACTTAGGGATGAGCACCATGAAAGTGGCATTGAGCTCTTTGATGAGATTTTTTGAACCAAAGAATTCCTGCACCGCTTTAACCACATCCCAGAAAAGATTTAAAAAGAACATATATAGGGAAGCCATCTAGGCTAGGGGATTTTTCTCTAGGAAGAGAGTCCAAGGCTCTCTTGACCTCTGTCATATCTAGGATAGAGTAGAAGGATTTTTTTTGGCCTTCAGTAATAATTTTTGGGATGTTGTTGAGGATTTTTTCCTAATCCTGATTGGATAGCTCTATTGGAAAGTTGATTATACCGATATATATGACTTGATATAGTGTTGTCATTATGAAAAAAAGTCATATAGCAATTTGGAGTTAGGGAACTCAATGTAAAGATTAGAATTCAGTTAAGTGTTGAAGACTGGATAGTGTATAGAGTTCCTACAGCTCAGAGCATCAGTGCACATGTGTATGAAAGAATTATGGTATGCGCCCTAGAAGTAAAGTTAGTTAGACTATAATCTTTCTTAGTCTATGAGCACATAATCAGATATGCAAGGATGTGAAAGATACAGCCAGTTGAAGTTACACAACCAGTGTGTGCCAGCAGAGAACAGAGCATAGAGCCAACAGTTAGTATTTTGGTTTGCGGTCATAATGTAATATTGTACAGGCTATGTGCCTATTGTATTTAGGTTTCTAACATGTATACTTTTTTGTTTGTAAGCACACTTAAGCCAATTCAATTAGAAGCATTATTTGTATTAGGTCTAAGGGCTAACCTAGTTGTTTATTTTGTATGAGTGTATAAATATAAGATGTGTCCATTGTATTTAGCATGGATGAAGATATTGAGTTATAAGAAGCAGAGAAGAAGTGTGCAAAGAAACTATGAGATGTATTAAGGCTTCGTAAAAGATCAAAGCATCAATGCATAAAAAGAACTGATTTGACAAGTAGTGTCATAGTGATAGTTCACTTGGCAGATGGGTATGTGCAAGATCGTGAGGGGCCAAACTATGCCCTTAAGTGGCAATGAAAAATCAAAAAATTAGGATTTGTCAACTTGACATGAAAATTTGAACTAGCTATCAACCTAATACCAAAAAGTTGTAAGAATAGAATCTATAGGAAATTGAATGTAGTTTCTAAAATACTAGGCCTTTTATAAAAAAGAAATATATAATTGGTGAAAAGTATAGATTTCAATGCAGCAGTACAAAAATTTTAGGAAAAAAATAAGAAGTAGGTGTATGTTTGACCACCTTAATCATGATCAAATTATAATATTTTTTTATAAGATTTTATATATAAGTAGTAGACTCATGCCCGTATGTGACACATATTTTTTTGTAATTTTACTCCAAAAAAAAAATTAATTATGAATTTTCTACTGTGACATTTTTAGAATAAAAAACTCCTGTGTTTGACCACCTTAACTCATTCAAAACTTTACAAAAAAATTTTAAAAAAAGAATTCCTTATAGTAGGTGAAGCATAGAATGTGACGCATTTTTCTGATTTAAAAAATGTTATACCGTCTAAAAGTTATAGTCATTTTTCAATCAGTATAGAAATTAGCACTTTAGAGGTAACTCAATTAGAAAATAACTAATAATTACTTATCGAATTCAAAATTTGACAGCAATTATATCGATAGAAAGCTGATAATCTCCTTAAGATACCCTTTTCATTTCATCAAATTTGGGTGAAAAAACATTATCAGCTACATGGTCAAAGTCTAGAACTCAGAGAAATAGGGGAAAAACACATTTTTGTGAAATTTGAAGAGTTGACCAGGGAGGTTTGGTACACAAAGCAATACCGAGCCTAATCAGGTACCCGATATTTTTAGGTACCCAAAAATATTAGCAAAATTTTGAATTTTAAAATTTCCCTCCCCTTTCTCCCTCTTAATTTATTTCCAACCCCTTTCTCCCTCCAATTTCTCCATACTTCAATATATTATATATAAAAAATTATATATTAGATTATATATTATATATATTAAATATTACGTAATATCTATTATATATTAAATATTATATAATATACATTTTAAATTAAGTATTATATAATATATATATTAATATTAAATGTTACATTATACATCATATATTATATATTATTTTTTATGTATTATATATTAATATGTATTTTACAATATATCACATGATATCTTCATATTTAAATTGTATGTAATATATATTTTATATTATATTATAAATATAATTATATCTATGTGTGTGTGTGTGTGTGTATTATATATTATATATAAAATATTGTTGTATATATAATAAAATCAAGTATAGTATATATATATATATATATATATATAGGACATATTAATACATAGGTTAATTACACTACTATAAGGCATCCAAAAGGTTTCCAAAGGGGTCATAGAGGGTTCCTAAGGGTTGTAATGCTTAAGAAAGTGTACTAGGACTCCTCAGGTCCCTGTCTAACCCTCGACAACACATTAGAGCACTCACTTGTGTCCCAAGGGGTCGTACGACCCCTTGGGACACACTTTAGTGTTGAAATGTGTCAAAAGGGGTCATGGGGACTTCCTAGGGGTCCTAGTATGCCTTATCATGCGTTAGGACCCCTAGGAAGTCTCCATGACCCCTTTTGACACATTTCAACACTTAAGTCTATCCCAAGGGGCTATATGACCCCTTATGACACACTTGAGTGTTCTGATGTGTCAAAAGGGATCAACGGGACTTCCTACGGGTCCTAGTATGCCATATCATGCATTAGGACCCCTAGGAAGTCTCAATAACTCCTTTTGACACATTTCAACACTCAAGTGTGTCCCAAGGGGTCGTATGACCCCTTATGACACACTTGAGAGTTCTAATGTGTCAAAAGAGGTCATGGGGACTTCCTAGGGGTCCTAACACGTGATAAGACATACTAGGACCCCTACAAAATCCCCAAGACCCTTTTTGACACATTTCATTACTCAAGTGTATCCCAAGGGGTCGTATGACCCCTTAGGATGCACTTGAGTGTTCTAATGTGTCGAAAGGGGTCATGGGAACTTCCTAGGGGTCCTAGTATGCCTTATCACATGTTAGGACCCCTAGGAAGTGTCGATGACCCCTTTTGACAAATTTCAACACTCAAGTGTGTCCCAAGGGGTCATATGACACCTTATGACACACTTGAGAGTTCTATTGTGTCGAAAGGGGTCATGAGGAATTACTAGGGGTCCTAACACATGATAAGGTGTACTAGGACCCCTAGGAAGTCCCCATGACACCTTTTGACACATTTCAACACTCAAGTGTGTCCCAAGGGGTTTTATCACCCCTTGGGACACACTTGAGTGTTGAAATGTGTCAAAAGGTGTCATGGGGACTTCCTAGGGGTTCTAGTGTGCCTTATCATGTGTTAGGACCCCTACAAAGTCCTCATGACCCCTTTACACACATTTCAACACTCAAGTGTGTCCCAGCGGGTCATATGACCCATTAGGAAACACTTGAGTATTTTCATGTGTCAAGAGGGGTCATGTGGACTTCCTAATACGACCCCTTGGGACACACTTGAGTGTTGAAATGTGTCAAAAGGGGTCATCGATACTTCCTAGGGGTCCTAACACATGATAAGGCATACTAGGATCCCTAAGAAGTCAACATGACCCATTTTGACACATGAAAACACTCAAGTGTGTCCTAAGGGGTCATATGACCCCTTGGAACAAACTTGAGTGTTGAAATGTGTCAAAAGGGGTCATGGGGACTTCGTAGGGGTCCTAACGCGCGATAAGGCATACTAGGACCCATAGGAAGTCCCATGACCCCTTTTGACACATAAGACCACTCAAGTGTGTCCTAAAGGGTCATAGCGTTTGGACACCTAGGAAGGACTGATGACCCCTTTTGACACATTTCAACTCTCAAGTGTGTCCTAAGGGGTCATACGACCCCTTGGGACACACTTGAGTGTTCAACTCTGTCAAAAGGTGTCATCAATACTTCCTAGGGGTCCTAACCCATGATAAGGCATACTAGGACCCCTAGGAAGTCCACATGACTCTTTTTGACACATAAAAATACTCAAGTGTGTGCTAAGGAGTCATATGACCCCTTGGGACACACTTGAGTGTTGAAATATGTCGAAAGGGGCCATGGAGACTTCATAGGGGTCCTAATGCATAATAAGGCATACTAGGACCCCTAGGAAGTCCCCATGACCCCTTTTGACACATAAGAACACTCAAGTGTGTATATGTGTGAAAATAGGTCATGGGGACTTCCTAGTGGTCCAAACACATGACAAGGTGTACTAGGCCCCCTAAGAAGTCCCCATGACCCTTTTTGACACATTTTAACACTCAAGTGTGTCCCAAGGGGTCTTATGACCCCTTTTGACACATTTCAACACTCAAGTGTGTCCCAAGGGGTCTTATGACCCCTTAGGACACACTTGAGTGTTCTAATGTGTTGAAAGGGTTCATGGAAACTTCCTAGGGGTCGTAGTATGCCTTATCACACATTAGGACCCCTAGAAAGTCTCGATTACCCCTTTTAACACATTTCAATACTCAAGTGTGCCCCAAGGGGTCATATGACCCCTTTAGATACACTTGAGAGTTCTAATGTGTTGAAAGGGGTCATGGGGACTTCCTAGGGGTCCTAACATGTGATAAGGCATACTAGGACCCCTAGGAAGTCCCCATGACCTCTTTTGACATATTTCAACACTCAAGTGTGTCCCAAGGGGTCATATAACCCCTTCAAACACACTTGAATTTTTTCATGTGTCAAAAGGGGTCTTGTGGACTTCTTAGGGATTCTAGTACACCTTATCAGGTGTTATGACCCCTAGGAAGTACCGATGACCCCTTTTGACATACGTTAATGCTCAAGTGTGTTCCAAGGGGTCATATCACCCCATAGGACATGCTTGAGAGTTCTAATGTCTTGAAATGGGTAATGGAGACTTCCTAGGGGTCATAGTCCACCTTATCACGTGTTAGGACCCCTTAGATGTCTTCATGACCCCTTTTGACACATTTCAACACTCAAGTGTCTCCCAAGGGGTCGTATGACCCCTTATGACACACTTGAGAGTTCTAATATGTCCAAAAGGGTTATGGGGACTTCCTAGGGGTCCTAACAAGTGATAACATGTACTAAGACCCCTATGAAGTCCCCATGACCCTTTTTGACACATCTCAACACTCAAGTGTGTCCCAAGCAATTGTATGACCCCCTAGGACAAACTTGAGTGTTCTAATGTGTTGAAAGGGTCATGGAAATTTCTTAGGGGTCCTAGTATTCCTTATCACATGTTAGGACCCCTAAGAAGTCCCAATGACCTTTTTTAACATATTTCAACACTCAAGTGTGTCCGAAGGGGACGTATGACTCCTTCGAACACACTTGAGAGTTCTAATGTGTTGAAAGTGGTCATGGGGACTTCCTAGGGGTCCTAACACATGATAAGGTTGTTAGGAATGAATGTTTGGTAGTCATTCTATAGCAGTTATTATTTCATTCATGACTATGATTGTCATTGATGTCAACACACTGATCTTCTAGAGACTTGCAGAGAAGCAGACAGTGTTTGGATTAGCGCACATGTGATATTGTAGTTGGAACTATGTGATGTTGAGGATATACTCTTTGATATGTTATATATTGATGGTTAAGAGTGCAAACAATAATTTTTTTATTCATGGAAGTTATGAGCATTTTGGTGGAAGTGGTATTCAAGCAGTGTTCATGAGTAGCGGTTTGTGGAAATCGGATGATATCTCATAATCAGGATGAAATCTAGTTTTGCACAGTTAAAGGGAAGCTACAGACACATTGATAGTGACATGGTTGATAGTGCAAACTTTGAGGTCGCACGAGTGGAGAATTATTGTATTTGGAAGTCAACAATTTTGTGTAATTTTGATGTAGCGTGTGGAAACTTTTATTTTGTAATTGTGTGCCAACTCATTTATAATTATTTGAGTGTGGTATAAATGAAGAAATATTTTTCCTTGTTGTATGAATGAAGTAAGTAATTGGTTGATTATGGTTAAATGCAAATGTATGCATGAAGTGAAGAAAAGTGCTAATGCAGTTGTGAAAGCAAAATTGTGAAGGAAGACATGTGAAGTACAGAGATCTGAAATTGAGATCAGGTGTAGCAGTGAGTGTAGTTTGGCATAGTGAGAAAGGAGGTCAAATATTTTATATTATTCTATTTAATAATCTTAAGATTAGTTGGATAGTGTGTTCAGTGATCTTGCCATTGAAGTTGTTTGGACAGTGGGTCCTTCTGTCTTCCATAACTCTTAATAGGGTTATAATCTTTTAGCAGGGATTCAAAATCTCCTAGTTGGGATTCATATGTGCTGAATTTATTTTATAAGACTCCTAACAGAGTCCATCCTTTCACAAGGAATATTCATATTTGTGCATCTTTTGTGGGCATCATTCCCATCGGGGTTTACTCTTTGATCAAGAGTTTCCCTAGTCAACATATCTTGTGTCATTGTGTTATTGTGTATGAATATCTTTCTATGGTTGGTAATTATATTGCTTACATGGTTAAATGATTTTGAAGTTGATAAAAGTTATAATTATCAGATAACTGATTCACACCCCCCGCTCTCAGTTATCTTGGTGGACTTTACTTTCTAACAATTGGTATCAGAGCAACAGGTCCTTGAAAGAGAAGTTTAATAGCTTAAGGAGATCCATGGAAAATTTCAGGAAAGAAAGCCCTAAGTTTGATGGAGTAAATTTTGACAGCTGGAAAGAGAAGATGAAGACACATCTACTGTGTTTAGGACTAGGTTATTGGTTGATTACAAAGAATGATAGGACTATCATTGAAGAAGATAATCTTGAGACATGTTCTAGCGATGAGAGAGATCTATTCATGTGTAACATACTTGCAAGAGAAGCAATTTTGACAGCACTTTCGGAGAATGAGTACAGTCAAGTAAAATGTTTATAAAAATCTCATGAAATTTGGAAATCCTTACACTCTACTTTTGAAGGTGATGAACATGCAAAGAAAGTTAGATTACATAATTGGATATGTGCATTTGAAGATATAAGAATGATAAAAGATAAATTTGTTAGAAGCTATATTGGTAGAATGTCAGAAATTGTTGCAGGGATAAAATCTTGTGGAGGAACAAAGATAGAGAATGAAGTGATATGGAAAATTCTGAGGACATTGACTCCTATATTTAAGAAGACAACACAGATGATTAAACAAGTTATACCTTATACTGCTAACTTTACAAGAGAGACTCTTCTTTGAAGATTGGAAGCAACATAAATGAACTTGATATTATCAGGAGACTTACCTAGAATGGAGACAACATTCAATGCTCTTAGTATGCACCCTACTTTGTTAATAAGCATCAGTGTGAGTGGAGATTATGTTGGAAATAGTAGATCCAGAAATGAAGAAGACAGGAAGATTGAAGAAGGTATTGCCTTGCTTGTGAAGAGAGAACCAGACGGTAATAAAATATTTAAATTTTGGACTTGTCAAGAAGATGGTCATTTTGCATCTAAATGTCCTAAGAGAGTTAAGAAGTATAGAAACAATTTTAAGCCTAGAAGATCTAAGGAATGTTATTATGCTAATGATGAAGATCTTGAATCCAGTATAGAAAGAACTCTAAGTGAAAGTGATACTGAGAATAATGATGACATAGGATTTGTAGCAATTAAAGAGGAAAATCCTAAAACTGATGTTAAGGAAGAAAAGGCCTTAGTTTCCCAAGTTGAAAAGAAAGGTGATTGGATTATAGATAGTGGCTGTTCACATCATATTACTGGTGACATGAAAAAGTTAATAAATTTTAACGATTATGATGGAGGAGTTGTGAGAGTTAGAAACAATGCACCTTGTTTGATTAAAGGTATATGATCTATTACTCTTGATGGAAAGACTAATACTAATGATGTTTACTTTGTGGATGGTTTGAAACATAATCTTTTGAGTGTTGGACAACTAGTTGATAAGGGATATCAAGTTTGGTTTACTGAGAAAAGTTGTGTGATAAAGGATAAAGATGGAAATCTAATTGGAACTGGATCTAGAATCAGAGGTAATGTATTTCAGTTGAATCCTACTTAGATGACATGCTTGATAACTAAGATTGATGACAGTTGGTTATGGCATAGAAGGTTTTGTCACATAAATTTTGATAACATTGTGAAAGTAAGTACTACAGTTGCAGTAAGGGATTTTCCTAAAATTATGAAGCCTACTAACATGATTTGCAAGGAATGTGTGATGGCTAAGCAGAAGAGAATTTCATTCCCTAGTAAGAAGTTCACATCTGAAGAAAAGTTGGAGATTTTTCATACAGACTTGAGCGATCCTACCAAGACTAGAGGATTCTATGGAGAAAGGTATTTTATGATTCTTGTTGATGATTTTACAAGAATGATGTGGATTGCATTTCTTAAAGAAAAGCCTGAAGCATTTGAGAAGTTTAAGATCATTAAGAATAAAGTTGAGAATGAATCTAGAATGAAGATTAAATGTTTGAGATCTGATAGAGGTGGAGAATTTACTTCTAGAGAGTTTAACAAATTTTGTGAAGTGAATGGCATTAAGAGACATTTTTCAGCCCCTAGAACACCTAAACAAAATGGTATTGCAGAAAGAAGAAATAGATCAGTGACTGAAGCGGCAAGAGCTATGTTATTTGAGAATGATTTGGAAAAGATATTTTGGATAGAAGTAGTGAACACAACAGTGTATACAATGAACAAAGTACAAATTAGAGTAGACAAATACAAGACACCCTATGAATTATGGTTTGGACATGTAGCCTCAGTTAAGTATTTTAGAATTTTTAGAAGCAAATTTTATATAAAGAGAGATGATGACATTGGAAAGTTTGATCCTAGAAGTGATGAAGGTATTTTTCTTGGATATTCTTTGAAGAGAAAAGCATATAGATGTTACAATAAGAGAACTAAGACTATTGTGGAGAGTGCAAATGTAAAGTTGATGAAAAGTTCAACATTCAGGAAAGAATGCTTGATTATGAATTTGATGAAGGAAATCATCCTAAGCTTAACACTGAAACTATTGAATTATTCTATGAGACTGATAGTGATTTGGTGAATGAAAGCCATAGTGAAGTCATTGAAGAACCGACACCTGAAGTAAGATCTGAGACAGTGACACCTAACAAGAATTTGTCAAGAAATCATCCTTTTGAGAAAATTATTGGAAGCATTAAGAGAGGAGTTCTGACTTGAAATAAGGTACAAGAACAGTTATGTTTGATTTCTCAAATTGAACCTAAATCTACTAGTGAAGCTTGTGAAGATGAACATTGGGTTAATGCTATGAAAGAAGAACTAGATCAAATTGAGAAGAATAAGACATGGGAATTGGTCCCTAGACCTAAAGATAAGAATGTTATTGGAACTAAATGGGTATTGAGAAACAATATAAATGAACAAGGAGAAGTAGAAAGAAACAAAGCAAGATTAATATGTAAGGGATACTCACAGCAAGGAATTGACTATGAAGAAACTTTTGCACTAGTAGCAATAATTGAAGCAGTAAGAATGTTTTTGGCCTATGTAGCTTTTAATAAATTCAAAGTATATCAGATGGATGTGAAGTCCACATTTCTAAATGGTGAATTGGAAGAAGTCTACATTGAGCAGCCTGATAGTTTTCCTTTGACTCAAGAAGGAAACATGGTATGTAAACTAAAGAAAGCATTATATGGACTTAAGAAAGCACCTAGAACTTGGTATGCCAGATTGGATAAGTATTTGTTAAAATTGGGATTTACAAAAGGAACAGCTAATAGCAATCTATACACAAAAGAAATTGAAAATGGTTTGTTGATCATAGTTATTTTTGTTGATGACATTATTTTTGGAGGAGAAGATGAAGCTAGTGACAAATTTGTTGATGAAATGAAGACTAAATTTCAAATGAGTATGATTGGTGAGATGAAATACTTTTTAGGATTATAGATAAAATAGAATAGTGATGGTATTTTTGTAAGTCAGACAAAGTACCTTAATGACTTATTGAAAATATTTGGAATGGAGAACTGTAAACCAGTCAGAACACCTATGGTAACTAGACATAAACTATCTAGCACAGATGAAACACAGGTAGTTGAACAGAAGAAATAAAAATCTATGATTAGAGGATTGCAGTACTTGACACATACAAAACCTGATATAGCACATTTAGTTGGAATTGTTGCAAAGATTTCAAGATGAACCTAGAGAATCACATTATGTAGTAGTAAAAAGGATGCTAAGATATTTAAGAGGCACAATGGACTATGGATTGTGGTATGAAAAATCTAATGATTTTACCCTATGTGCATATACAGATGTTGATTGGGGAGGCAATGTTGATGATAAGAAAAGCACTAGCGGTGGAGCATTTTTCCTTGGAGGAACATTGGTTTCTTGGCTAAGAAAGAAGTGGAATTGTATCTCATAGAGCATAGTAGAAGTAGAATATGTAGCAGCATCAAACAATTGTAACTGGATAATTTGGATGAAGAAAATGCTGAAAGATATTGGAATAAAGTTTGTTGAGCCTGTTGTCATACATTGTGACAACACCAACATAGTTAGTATGTCTAAGAATCCTGTATTACATTCTAAGACAAAGCATATAGAGATCAAGTATCATGTTGTAAGAGAGAAAGTTGCTGAGAAAGAATTCAGACTGGAGAACATAAACACAAAGGAACATATAGTAGACATATTTACAAAGCCTTTGCCTAAGGATACATTTGAGTATCTAAGAGGTATTCTTGGGGTAGTTCCCCTGCCTAATTTTGAGAAATGATGCAGTTGGTTGCATCCGTCTAGTGGTATATAAGTCTTATTTTTCTTTTGGACTAGATGTTGGTACTTCCTCTATGGGGGAGTATGTGTATCTGAGCTGAGTCATAAGGACTCTTGTGAATGTATTTTCTGAATAGTGTCTTTTGAAATTAGAGTTTTTGTTTACATAATGATGAAACTTCTATCATTGATGTCAATGTGGGAGAAGTGTACATGAAAAACCATTTGTACCATCTGTTTGAGAGAACTGAATAGGAAAATGAAGCAAGATTTGTTTGATGCAACAGTATTGCAATATTGGATTTTTGGAACATTTGATGTTTTTTCATCTTTGTTGCCATCAATGCCAATGGGGGAGATTTTTAGGATTGAATGTTTGGCAGTCATTCTATAGCATTTGTTATTGCATTCATGACTATGATTGTCATTGATGTTAACACAATGATCTTCTGGAGACTTGTAGAGAAGCAGACAATGTTTGGATTAGCGTATGTGTGATATTGCAATTGGAGCTATGCAATGTTGAGGATATACTCTTTGATATGTTATATGTTGATGGTTAAGAGTACAAATAGTAATTAATTTATTCATGGAAGTTATGAGCATTTTGGTGGAAGCAGTATTCAGACAGTGTTCTTGAGTAGCGGTTTGTGGAAATCAGATGATATCTCATAATCAGGATGGAATCTGGTTTTGTGCAGTTAAAGGGAAGCTAGAGACACATTGATAGTGATTTGGTTGATAGTGAAAACTTTGAGGTCACATGAGTGGAGAATTATTGTATTTGGAAGTTGACAGTTTTGTGTAATTTTGATGTAGCATGTGGAAATTTTTATTTTGTAATTGTGTGCCGACTCATTTGTAATTATTTGAGTGTGGTATAAATGAAGAAATGTTTTTTGTTGTTGTATGAAGGAAGTAAGTAAGTGGTTGATTATATTTGAATGCGAATGTATGCATGAAGTGAAGAAAATAGCTAATACAGTTGTGAAAGAAAAATTGTGAAGGAAGACATGGGAAGTACAAAGATCTGTAATTGAGATCTGGTGTAGCAATGAGTGCGGTTTGGCACAGTGAGAACAAAGGTAACATATTTGATAGTATTTTGTTAAATAATCTTAAGATCAATTGGATAGTGTGTTTAGTGCTCTTGCCATTGAAGCTATTTGGGTAGTGGGTCCTTCTATCTTCCATAACTCTTAACAGGGTTATAATCTTTTAGCAGGGATTCAAAATCTCCTAATTGGGATTCATATGTACTGAATGTATTTCATAAGACTCCTAATAGATTCCATCCTTTCATAAGGAATATTCATACTAGTGCATCTTTTGTGGGCATCATTCCCACCGGGGTTTACTCTTTGATTAAGAGGTTCCCTAGTCAACATATCTTGTGTCATTATGTTATTATGGATGAATATCTTTCTATGGTTGGTAATTATATTTCTTACATGGTAAAATGTTGTTGAAGTTGATAAAAGTTATAATTATCAGATAATTGATTCACCCCCCCTCTCAGTTATCTTGGTGGACTTTACTTTCTAACAAAGGTGTACTAGGACCCCTAGGAAGTCCCCATGACCTCTTTTGACACATTTCAACACTCAAGTGTGTCCCAAGGGGTCGTATAACCCATTAAGACACACTTGAGTGTTTTCATTTGTCAAAAGGGGTCATGTGGACTTTCTAGGGGTCCTAGTATGCCTTATCATGAGTTAGGACCCCTAGGAAGTACCGATGACCCCTTTTGACACATTTCAACACTCAAGTGTGTCCCAAGGGGTCATATGACCCCTTCACACACACTTGAGAGTTCCAATGTCTTGAAAGGGGTCATGGAAACTTCCTAGGGGTACTAGTACACCTTATCACATGTTAGGACCCCTCAGAAGTCTTCATGACCCCTTTTGACACATTTAAACACTCAAGTGTGTCCCAAGGGATTGTATGACTGCTTATGACACACTTGAGAGTTCTAATATGTCAAAAGGGGTCATGGGGACTTCTTAGGGGTCCTAACATGTGATAAGGTAGACTTCGACCCCTTAGAAGTCCCCATGACCCCTTTTGACACATTTCAACACTCAAGTGTGTCCCAAGGGGTCGAATGACCCCTCAGGACAAAATTGAGTGTTCTAATGTGTTGAAAGGGGTCATGGGCACTTCCTAGGGGTTCTAGTATGCCTTATCACATGTTAGGACCTTGAGAAAGTCTTGATGACCCCGTTTGACACATTTTAACACTCAAGTGTGTCCCAAGGTATTGTATGACCCCTTCAAACACACGTGAGAGTTCTAATGTGTCGAAAGGGGTCATGGGGACTTCCTAGGGTTCCTAACGTGTGATAAAGCATACTAGGGCCCCTAGGAAGTCTCCATGACATCTTTTGACACACTTGAGTGTTCTCATGTGTCAAAAGGGGTAAGGAAGTATTGATGACCCCTTTTGACACATATTAACACTCAAGTGTGTTCCAAGCAATCGTATGATAGCTTAGCACACATTTGAGAGTTCTAATGTGTCGAAAGGGGTCATGGGGACTTCCTAGGGGTCCTAATGTGTGATAAGGTGTACTAGGACCCCTAAGAAGTCCCCATGACCCCTTTTGACACATTTCAATACTCAAGTGTGTTCCAAGGGGTCATATGACACCTTAGGACACACTTGAGAGTTCTAATGTGTCGAAAGGGGTCATGGGAACTTCCTAAGGGTACTAACACATGATAAGGGGTACTAGGACCCCTCGGAAGTGCCCATGACCCCTTTTGACACATTTCAACACTCAAGTCTATCCCAAGTGGTCATATGACCCCTTTGACACACTTGAGAATTATAATGTGTCAAAAGGGGTTATTGGGACTTCCTAGGGGTCCTAGTATGTCTTATCATGTGTTAGGACCCCTAGGAAGTCCTCATGACTCCTTTTGACACATTTCAACACTCTTGAGAGTTCTAATGTTTCAAAAAGGGGTCATGGGGACTTCCTAGGGGTCCTAGTACATCTTATCACGCGTTAGGACCCCTAGGAAGTCCCCATAAGTCCTTTTGACACATTAGAACCCTCAAGTGTGTTCCAAGGGGTTGTAGGACCCCTTCAAACATAGTTGAAGGTTTAAATATGTCAAAAGGGGTTATTGGAACTTTCTAGGGGTCCTAGTATGCCTCATCACACATTAAGACCCCTAGGAAGTCCCCATGACCCCTTTTGACACATTAGAACACTCAAGTGTGTCCTAAGGGGTCGTAGGACCCCTTCGAACACACTTGAGGGTTCAAATGTGTCAAAAGGTGTCATGGGGACTTCATATGGGTCCTAGTATGTCTTATAACACCTTAGGACCCCTAGGAAGTCCCCATGACCCCTTTTGACACATTGGAATGCTCAAGTGCTACCACCCCTTCGGACACACTTGAGAATTTCAATGTGTCAAAAGGGGTCATGGGGACTTCTTAGGGGTCCTAATGCATGATAAGGCATACTAGGATCCCTAGGAAGTCCCCATGAACCATTTTGACATATTTGAACCTTGAAGTGTTTCCGAAGGGGTCCTACGACCCCTAAGGACACACTTTAGGGTTCTAATGTGTCAAAAGGAGACATGGGGACTTCCTTGGGGTCCTAACATGCGATAAGGCATACTAGGACCCCTAAAAAGTCCCCAAGACCCCTTTTGACACATTTGAACCCTTAATTGTGTCCAAAGGGGTCCTACAACCCCTTTGAACACACTTAGGGGTTCAAATGTTTCAAAATGGGTCATGGGGACTTTCTAGTGGTTCTAGTATTTCTTATAATGTGTTTGGACCCCTAGGAAGTCCTCATGACCTCTTTTGACACATTGGAATGCTCGAGTGTGTTCGAAGGGGTTCTACGACCCCTTCAAACACACTCAAGCATTCCAATATATCAAAAGGGGTCATGGGGACCCCTTCGGACACACTCAAGCATTCTAATGTGTCAAAAGGGGTCATGGGTGTATACACCTAAAAATGGTCACCTAGACTATTAGCCCCTTGCTAGCATTTTTGCTAAAATCATCAATTTCTTGCTCTTGATCAAATCCTAGCTCTATCATTTATTTGATTATTTTCTATGGGATAACCATCTTATCCTAAGTCTTTATTTATTTAAAAGGAATATTTCCTCCCCTTTTAAATAAATAAAAGCCCCCACTTTTCCTCTTATCCTAAGTTGCACAAATAAAGCATTATTCTTATTTTATAAAAAGGGAGAAAGCACTTTTTGTCTCATATGGACACAAAAGTCAACTCTTATTTTCCCATTGGAGGATACTTGTGCACATGGATTGCTCCTCTTTTAAGCTCCACCGTTGATTAAATCTTTTGCCTCTTAATCTCCATGGTCCATTCCTCCCCATTTCTAGCAAAGCATTGCATTGCATTTTCATTCTTGATTCTTGAGGATATTGGCATTCTTTCCCTTGTCTTCATTGAATCTCCCATTGCATGGTTTACTAGCAAGGTTATAGGCTAAATAGCTCTAGCTAAGAGCATTCTTAAAACCCTTGCACTCCATGCCTAGGGAGCTATGGATCGATTTTTGAGACCTCATTCTTGAGTGTTCTTGAATGTAATGATTCATAGAAGTGTGACACAATTATAGCACACAATGTAGACTTCCTAGGGGTCCTAACGTGTGATAAGGCATACTAGGACCCCTAGGAAGTCTTGGTAACCCCTTTCGACAAACAATTTAAATATTATGACCTATAAAGTTTATATATATATATATATATATATATATATATATATGTATGTATGTATGTATGTATGTATGTATGTATGTATGTATGTATGTATATATAAGATATTATTATATAAAATATATATTAATACATAATTATATCTATAATACATATTAAAAAATATATAAAATATTCACATAATACCCCTTAAAAATTATATATTTATATATATAATTTGTACATATAAATATAATATAAGTTTGTTAAATATATTTATATACATTACATATTAATATATAAAAAATATATTAATTTATAAAATATTATAATATAAAATATATATGACATACAATTTAAAATCCCTAAGATATTATAATATTAAATATATAAATTAATATATAATTATATATAATACATATTTAAACATTATATATAAAATTTCAATTTTTTCATTTACTCCCGCTCTTTTTTCATGTACCCAAAAATATCGGGTACCCAATTAGGCTTGTGCTTTGGTGTCAGGTTTGCCCAGGTGTACTGACACCCAGGCCTACTAAAAAGTCAACATATATTTTCATGTGCTTTTGGACGACTGAAAAGTGGATTTTTTGACATTGCCACTTTTTGGCCCCTCATGATCTTGCACATGCCCAGATATAGTGTGTATTTGATATCAGAAGGTTGTAGCCTTCATCATTTGAGAAATGAGCTCTAAAACAATGAGTCCACTCCCCTAACAAGGATCATAGTAAAAGACTCCTAACAGGGTTTGACCCTTGACCAAGTCTACTGTACTTAAAGCATTGTAAAACTACTCCTAACAGGGTAAAGGATCTTCTGACAATGATCACAAAACACTAGTACAGTATATTAGTGGGTGTCAATTCCCATCAAGGTTTTTACCTATTTGGGTTTCCCCATAACCATATTCATGTCACGTGTTGATTTCATATTTCATGTTTATGTGAATGTTTGATTCAGTACTTAAGCATTTAAGTTCAGTTTAAAGAATAAAGTGAAAAGTTAAATTAAAGTGAGCACTGATTGACCCCCCACCCCCCCCGTCTCAGTGTTCCCATTCCTAACAATTGGTATCAGAGGTCTGGTCCTTAGAAAAGAAGTTTAACCACTTGAAGAGATCATGGACAAAGTAGAAATGAAATATCTGAAGAAAAATCTTGAAGCCTCTCTTGAAGACTTAGACAATTCAGAAAGAGAAATTGAAGAACTCAAAGAAAAAACCAGTGATGTTCAATTAGTTATCAAAAGACTAAGAAAGGATTTGAAAGGACGCTCTAATAGTGATCTTGAAGAAAAAGTCAAGAAGTTGAGTAAAGAAAATGCATCCTTATTAAATTAGCTTGAAGAATTTGATGACAAACTAATGAACAATCAAGATGTCTACAATGAACAAGTCAAGGAGAATCTTCAACTCAATGAAGAACTAAGCGAAGCCAATTTGGAAATCCTAGAACTAAAGAATAGCAAAGAAAGAAGAAAAGAATCACATTGAAAAATTACACACCAGTTCTGACTTGATAGAATCTTAGCTGTATGCAAGAAGAGCTAAAGGAGACACTAGTTGTATTGGATATAATGATGCACAAAACCAGATTGACAACTTGCAAGAAAGAAAGGAGGCACAAAGAGACTCTACTAATATTGAGAAGACTAAAGATCAAACTAAAGACAATAGTGAACCTCCTAAGAATGAGCGCAAGCCTAGAGAATGCACTTGTTTTGCGTGTAACAAGCATGGACATATTGCAAGGAACTGTATAGAGGTAAGACCTTTTAATGGTTACTATTATTAATGCAATAGATTTGGTCATAAAGCTATGAATTGCAAGACTAGCAAGAAGAACATGATTCAACATGATAAGAGAAATTAGAATCAAACCAATGTAAGAAATTCTCAGAACATTACATGTCAGATATATAACTATAATGGCCACTCAGTGAAACAATGCAAAATGGTAACTCATGTCAATGCCCTAAGAAATATGAGAACCCCAATCATTTGTCACTCTTATAACAAGGCTAGACATATCTCAAGATTTTGTAGATCAAGGATGCAAAGTCAAGAAAGCTCTAAAAAGGTCGGAGAACTTGTATTGGATCCTGAAGGAGAAGTCAAGTTTGTGAAAGCCTCAAAAGATATGAGATTGATTTGGACAAAAGAAATGAAGGAAAAAGTTGATGAGAATGTATTGGATGCATTCATAGTGGACACACCCTCTACATCTACACAAATGGCCCTCAGGGTCAAAGGGGGAGCTAATTTAGTTCTTGACCCCTGCATGGATGGTATACTCATCCTTAGAGTATGCACCTTTGGACTTACTCTTTTGGAGTGTTAATGAACCTTTGTGCAAGAGTGCACATGCTGATTGTAAGTAGAACTTGAGTTGGAAATTTTAAAGTGACAACCTAGTTTACACAACTTGCATTAATGGTGGAAATGTCACTTTAAGTACACAGATTGTTGTCTAATTACTCAATGCATTCAAATTTAGAGTGATTGAGAGTAGAAAGAGCCTTGGAAGTTGTTGTGAAAATTTGGATATTGAAATATCATGGTTTGTAATGCATTTGATTAATTGTAGAAACCCTAGTTCGTTGCACCGATTCAGAAGTCATCAAATTATCTTAGAGATCAATTGGAAAGTGATTATCAAGTAAGTCATGGCCACTCCCATTGTTTATGATGTCAATGAGAAGAAAAGATATGTTTTCAAGAGGCACCCATTTAAATCAACCCTAGATGATTTAGAGGGAGCATTCTCTCGCACGCCTATGGGCATCATGCATGTGGAAGACATAAGGGCTTACATCTACTATAAGAAAGAACCTGTTGCACTAGATAGGTTAGGGGCGCACATGGACACAATGGTGAAACCGAATAAAACCTTCATGGATGAATATGTCAAATGGAATGATCACCTCATTGTTGGGTATGCTATGGCATATGAATTCTATGAGAATGAATGGATAAAGATTTTATTAAGTAGAATCCATGATGATCTATTTTGGATTGGAGATGTACTAGTAAGAATCATAGGAGACCTAATACATGAGATGACAAGCCTTTCTAGGATAGGCGCTATCCTTCCAGTGAGAAAGGATGTAAGGAAATCAGTGGAGAAAACATGTCAATCTAGAAGTGATAGGCATGGCATGACAATTGAACCTATAGAGAAAGAAGACATCAAATTGATGTCTATGATACTGGGTTATAGGTTTCATCACACTAGTAGGGTGAATAGTGTGTCTCCGGGCACTATTCTAGTAGCCATTTGACTTGTAAAGGAAGATGGAGAATTAAACTTGTGTGAGATCTTGCATGCATAGTTAATTGATACCATCAAGGCCATCAAACATGGCAAGACAAAGATATTCAAGTTTGGGTCACTAATCATCTATATGTACCTTCATATAGTTGGAAAAGTTTTAGATTTATACTTGGACAAGTCCATTCCAACCATGCCACAAATATCCCTCAAGGAATGCACTAAGAGCACTTTAAGAGATTACATTACATTTGAATTGAAGACCTTTAGAGCTAAGATGAAAATGAGGTATAGGATTCCAGAGACCATTGTGGAAAAATACAAGGACACAATATGTTTAATGGTTGAAACTGATACGACTTGCATGGAAGCTGTTGAACCAAGAACTAAATGGATTCATCCACTTGGCTATGAGGTAGAAGAAAAAATCCTTGAAGCATATGCATAGGTACTTCTGTCAGCCCCAAAAGATCCTAATGAACCTAGGTGGGGATCCTATGAGGAGAAGACAAGAGAAGTTGATGCTAAGCTAAAAAATGCTGCAAAAAAAGAAAAGTTGCTAAGGTCACATCTGAGATCTTGAGAATACATGGTGTGTCTCAAGCAGACCTTGATAAGGCAAGGGAAGGAAAGATAGTCTTGGAAATTAAGAGCACATCCACATTAGAAGCTAAGCTTGAAGATCCTAAAGTGAAGAAGATTAAAATTGAAAAAGATCATAATTAGAAGGGTAAAGAAGATGACACTCCTTCTACGCCCAAAGAAACCAGTGATCCTATTGCTCCTCCATAGTATAAGCCAATAGTCAAGAGGAAGAAAGAAGCTAGCACCAATCATCCATCCTCATGAGCTACAAGGAGCAGGAGAAACATTCAAGAACCTCCTAAGGTAGGATTTAGACCAACCCTAAAAGTTTTGAATGCAAGAATTGTTGATGAGGGTAGAATTGATCAAGTAGAGAAGTATTATGATACATACAGTGAGATTGACAAATCAAAAAATTCATGGTACAATTGTCAAACATATGATCAAGTTCAAGAAGACAGTTCTTGAATTAAAGACTGTTATTCTAGATAAAGTATGGGATATTTTAGTAGTCCTAAAGAGACAAGCAAATGAAGAGGATCTAAAGATCAGATAAAAGATATTAGAAGATAGTCTGCCAATATGTTCTAATGATGAAAAGACACTGATATTGAATTTAGTGAAACCACACCTAAGAACAAAGATGAGATCTCTACACATTATGAAAAAAGACTATGAGTTGATAATAAAGGAAACAAAGAAGTCTTTTGAAAAAATGTTCTTAGAACAACACATGAAACCTTTGTCTACGCCCACCACTCATGCACCTAGTAAGAAAGAAAATATAGTAGAGACCTTTAATATACCAGTGACACGTCCATAGGACTCAATGCCCATAGATGGAACACAATTAGAGGAAGATAAATTTGTGCCCATGTCAGAATCATTCAAGGACAACACCATTGTTATTGACAATTTAGAGATAGCCATGGTGGCCACTGACATAGAATTGGACAAGTTTGAGGAAACATTTGTTAGTACACAAGAAGATGAAATCCTATGCAACAATACTCATCCCACTCATCAAGAAGAAGTGCTCATTGAAGACATACATGATAAAAAAAAAGAAGAAAACAAAGAAGAAGAAAATAAAGAAAGAAAAAAAAAGAAAAGATGAAACTTCTCTTGAACTGGTCATAGTGAAACAAGAAGTGATGGATAGCACTCCCATCACTCCTTCAGTATTGTTGTCAATTTTGACACCTGACACAAGAAGTTTAGACTCTTGGAAAGAAGAAGACCTAATTAAGTTTAGTGTCTTGGCTATGGAGAAGGAAAAAGAAAAACAAGTTATGAGGAATACTCTCCTAGTAGAATCAGTTGATTAGTAACTTTTCACTAGACTTGAATTCACTTAAGTCTAGTCAAGTATCCTTGAAAGGATTTGCAGATGAAGGAAGAAGAATCATTGCAGAATGCATGGATCAAGACAAGCTCACTGATGCTCATTTAAAGAAGATAAAAGAGGCTGAAGCCATGATTGAGAAGGTGAATAATTTAGTGATAGACACATCCACTCATGTGAACATGTGTGCCAATGTCTACCAAGGATAGATAGACAAGATTGAGAAGGAAGAAAAAGAGATAACAAGGATCAGGTCCAAACAGACTCAGTTGAGGAATGATCTTGGACCATCTTTAGACATCCTCAATTAGAACATCAAGGAAATTGATGCCACTATGCTAACATATGATCATGGTCCCAGAAATGACTTGGAGAAGATGGAGAAGCTTCAATATGCATTATGCACCCATCTCTAGATAGTTAACTCTTTGATAACTTTTTGGCAGAAGGAGATCAAGAACCTCAATACAACATATCAAGATGTTTTCCCTTAGTAAGTGTATGTAGATAAATTTTTTTGATACACCTTTTCAATTAATGTCAAAGGGGGAGTTGTGTATAGAATATAGAGTATAAAGATGTATAGGGAGATATAAGATTATCTATAAGATATGTATAGAAGATAAAAGTTTTTTGTAAGTAAGGATAGTTAGTAACTTGGTCATATTCCTTTGTTTCAATCAATGACAAAGGGGGAGATTGTTGGAAAGTTGACTACACTAATATATATGACTTGATATAGTGTTTTCATTATGGTAACAAAGTCATATAGTAGTTTGGAGTCAGCGCACTCAATGTAAAGATCAAAATTCAGTTAAATGTTGAAGACTGGACAATGTACAGAGTTCCTGCAGCTCAAACAATCAGTGCACATGTGTATGGAAGAATTATGATATGCACCCTGGAAGTTAAGTTTGATAGACTATACTCTTGCTTAGTATATGAGCACATAATCAGATATGCAAGGATGTGAAAAATACAATTAGTTGAATTTGCACAGCCAGTGTGTGCCAGCAAAGAATAGAGCATAGAGCCGACAGTTAGTATTTTGGTTTGTGGTCAAAATGTAATATTGTAAAGGCTATGCGCCTATTGTATTTAGGTTTCTAACATGTATAATTTTTTGTTTGTAAGCATGCTTAAGAAAATTCATTTGGAAGCGTTGTTTGTATTATGTTTAAGGGATGACATAGTTGTTTATTTTGTATGAGTGTATAAATATAAGATGCGCCCATTGTATTTAGCATGGATGAAGATATTGAGTTATAAGAAGCAGAGAAGAAGTGTGCAAAGACACCATGAGATGTATTAAGGCTTTGTAAAAGATCAAAGCATTAGTGTATAAAAGGAACTGATTTGACAAGAAGTGTCACATTGATAGTTCACCCGATAGATATAGTGTGTATTTGATATCAGATGGTTGTAGCCTTCATCATTTGAGCAGTGACCTCCAGGATAGTGAGTCCACTCCCCTAAAAAGGATCATTGTAAAATACTCATAATAGGGTTTGACCATTGACCAGGTCTACTATACTTAAAGCATTGTAAAGCTACTCCTAACAGGGTAAAGGATCTTCTAACAAGGATCACAAAACACTAGTACAGAATATTAGTGTGTGTCAATTCCCACCGGGGTTTTTACCTATTTGGGTTTCCCTATAACCATATTGGTGTCTTGCATTGATTTTATGTTTCATGTTTAATTTAGTACTTAAGAATTTAAGTTCAGTTCAAAGATGAAAAAGAAAAGTTAAATTACAGTGAACACTGATTCACCCCCCATCCCCTCTTAGTGTTCCCATTCCTAACAAGCTCATGGTCTTTTGAAAGGAGAGAAGAAAAGTAAGCAATGGATTCCTCCACTATGTCCTTGTCCTCCTACAAGACTTAGTCTCCCTTCTTAATGTTGCATATCCCGTTATCTGCTTTGTGTCTCATAGTGGAGAGATGGAAGAAATGAGTGTTTTGGTCATGACCTTCCCTTAGCCAAATGGACCTCGATCTCTACTTGCAGAAAGTTTCCTCCTACCATATAATATTATGGTATTATAATAGGATAGATTTCTCCTTTATCAATATTTCATCATCATATCCCTCTTTTTTGATTTCTTCTTGAATGATGTTAAGATCATTGAGCATCTTGTCTTTAGCATTAAAGATGTGACCAAATTCATCCTTGTTCTATTGTTTAAAATTAAATTTGATATTCCTTATCTTTTTTTCCACTCTAAACATAGAAGTTCCCTTAACATTAATATTCCACCATTCTTTTATTTTTTTATGCAAATTAGGATGAGAGACCAACCATTTTTCAAATCTGAAGGGGAAGTTCCTTTTCTTGACAATCTAGTTGAGAGAAAGGGAGATGGGAGAGTGATCCGAGATAGATCTGACCAGGGTGGGGATATTGAGAGAATAATGGTTCAACTAGTCCATAGTGATTAGGGCATGATCCAACTAGCCTTGGATGCACTCCCTTCCTAATCTCCTATTGGACCAAGTGAAATCAGCTCCTTGTAGATCCATATCAAGAAGAGCCTGGTCATTGATGAAATCCATTATATCTTGCCTACTTTCCAGATCTGGAGAAATCCCTCCCTTTTTTTCCCCTTCTTTGAGGGGAGTATTGAAATCCCCCATGATAATACCCATAGTCAGATTTGAGGAGGCCAGAGTAGCTTTGATCTTGTCCTAGTAGGTCCTTCTACCTTTTTTGTAATTAGGAGCATAAATATTCAATATGAACCAACTATCGTTATCTTTAATTTTAGAGATTTGCAAGAGAAGAAGATTACCTTCTTCATATATTACTTTAGCTTTGAGATGAAGAGTGTTCCACATGGTCAAAAGACCTCCAGAGGCTCCATCAGAACTGGTATCTTTTTATTCCATAGCTTTTTAAAATCTGATACATTCTAACTTGTCCTTCTACATCTTGGTTTCCTAGATTAATAAAATGTTAGGTCTATGATCCCTTATCATATTTCTAATTACATCCTACTTGTGTGAGCTATTTAGCCCACATATGTTCCAATATATGACTTTCATTTCTTATTTGGGGTACATGTTGCCTGGATGGTTTTTTGAGTCCCATCCACTATGTTCTTGTTGGCTTCTTCTTGCCTGATCTGACTAGCTCTCTTTCTCCCTGGAGTTTTTGGCTTTGCCCCAAAATTTGCATTGTTTTTACTCCTAGTTTTTGTAGGGGATACCAAAGAGGAGTCGCTACTGTTAGATTTATTCTTCTTGTGGACTGTGGACCAACACTCCTTCTCTTCTTTGTATTTCATGAAGAGCTTTTCTATTTTAGTGAACTTCCTTGGGGAGGCATTAACCATCAGTTCTCCCATTTGAAGAACCTTCCTTGAGGCCTACTTCTTAGGATAGGGAATGGAGTCTTGAGAGGGAGAGCCTTTCTACTTACTCTATTTTGGACTAGAGAAGCATTCTTCCAAAGGGGATTCAAGGGAGTCTAGGAAAAAGGAAATGAAAGTCATTCTTGGGCATAAGTCACCTCCTTTAGCTAGGCAGACTTCCTTGGTCTCTTCCAATATTTCTTGCTGAATATTGACTTCCAAACTAATTCCCTCCAAGGGGGGGGAGCTCTCCATTGGTTTCTAGGTTTTCTTGTTGTTAACTAGGAAACTCCCCTTCTTCTATTTTTTCCTTTTCAACCCTAGTTTCCTGGATTTTGGGGTTGATCTCGGCTTGTTCCTTTTTCTTCCACACTCTATGGACATAAGACTCAATGCCCTCCTATGGTTTTGTGCTCTCCCTTGTTAAGTCTACCTATTCTCAGGCAATGTTTTGACCAATGTTTTTCTTTTTTTGGGTGATTATGGCTTTCCTTTCTTTCTCATAGCTCAAAAACACATGACACAATTTAGCAATGTGTCCTGCTTTCTTACAATGGAAACAGGCAATGGAAACACTTTCATAGTCTAGTTTCTACACACGTTTCCCCAATTTGGATGTGAGCTCTATAGTCTCCAACATGTCTTGGCCTTCTTCCACCCTAATGTAGATCCTATCATACATTAGGTGTCACCTTCCCATAGTAACTACATCTATCGAAAGAAGGGTGCCAAAGGATTTGGCTATCCCATCAAATACATCTTCATACCAGAACTCCAGGGGTAGGTTTGGTAGTCTTACCCACATTGGTGCTTGGAAAAAGAAGGAATCATTGAGGTCAAGCTTTGGTGTCCATTTTTGCAATGCTAGAGTGGCCTTCCCTATGGCCCAGGTACCAGTGCATGTGATTTTATCAAGATCCTCTTTACAGGAGAACTCAAATGACAAAAAGCCCTTTGCCATGGCTATGATTTGGACTTGGCCCTTTAAATCCCATTCATTTTTGGTAAAGATATTGACTATGTCAATGTTGGGTCTCGACCCAACAAATTTTCCAACTAGAGTCTGATCCATGGTAGCTATGTTATGGTCAACAAGCTCGTTAGGAATCTCTATGGTGTATTTGCCTTTTTCCTTGTCTGATAAATCTTTAATAGAAGGGAAAGAGGACTTTCCTATGGGTTTAACCCCAAAGAGATTTGACCACCGATAGATAGGGGCTTTTTCATCCTGGTCACATGTGTGGGACTTCAAGGTTGTGGTTTCTCTTAGAGGAATGCCCAAATTCCCTTCCCCCACCTCCTCAACCTTTCCAGGGTCTTTATGCTTTTCATGTGGGACCCCATCCTTTTTCTCTAGATTTGTAGAGTCTTTTTTTGCAAGGGATCCATTGAAGTGGGCATCACCTGAGGATCCCAAAGCCTGCGGGCCTAGATTCCTTCCCACCTTCAAATTCAAAAAACCTCCCGCTCCCACTCCTACCGCTCCTTCACTCGCCATTACAGATCAAATAATATTAATTTTATGATGATATAATTATTTTCTACTAAAAATTTGATTATATCAAGTTGGTAAAGAAGATTAGTCAAGTTGGTAAGCAAAACAGTTTAGTTATCGAGTAGGAAAAAGTCATTTGGTAAAAGAAAAGTAAGTTTTAGTAAAGAGAAATGAAGTCAAGACACTGAGTAGAAGGTTTCAGTTACTGAGTGAATTAAACCAAAATTCAATTGAAGGAAAAAGAGTTAACCATTGACCAAGGAACAAAAATTAAATACAAGGATCAACATGACATTTAATGATGAGCTATGATGAGGAAGAGTTAGTTAAAGAGATCTTCGATCAAGAAAATTCAAGGTGATGATCTATTGTATAGATCTAAGAGACAAAAAGAGAAAGTACAAGTTCCATAAAATTTCAAGTTCCAAGGTGATGATAAAACATTTTATTGAGCTCTAAATTCATTGAACTAGTTCATGAAGAGAATTGGATGGCTGAGATTAATCAAAGGAAAATGTAATAAAGGAGATTAAGAGGAAAACTAAAGTCTATATAAAGGATGAAATTATATGAAGAAAACAATGGAAATTTGAAAGGTTGTTGAGTCACCGATTGATGTAGTGAAGAAGGAAAATATTGAATTCTTTGTCAGAAAGCTAAGATTAATGAAGTTATGAAGCCAGTGGAAAGTGAAGGAATGAAGTGAAGACAAAGAGCGCACAAGAGATCTGATTATGCAAAAGGTAGTTGGATATTTAAAGATCAATTTATATATTGTTTCTTATTAATATTTTTAATAGAAAAATCTCTTAACTAAGTGGACCCAATAGTATTATTGTAAATCCTTGTGAAAAGTAACACTCTAGAAGAGTGTTTGAAGACCTATAACTAGGCCACTCCTAACCGGGTAAAGATCCTAGCAGATTTGAGGAAAATCCCCTAACAGGGTCACATTTAACAATGTGTATTGTAATCTTTGACCATATTAGCTTTTAACTAAGAATACTTTAGAAGAGTATTTATTTAGTAGGTAACAATTCCTAGAGTGGTTTTTCCCAAATTGGGTTTCCACATTAAATACTAGTGTTATATTAGTTGAATGTTTACTATGAATATTATTTCTGATTGATAAAGTTAATTTATTGTTATTAGTTAATATTGAAGTGCAACTAACCAATTTGACACTGAGTTGAATCAAAGAAAGTTTTTAAGGTATAGAGAAACAAGGATTACTGATTCAGCCCCCCTCTCCATAATCCAATAGGAGAAGAAGGCAAAGGTGAAAGAAAAGTGGGAGAAGGAGAAGTAGGAGGAGAAGAAGGAGGAGAAGAAGGAGAAGGAGAAGAAGGAGAAAGATAAGTGTGAGAAGGAGAAGTAGGAGAAGGAGAAGAAGAAGGAGAAAAAGGAGGATGAGAAGGAGTAGAAGGAGGAGGAGTAGGGGGAGAAGGAGTAGAAGGAGGAGGGGGAGGAGGAGGATAGGAAGGAGAAGGATAAGAAGAAGAATGAAAAGAAGGAGAAGGAGAAGGAGAAGAAGAAGAAGGAGGAGGAGAAGAGAAAGAACAAGGAGGAGGAGGAGGAGGAGAAGGATAAGAAGGAACAAAATTCTCAAAAGGAGGAGGAGAAGGAGAAGGAAAAGGAGGAGAAGGATGAGGAGGAGGAGGAAGAGGAAGAGCAGGAGGAGAAGGAGGAGGAGGAGGAGGAAATGCAATTATTTTTCATATATGGAGACAAATACAGAGGAGGAGGAACAAGTGTACAAGCAATATGAGGAGTAGTATGAGGAGAAGGAGAAGGAAAATGTAATTTTTTTCATATATGGAAAATAAAAGATGTAATTACATCACCAGATGTCTCCCTATGCAAGAAAATTATAACTACAAGTCTTTTCATGCTAACACCACATTTTCATTAGTACACATATATTTTACTATCGGTATAACCATTGCACCTCATTAGGGTGCAAGTGATAGTCTAGATATTAGTTCATACTAGTATGATGCACTCAAATTAGGGAAGTTTGATTATGCTAAATGATTATTGTTACAAAATATTGCACTGAGCTACATATCATTTTTAAATGTAGACAACATGATAAAAAATTACCATAGGATAATTCAAACCTTAAATATGATAGAATTTTATATTAATAATACAGTTTGCTTCATTTGGGGAGATACATGTCACCACTTGGTTTAAAAAACTTTAGTAGTATTTATACAGTTTGACTCACGTGGTCTATTCTTTCTTATCTAATCGACATAGACTTTTCCATACTATTTATTTTTACAAACCACTAAAAAATAAAAATATTTGGCATTAAAAATATGACAATGAATCGCTATGCGGGAAATATTTGAAATGTTATTGGTTGTTGATTTTGAATACGTTTCTTTAACAACCTACTATTGGAAATTTAACTATACTAATTTATATGACTTGACATAGTATTGTTATTATGGAAACAAAGTCATATAGTAGTTTGGAGTTAACTCAGTCAATGTAAAGATCAGAATTCAGTTAAGTGTTGAAGACTGGACAGTGTACAGAGTTCCTACAGCTCAGAGTATCAGCGCACGTGTGTATGAAAAAATTATGGTATGCACCCTGTAAGTTAAGTTTGTTAGACTATACTTATTATTAGTCTATGAGCACATAAGAAGATGTGCAAAGATGTGGAAGTTACGATCAGTTGAAGTTGCACAGCCAGTGTGTGCTAGTGAAGAATAGAGCATGGAGCCGATAGTTAGTATTTTGGTTTGCGGTCATAATGTAAACTTGTAAAGGCTATGCACCTATTGTATTTAGGTTGATGACATGTATACTTTTTTTTGTAAGCACGCTTAATCCAACTCATTTGGAAGCATTATTTGTAATTAGTTATAAGGCCGACCTAGTTGTTTATTTTGTATGAGTGTATAAATATAAGATGCGTCCATTGTATTTAGCATGGATGTAGATATTGAGTTGTAATAAGAAGAGAAGAAGTGTGTGAAGACACTTTGAGATGCATTAAGGCTTTTTAAGAGGTTAAATCATCAGTGCATCAAAGGAACTAATCTAACAAGCAGTGTCATAGTGACAGTTCACCCGATAGATATAGTGTGTATCTGATAACAGAAGGTTGTAGCCTTCATCATTTGAGTAGTGAGATCTAGGATAGTGAGTCCACTCCCCTAATAAGGATCATTTTAAAAGACTCCTAACAAGGTCCGACCCTTAACCAGGTCTACTATACTTAAAGCATTGTAAACCTACTCTTAACAGGGTAAAGGATCTCCTAACAAGGATCACAAAACACTAGTGCAAAATATGAGTGGGTGTCAATTCCCACTAGGGTTTTTACCTATTTGGGTTTCCCCGTAATTATATTGGTGTCATGTGTTGATTTCATGTTTCATGTTTATGTGAATGTTTAATTTAGTACTTAAGCATTTAAGTTCAATTCAAAGATTAAAGTGAAAAGTTAAATTAAAGTGAACACTAATTCACCCCCCCTCTTAGTTTTCCCATTCCTAACAATTGGTATCAGAGCTCTAGTGCTTAGCAAAGAAGTTTAATCACTTGAGGAGATCATGGACAAAGCATAAATGAAACATCTGAAGAAAAATCTTGAAGCCGCTCTTGAAGACCTAGATAAATCTGAAAGAGAAATTGAAGAACAAAAAGAAAAAGTCAGTGATGCTCAATTAGTTATCAAAAAGCTAAGAAGGGATCTAAAAGAATATTCTAACAGTGATCTAGGAGAAAAGGTCAAGAAGCTAAATGAAGAAAACACATCTATGAAAGAACTACATGAAGAGTTCAATGATAAGATGATAAACAATCGGGAAGTCTATAATGAAAAAGTCAAGGAGAACCTTCAACTCAATGAGGAATTAAGGGAAGCCAATTTGAAAATCCTAGAACCAAGGAATAACAAAGAAAGACTGGAGTCTAAATTGAAAGAAGCAAAGAATCACATTGACAAATTACACACTAGTTCTGATTTGATAGAATCTCAGCTGTATGCAAGAAGAGCTAAAGGACACACTAGTTGTATTGGGTATAATGAAGCACAAAACTAGATTGACAACTTGCAAGCAAGAAAGGAGACACAAAGAGACTCTACTAATACTGAGAAGAGTGAAGATCGAACCAAAGACAATAATAGAACTCCTAAGAATGAGTGCAAGCCTATAGAACACACTTGTTTTGCATGTAACAAGCATGGACACATTACAAGGAAGTATACAGAGGTAAGACCTTTTAATGGTTACTATTATTCATGCAATAGATTTGGTCATGGAGCTATGAATTGCAAGACTAGAAAGAAAAATAGGATTTGGCATGATCAAAGAAATCAAAATGAAACAAATGTGAGAAGCTCTCAGAATGTTACATGTTAGATATGTAACTATAATGGCCACTCAGCAAACAATGTAGAATGATGACTCATGTCAATGTGCCAAGGAATATGAGACCTCTAGTCATTTGTCACTCATGTAACAAGGCTGGACATATCTCAAAGTTCCGTAGATCAAGGACGCAAGGTCAAGAAAGCCCTAAAAAGGTTGAAGAACCTATATTAGATCCTGATGGAGAAGTCAAGTTTATGAAAGCCTCAGAAGATGCAAGCTTGATTTGGACTGAAGGAATGAAGGACAAAGTTGATGAGAATGTATTAGATGCATCCAAAATGGATGCACCCTCTACATCTACATAAATGGCCCTTAGGCTCATAGGGGGAGCTAATTTATCTCTATACCCCTGTGTGGCTGGTATACTCATCCTCAAAGTATGTGCCTTTGGACTTAAGCTTTTGGAGTGTAAATGAACCTTTGTGCAAGAGTGCACATGCTGACTGTAAGTAGAACTCAAGTTGGAAATTTTGAAGTGATAGCGTGGTTTATGCAACTTGCATTAATGGTGGAAATCTCACTTTAAGTACATAGATTATTGTCTAATTACTCATTGCATTCAAATTCAGAGTGATTGAGAGTAGAAAGAGCCTTGGAAGTTATTGTGAAGATTTGGAGGTTGAACTACAAGTGTTTGAAGTGCATTTGATCAGTTGTGGAAACCCTAGTTCGTTGTGTCGATTCGAAAGTCATCTTATCTCAGAGATCAATTGGAAAGTGATTATCAAGTAAGTCATGGCCACTCCCATTGTTTATGATGTTGTTGAGAAGAAAAGATATGTTTTCAAGAGGCAACCATTTAAATCAACCCTAGATGATTTAGAGGGAGCATTCTCCCACATGCCTATGGGTGTCATGCATGTGGATGACATAAGGGCTTACATCTATTGTAAGAAAGAACCTATTGGACTAGATAGATTAAGGGCACACATGGACACAATGTTGAAACTGAATAAAGCCTTCATGGATGAATATGTCAAATGGAATGATCACCCCATTGTTGAGTATGCTATAGCATATGAATTCTATGACACTGAATGGATAAAGATCTTATTGAGAAAAATCCATGATGATCTATTTTGGATTGGAGATGTACTAGTAAGAATCAAAAGAGACTTGATACATGAGATGACAAGCCTTTCTAGAATAGGCACCATCCTTCCTGTGGGAAAGGATGTTAGGAAGATGGTTGAGCAAAAATGTAAGTTCCGAAGTGATAGGAACGACATGAAAATTGAACCTATAGAGCAAGCAGACATCAAATTGATGTCTATGATACTGGGATATAAATTTCACCACACCAGTAGGGTGAATAGTGTGTTTGCAGGCACTATTCTAGCTTCCATCAGACTTGTTAAGGAAGATGGAGAATTCAACTTGTGTGAGATCTTGTGTGCATAGTTTATTGATAACATCAAGGCTATCAAACATGACAAGACAAAGATATTTAGGTTTGGGTCCCTAATCATCTATACATGCCTTCATATAGTTGGAAAAGTTTCAGATTTATACTTGGACAAGTCCATTCCAACCATGCCACAAATATCCCTCAAGGCATGCACTGAGAGCACTTTAAGAGATTACATTACATTTGAATTGAAGACCTTCAGGGCTAACATGCAAATTAGGTATAGGATTCTAGAGACCATTGTGGAAAAATACAAGGACACAATATGTTTTATGGTTGAAACTGATACTAGTTGCATGGAAGGTGTTGAACCAAGAACTAAATAGATTCATCCACTTGGCTCTAAGGTAGAGGAACAAATCCTTCAAGCATATGCACAGGTACTTCTATTAGCCCCCAAAGATCCTAATGAGCCTAGGTGGGGAACCTATGAGGAGAAGAGAAGAGAATTTGATGCTAAGCTAAACAATGATGCAACAAAAAGAAAGGTTGCTAAGGTCACATCTGAGATCTTGAGAATATATGGTGTGTCTCAAGCAGACCTTGATAAAGCAAGGGATGAAAAGATTGCCTTCGAATTGAAAAACACCGTAGCAGAAGTAGAAGGAGAAGATCCTAAGTTGAAGAAAATGAAAATTGGAAAAGATGATAGTTAGAAGGGTAAAGAAGATAATAATCCTTCTATGCCCAAAGATACTATTGACCTTACCACTCCTCCGAAGTATAAGCCAATAGTCAAGAGGAAGAAAGAAGCTAGCAC